>JANIWG010000001.1:0-355368 GCA_030705025.1 Myxozyma udenii
GGCCACCACTTACTGCGCGTACTTAGTGTTTTCTTGGTTGTTTCTTCACAGAAGTGATCGTGGACGCGGCCACACTCCCTATTTAAGTTTTATGTGCCTATTTCATAGTTAAGCTCTGATCTGCTTCGTGTTCTAGTTAGTCTGTTTTGCCTGTTTTGCCTGTTTTGCCTGTTTTGCCTGTTTTGCCTGTTTTGCCTATTTTGCCTGTTTTGTCTGTCCTGTTTTTTTTACCTGTTTAACCTTTGCCCGTAACCTTCAATGCAGATCAATTGAAAAAAAAACCCCCCTAATAGCTGCACAATATAAGATATAAAAAAAAAAAAAAACCCCTTAAACTGCTGTCAATTTCTAAATTAGAAAGCTGAGGTCCGTTTCTACTTGCTGTTTTCTGTCTTGGACCACTGTTTGTTTCACGTTTGATGGGTGTTGTGCGGAGGTATGCAGCTTAGCAGGTGATGATCCGTGGTTTTTTTGGTGGGGTGAACGGCGGGGTGGGCCGGGGTGTCTCTGAGCAGCGTTGACTTCAGAGAGGTTATATTTCAGCGCCGTATACTAAGCTGTGCATGGGCTTCGATATGGCTTCGATACTTTTTAGGTGTGTGACTACCAACAAGCGAGGCCGCTGAGTCTGGTCTTAGTCTGATCAACCAGTCACGAGCGACCTCAGGTTGATGATGTTGACGCCGTGTCACTGCCACCGTCTCGACAAGAACTTACCATCGTACAGCTTCCGGGGGAACTAGATAGTTGGGACACGCTTGGATATAAATCCATTGATCCATCGTGAGCTGGACTACTACCGTTCGGCTTTGAGTGATATGGCGCGCCGTAATGTTGGCGTAAAAACTCAATCGAACACTACTTGACAAAACGCGTTCCATGCTTGGCCACTCTGGCCTTCCCCAATCATTCTGGGCTGACGCAATTATCTACAGCAGCATACGGCAGAAACCCCTTGAATTCCGCAACACATCATGAAGCCTGGTTCAAGTGCAAACCACTGTTTTGTCATGTTTATCGTTCTTTCTACCTGCTGTTAGCTTGTTTTTATTTCCAGGCTAATAACACCAATAGGTGAGTCCAGCTGTAGTTCCTGTAGTCTACACAATTTAAGATATAAAAAAAAACACTGAATACGGGTCATAGATCGCCGTAATGTTGAGTATATGAATACGAGTCAGAAATCATTTCGGGACCGTGTAGAGATTATGCACACTACCTTTTTTAGAGCTGTGGTAAATACTTGAGGAATATGGAGGGGCAGGTGCGTGCCGCTCGCTATACTCGCTGCCCTCCTAATACGTATGTCTACGCTTTAGGGAATCCGGCATTCACTACATGAATTGAAATGATTTTGTATGTATGACCACATGCATTGGTTACATTCAAATCGAGTGTGACAAAATTATAATGTACATTCCTTGTCATACTCCATACTTAATTATACAACATCATCAACTAGTGGCTTTGGACAAGCATTTCGAGCATACCCTCAAGACGATGAGCATTCTTTGCACTTTCAATCTGTGAAGATAGCCTTTTATTGAGATTCTCGATCAAAGTTTGAAGCGATGCTGACTTCACAATCATCTCGCCGTACATGTCGACCACACATGCGATCCAATCTGCTATCGGTCCAGCGTTGCGGAAGTCGTCACTGCTTTGGAGAGCCCACTTTATAAGAGGTTCAAGCTGTCCTTCTTCGCGGTTTGCTAAACTAACACGAACTTTTCCACGGCGCTTTAGCTCTTCGAGCACCGTCACAGTGACTTCAGCGGGCATTCCAGGCGAGAAAGCTGTATCAAGTGCTTCGCTCCACCGAAACGCGTTAAGATGCTTCTCATACTTGGGAAGTCTCTTGCGATTCGGTAGCCGTTCTTCTAAAAGTATTCTGTGTTCGTGTTCACCGCGATATTCGGAGCCTCGGAGCATGCGAGTGAGCGTAGATGACTTCTTTTTCTTCGCCTCCTTAGAGGCTTTCGATTCAAGTTTTCGTGTGCGAACTGACAGCAAGCCAGATGTTAGACCAGTGGCAAAATGCTTTTGATTGGGCTATAAAACAGTTAGTCAAATAGTTTTCTTTTTTGACGAGAGTGAAACGTACGCTGACGCCAACTGCCAAAACGCCATCACCAAACTTCCATCCAAATTTGACCTCCCAGTTGATCGTGTCAAAGACTTTGACATGACCGTTCAAACTTCCCGCAAACACTGTGTTCTCTCCGTTCGGACTTCCACTGCTTCCACCAGCAGCAAGAGTAGTGACGGTTTTTTGAAAGTTTCCAAGCTCTTTAATACATTTGCCGGCGACAACATCCCATACTTTCACCACCGGTCCACCCGCAGTCAGAATTTGAGTGCTTGACAATGGAAGAACAGCTTCGACAGATGCCCCGTGTGACTGAGTCCATACCGCAGCCCCACTTTTGCTTTCAGAAGCTCGTGGATCAAATATGCGCACAAAACCATCGTAACAACCAGTAACCACACTCTCCGAGCTTGGCGATAAGTACGCTGCAGTGCGAATGTAATCTGTGTGAGCTGAAAAGGAAGCAACAGGCTCCGTTGACGTAATATCCCACAGCCGCAGCACACGGTCGTCAGAAGCAGACAAGAGAGAAGTGAGAGTTTTGGGATGAAATTTGGTGACATGTGTGGCTTGGCTCGTGGGATTAAGGGTCAAGAGGATAGCGCGAGATTTTGTGTCAAAGACTTGGACAAGTCCAGACGCATCACCAGCAACCAAAAGCTTTCCATCTACTCGAAATTCGCCAGAGTAAGCTGTGTTTTTGAATCGAGCAATAGTACGCGAGACCTGACGAGTACGGGCTGAAAATATTTGAACACGCGCTCCAGATGTGACAGCAAAGTCGTACGGAGCAGTAGGACAAAAGCTGATGTGCACTATAGATCCATGTTCTTTAACAAGTACGGGGTTCTGGTGATGGTTAGTTTTGATTTGAGTGTATTGAACATCACACATACCCTGAATGATCTCCAGTGTCGCTGTTCGGGGGAGGTCTGCGGCGGTAAAACCGCATCTCTAACAACTTGGACTCTTTGTCTAGGAGCAGACATATTGACCAAACTGTTACAGTATTTGTTCTGAGCAGTAAAGACGCGACGTTTAACCTCGTGCCTGTAGGTAAAAGTTTCCAGATTTTTTTTGTCGCACTCGCGGTGGTTGGGACATTTCATCTCAGCCAACCCTAAACCGCTCATCTCCGGATTTAATGTGATTGACTTCAAAATCGAGGCCGGCAAACTTCCAGACTGGTTCGAATCTTCTCAAAAGTGAGCTCACTTTCAGGACCTATTCGTTCAGGAAGAATCCAGTTAAAATGTCGACTCTTCGCTATCCTTATTTGCTGTCAAAGTGCGCGCAAAAAGATTTATTGAGCTTTGCAAGGCAGAAACTAACACTTGAATGTAGAACCCTTGATCCGCTCTTCGGCTTGTTCATTGGAGTTTCAGCATTTTATTTGTATGAGCGACGCGAGGGCCGTGAAGAGGGACATACTTTAAACGAATTGGTGGCTATGCGCTATAAGCGAGAGATGGCTAAATTTCGGGGGGATTTGGCGGCTCCCGAGGTGAATCTTACAGAAGCGCAGAAGCAGAAGCTAACAGTGGAAAATGCAGCATTTAAGAATTCTGCAAAGTAGTCACTTACAGTTTTTTATTGTGCGGTATTTAAAGTCAACGGGAGTAATGACTTGAGTGCTAGTTCAGAGGGGCTACAGGACTATGATGTCTAGACTGATAGCAGAAGCATAAGTGTTGCCATGTACATATCTACGAATGTCAAATATTGAGGGAAAAGGGATTTTTTGCTTCAATCAAGTTTTACGATTATCATTCACGCCATTGACTAACTTTTGGATTATCCTGTATGGCAAGATGTATGAGACCTCGGTAGTTTCTCTATACAGTCACGCCCGGTCTGACTTTCACATCTTTCGAGGAGCTCGAGGCGCGTAAAAGCTCTTGCGATCGAGAACACTAATGTGACAATTTGATCTCACACGATGTGCGCATGTGTTCTACAGAAGTGTTAATTGAGTGTGGAGATGGTGTAGACGTTGTATTCGTATTTGTAGTTGTTATACTTAGTTGTCTAAAGATGTCTAAAGGTCTACGACTGTACGATAGGGCTTGCTCACGATGACGTTTGGGTTGCTCACATGGTAAAGCATGGTTTCCAACACACTAAGACTGAGGACAAGAATTACCATTTAAAGAATGAATCAAAACTGTATCGGCTTAGCACAACAGATTGGAACAGGTGGTAGTCGTCAGTGTAACAAAGTCTGCGGAAAACGCCTACATTTTGTTCACCAAAACTGGTATGATATATGACTTGCGCAAGACCATCAAAAAGATCTAAACTGGATCACGCTTTTTCACCAAAAAGATGACCCGTTGCGCTCAGCCAAGTAATTTTAGGGCGCACAGTGAGTTAGCTGCTGCAGTCGTTGAACCTCCAATTTTGCTGGCAAGTATATTTGTCGTTGCGGTCGGCTTTGTAGCACATAACTAGCACCATCATTACACTTTTATGTGCATCGGTATCGGATAGTATCCATCAGTTTTTGAGATTCGATGGATACGAGAAAGACGTATAAATTCGAGCGGATACGCATGCGGGCACAAGCACAGACAGGTCTTTAGTAGGAGGATACCGAATCAGATATTGCATAACTACTCGTAAATCCTAACCGTGCCTGCAGTTGACTCCACTGCACATAGGTCATAGACACGCGATACGTTTAAGTATTCACTGATATACGTATCATCGTATCTTGGTATCTTTCTCAATTTATATACGTACATGTACCATATGCAATATACTGTAGCTACTGAGTTGTGCGAATCGGCCTTTTGCCTCCGGCCGCTATTATACACATTTCGCGCGGCTGAGTATCGGCCATCATGCGACTCTCGACCGTGCAGCATGATCGACGAAATTCACCCAACGGATTAACTAACGTGCTTCCTTAAATGCATTGAAAGTGCAAGAGGCAACAGCTGAGAAATTGTCAGGCACATGCAACGCGTACCAACCAGTCATAACTAGACCGTCCTGTGGAAGAACGACAAAAATTCAGAAAAGAGTGACTCCATTGAGCAAACTCGACCAGATGAAAGCTCCATGATGAGGTAGCCGGTCAAAACTGAAGCACGATGGATAATTCAGCGAGCACAGAAGAGTTTCAAGGAAATGTCACGGTGCCTGCTCACGAACTTGAGATTAAAACATGGCGCAGACAACATGCACGTGAAAGAACTACTAGTATATCATCATTGCGGTTTCTAGGCAGTGCCGGCGACGCAATGGGATTATACATAGCTCCGAACAATGAGCGCGAGAAACTTTTTGGCATTGACAGCAATGAGCAAACCAGAGCTCTTTTTGCAAACCAACATCAGCTTACCGCAATTGAAAGCAAGCCATTAATAGACTTATCAAGTGCTGCTCAGGACAGCAGGTGGATGATTCGGCCGGAAGGAAAAGAGCTGCCACCTGATCTTCGTCGGGCTATTCTGTTTTTCAAAAGGTCCGAGATTCGAACTAGCCGGAACGTACAGCTACATCATCTTGTTTCACGAGCTATGTATTTTAAGAGCTTCAGGACGCAGTCAGTCTTCTCAAATTCACCGTCAAACACTGTCACCGAAACAGTAAGAGACTTAAGTTACTTTCGGGACCTTGTTAAACTGATCAACACGTTTGACTGGCGCCGCGAACAAAGAATAAAATTAGACTGGTTTTTACACAATCTTCGCATGAAGCACTTGGAGGCTCTTCCTGAACACGAACTGCGCATTTCATGGCGTCATTCAGTTTCTCGATCATTTACGGTCGAGAGAGTGCTTTCCAGAATATGTGCAGCGGTTCCTGCGTTTGCACGAGAAGCGTTTCCGGATCCTGCTGATGAGCGAGTGTTTCCATTGATTCCCCGAGACATGGAATATCGAGAGCCACTGCTGCATCTTGCAAAGAAG
The DNA here is from genome assembly GCA_030705025.1 of Myxozyma udenii. Lineage (NCBI taxonomy): Eukaryota > Fungi > Ascomycota > Lipomycetes > Lipomycetales > Lipomycetaceae > Myxozyma > Myxozyma udenii. The sequence goes on from JANIWG010000001.1 coordinate 6,007, forward strand.
ATTGCCACCGGAGTGTTAGATTTCGATTTGGTGGTGAGTGAACTCGCGGCTGAGAAGGGCAGCTATGTGTACGGATGTGTGTCACAGGAAAGTATTCAGACGATGCGAGAACTATTGGAGGCGGTTGGGCGCGTAGACGAAGAATTAGAAGCGGAGTCCAGGAGTTTTTAGTTTTTATTTTTTTTTTTTTCAGCTGTACATTTTATAGAAGGAGAATGAGTTATGGAGTTTTGAGCACATGGTGAAATTTGAGCTTCAGATATTTTGTTAGATAATATGCTACATTGTTGTGTATATGTATAGCTGTCCGCACTACTAATTCGATCTTTACTGCGTATCTAGAAATGAAGATTTGACATCGAGGATGAATGGGTGGTACATGCACTTTGTGTCTGTACTATGTCTGTACTGTGTACTGAAGACATTCAAGTGAAAGCTTGCAGTAATGCAGATATCTATGTATGTGAACATATACTGTAGGATAGAAACCATTGAGAGACATCAGATATGTATAGTTGGTGGATACATCGGCCAATAATATTTTCCATGCATGATCGCGATGTACATCCAGAATGCGCGGCGACGATGATCTGCAGCCCTATAACGCGGCGGTACAGTTAAATATGTACGTACCTGGCTCTAATACGCGGTGCGACAGATAGCATAGAAAGTTTTATTTTAAGTTTTGTTGCTGTATACAACGACGGCTAGGAAAGCTTGTAAACGCGGGAGGTCTGCCGTGATCGTCGGATTGGCTCCGGAAGATCTGCAGGCAGCCTAAACAACGCTTTTTGACAAAGAAAACTCGACATCGGAAGTATGTAGATGATTAGATGCCTGGCCGATAATACTCAGAGTATGGCGTCTAACAGCCTCATATGTAAAATTAACCGCTGGCCGGTCTTGATCCCGTATAAATGCAGCTTGTATATAATGTACGTATATGTACGGATCTGAGAATAATTTAGAGTTTATGTAGCTGCTCGGGTTCTCGGCGTCGGCATATCGGCGCCAAAATCACCGTGATGTCGATATTTCCGTCACGTGTGCTGAAACAAAAGCGCTCGGTTTCCGCACACATATGGCACCGCCGGAGCGTTTTTTACAAATATCGCCGCGTCTGACGAACTGTCTGAGACTACTCGCTACTGTCATGAGCAAGAATGCCAGATTCAGTACGGTTTAGTCAGCAACGCGGGGAAGATGTTAGCGCTCTTGACCTGGTTCGGACCATCTCCGACGATTTTCAAAGTGCACTCGTGAATGAAGTTAGCCCTAGTAATGTGGTGGAAGCGGATGAGGAACAAAAGCTGGGGCTACAGCCTGCTCATACTTACAGTCAAGCTGTAGCCCATAGAGACTCGTCTTTGACTGAGAAAGATGCGCCTTCTGTACAGACAAGCCCACGGTCGGAAGACGTCAAAGACAGTAAGTCCGCACCTGACTCTTCTAAACCGTCGGCACCTTCTGGACCGCCTCTGCAGCACTCATTTTTCAGCCCGAAACTTCGGCAACAGCGACTGCATGTCGTCAGGCAGCTTGCAAAAAGTGTTGTCATAATGGCTGTCTGTATGCTGGTAAGCTCCAATATAATTTCGCTTCGTGTTCATTGCTAAAATTTTCCAGCTTTGCTTTTCGATATACTGGGGAGCGTTCTATGACCGGTTAAACTATTTGCATCGAGTTCATCTGTGGGTGGTGAATATGGACAACGCGACAGACTCAATAGTCGGCAGTGCATTTGTCGAGCAGGCATTTGCTTTTGCTCAAAGTCAAAACTCTGTACAAGTTGAGATTCATGAGTCGAATGAGTTTGCGCGATATTCAGATCTGGGCTTGTCTTACTTGGATAAGGCTGTTGCGCACGAGCACTCGTGGGGTGTCTTCTATGTCTACCAGAACGCCACTTCTAGACTTCTTGCCGCACTGGAGGACCCTACTTCCGAAGCAGCAGAGCAGTATGTGGGAACAGACGCAATCACGTTTATTTACTCTCAGGCCAGGGATCAGGTTGCAATGGGCTACGTGACCACGTGGGTTTTTGATTTTGACCAAGCGTTCAGAACTGCTTTTAGCAGACGGATCTTGGCTCTAGCGAACTCAAACTATTCGGTCAGTTCAATAATAGATTCCGCGCCAGATCTTTTGGCGCTTCCTGCGGGCGTTAGGATGTCAAATATTCGACCATTTGACAATCCTATTGGCCTTGCGACTACTCAAGTTGGACTGATTTTCATTATCATCACATCGTTTTTCCAGTTCAACTTCTTCCAACCTGTACATATGTTAATTGCTCCGCATCTCAAGCGAACGCATTTTGTTTTATATCGCTTGTTCTCGTCATGGATCTCCTATTTTTTCCTTTCGCTGTTTTACTCGTTTGTTTCACTTGCGTTCCAGATGGACTTCACGAAGACGTTTGGACACGCTGGATTTTTCATCTTTTGGATGTTTAACTGGGTAACTATGATGGCCGTCGGTACTTTTCTTGACTGTTTAGCTATGTTTTGCATTGCCACATATCCTCCAATTCTTGGATTTGGGTTGATTCTCACCGTGATCTCCAACATTTCAACGGCATTTTACTCCATTCCACTGCAGGATCAATTCTATCGGTACGGTTATGCCCTTCCGATCAAAAATCTCGCGGACGCGACACGCACGATCATGTACAACACGCATAATACGATGGGTCGCAATATTGGAGTGCTGTTTGCGTGGATGGCTATAGACGTCATGCTCATGCCATTTGTGATATCTTTCTTCATTAAGAGAATGATGAAAAAGCGCTAGGTACATAGAAGTTGCTGTTCACAAAGCTGACCAAGCTTCGGAGAAAGAGAAGTTGGTATTCAGTAATGTTATTATAGTTTATAGAATAATTATACTCTCGCATTTCCAGTGACCATGTAATCAAAAAGCATTTGTCTAACATACATACGATGCGTCAATTACGCGGGCGCCTCGCTTACCACAGCTATAGGGATTCAGCTGCGGCAAGAAAGCGGCTTATCTGTTCGCTACGATTTGCTACTGTTACATACTTGCAGCCCAATCATCTAACTATACAGCATTCCTCATCTTTGCATGTCCAGCGCAGAATCAGATTTCGCGTAAACTGTGACCTGCTCTAGACGTATGAGGTTGCCGTCTTGTCGTTATCAGTGGTTGGTGCTTTGACAACAGAATGCCGAGCACTAGTTTTATTGAAGCTTCGCGCGGGGCCAGTGGATATGCTGCAGGATGATCAGTCTGTAGCGCGTGAGCCACAAGGTCTCTGAACCCTCTTAATATCGGAATTGAACAGGAGTATTCCCGCATTCTTACGTGATGCGAAAAAAAACATTACGAATCAAATTCGCCGTCGACAGTAGCCAGCACTTTTCTTATTTAGCGCATCAAGGGATTTCTCAAGCACGAGCTCCGATGCAAAAGTTCCAGCCTCGTGTATGTCGTCAAATCGAAGAAATCAAGCATTTTGTCATCTTCGGACGCGTCTTCGGACGAGTCAAGTGCTGCGGCCTTTCTCACGTAAGCTTTTCTATCGAGACAATGGACGGAAGCACAATTATAGAGTTGGAAAAGTGCAGAAATGACGCAATTGGCGCACGCAAATTAATTTTGAGCTCGGCATTAATATGCTGCATCGCGTGGATGCGGGCCGGAGACTTGGCACAATGCAGTTAACGCCGCCACCGCCCCCACGCGGCGCCGACTGGCCGACACAGCTTTGTATGTGCCGGCGCACACTGATGCCGACGCCGACGTGTTTCCTGCGCAGCTCGGTTAGACTACCACCACAACTCGTGTCATCAGCGTTTTTAAGACTTTATTTGTCATAACGTACAAGGACTATAAAACAGGAGCCACATCCCACCTCTTGCACCTGTTGATCGAGCAGTCGCTTGCCTGCAGCACACATTGTCCGCTTTCACATCCCCACCCAAGCCTTCCAGATCAGCTTACTTCGACACAAAGACCACGATGACATCAGAACAAACGGAAGAGCAAAATTACGGAAATCACGAGCGGAAGTTCTCACACTCATACCCGAACCAAGACGTTGGAGAAACCATGAGCATGTACTCTGATGGGTTTGAGAACGCTATTGTGAATTCGCCCACGCGGGGGTACAGTGATCCAATGTCCACGAACGCCGCCAAATTGCACGCACACAGCCCGAGTAGGACAGATCAAAATAATTCGTCCTCAGATCTGCAGACCTTAGACGTGGAGAAGCAGGGCTCACCATCTCCTCAACGGCATGGCTTTTTCTCATCTGCTTTGCACCAGCGACGGATGGCAACCCTGCGCAAAGTCGTGGCAGTTGTGCTGTTCATGGGATGTATGATCATGGTAGGTCATTAAATTCTACTCTTTCGTTTATGCGTCTAACACGGCGTAAGGGAATTCTCTCAATATATTGGGGATCATACTTCAATCGGCAAAAATACACTCATAATGTTGATATTTGGCTCATCGATATGGACAGCAGCAGTAATGGCAGCGGATCGTCTGCACTCGTCGGCCCCACTTTTGTCTCAGTCGCTCAGTCATATGCCACCAGCGCTCATTCTGCCCGTGTTTATGTCAAAGATCCTGCCGAGTTTGATTACTCCTATGACACTATCTACAGCCGTATTTTGAACCAAGATTCATGGGGTGCTTTTATTGTTGCTGCGAACGCAACTTCAGCATTGCTCGATGCTGTGAACGATCCCGCGAGCCACTCAGATTACACTGGTCAATATGCTTTGCAATTTGTTTATGTGCAAGGCCGTGACTACCAGTTTTTCTCATCATTTGATCCATGGATCACTGGTCTTTCAAATGCTTTTGCCTCGGCGATAGGTGATACTGTTGTGACCAGAATCGTGCAGACGGAAAATGATACAATGATTGCTGACGTTGCGCGACATGCACCCCAGTTGATGTCCTCGCCTGCTCTTGTTTCACAATACAACATGCGTCCATTTAACGAGCCTATCCTGACTGCAGTCATGCAGGTTGGACTCATTTACCTGATTATTATTTCGTTTTTCCAGTTCAACGCATTTCATCCGATTCATTTGACGCTTGCACCATTTCTCAAGCATTCGCATTACATTGTTTTCCGTCTTGTTGCATCGTGGATTGCGTACTTCTTCCTTTCCTTGTTTTACTCTCTGATTTCTATTGCGTTCCAGGTGGATTTCACTGTTAGGTTTGGTCGCGCAGGCTTTGTCATTTTCTGGATGATCAATTGGCTTGGTATGCTGTCAGTTGGCGGCGCTTGCGAGAACGTTGCTCTTCTTGCTATTGCTTATTTTCCACCAGCTATTGGATTCTGGCTTATCTTCATTGTCATCACAAACGTGTCGGTCGCATTTTACTCAATTCCCCTTCTTCCGAGCTTTTACAAATACGGTTACGCGTTCCCAATCAAGAACGTTGCCGATGCGTTGAAGACCGTTCTTCTGGGAACAAAGGACACAATGGGGTTGAACATTGGCGTTTTGTTTGTATGGATTGCTGTTAACACAGCATTGATGCCTATCTGTTTGCATTTCTCGTCCAAGGCGCTTATGAAGAAGAAGCAAGCGGGTCATTAAGGTTATATTTGTTTGAACAGTTTTCGGGTTGGGATATTTAGTTTTGTATATAATCGGTTTATAGATAGCTTACATCGTTAATCGTTCAAATGTGCCTATTGGCTATTTGAGTGAAAGTGTATATAATAAATCCATTGATGTACGCATTCAGTTTTATTCAAATATGGGTTTTCATGCAAACATTGTAGATAACGTTCTCTTCTACTTCTGAAGATGGAGCATATACAAACATAGCCGCAAGTATTGGATAACTTGCTTACAGTGAACATTAAACGATGAAATGGAAACATTTCTTCATGACTATTATACATTACAAACTGTCTCAAACAAAAAGAAACTGAAAAAAAAAAAAAAAAACGGATGCTGCCACTTCCCTAATAAAAGTCAAACTTTATCAATCATTTAGAACTCGGGTTTTTGCTTGTAGTTGGGATTTACCAACGGACGATTAAACTCATCCGTATCGGCCAAAGTCTCCATTTCCCAAGGAGAGTTGGGTCGCTCATTGATGGGGCTCGGGTTACCAGATGACTCCGTCAAGTCCCACTGATCATCGTCCTCAGTGAACTCCTTTGTCAGACGCGCCTTGGGCGCTGGCAGAACACCGAGCTCAATGTAATCGTAGGACCAGCGAGACATCTTGTCAGGCTGAACACTTGGCAGATAGTTGCGCGCACCAACGAAATAAGCGGTAATTGAAAGAACAGCTCCACCCATCAAATCGATGAAGTAATGGTGAGTGAGGTACATGGTGGCCCACCAAATCCACATCGTATAGCCGATAAACAAGGCGGTCAGACGAGGGAAGAAGTATGACATGAACAAAGCCTCGATAACGGCATTACCGGAGTGCAGCGAGGGGAATGCGCCAAAGACCAGAGGTGATGCAGTAAACGAGGAGGTGTAGAGGTCAAGACCAAGAATGGCATCCACGCGGGCGAGACCACCAGGAGAGCCCTTGATGTCATAGTTGGCAGGACGGAGGCCGTACATGTTCTCATACCATGGGGGCGACGTGGGAAATGAAAGCTGAATCATCACACCAGTCAAGTTCATGTAACCAAAGGCGCGTGCAAACACGGGGAGAGAGTTAGGAGGGGCAAAAACGAAGATGATGGCCGAGACAACAAAGGGAGCACCATAATGGCAAAGACCGTACGGAATCCAGGCAAGAATATCGAGAACTGGACTGTTGTGCGCTGCAAGCACATTGGAGAGGTTATCTCCGTAGAGGATAGTCTCCAGACTGGGGAGCACGCGGACCCAGATAGATGGACGCCACGAAGCAGGAATGAATCTTCATGCAGTTAGTATACAAGTTGGCTTTATCAAGAAGTCATTGCAGGATAAGAGACATACCGACTGGCGTAGAAGAGGATGAGCCAAGTGGCGATGGGCACAAAAGGGAAGAAGAACTGAGAGGTCACAGGAATGAGGAGCAGAAGAGTGAAAACCGTGGCGATAACAAGCTTGACAGGGAGAGACGGAACGGAAACAATGAAGAATACAAAGCACACAATAGAAAAAACCAGCAAGTACTGCAAGTCAGTGAGCACCCATTTGTGGTTTTGTATTTTGGTGAACGTCTTCGTTATCGACCATGACCGCTCGAGGCGAGCAATTGTCGAGGCCGGGGACGCATCGCCAAGAAAAGTCTTGCGCAGACGACGGCGGAGATATGTTGTAGGAAACATGGCAATTCAGTGACTGAGAATGCAGATATGCAATGCAAATGCAGTAGAGTGGATGTTGAAAGCAAAAGCGACCCAAACGTGCGTTTAGAGAACGCGTTAGGATACAACGATAGTCTGCACCGACAGCAGCACAAAAATCGTGCTAGCAAGATCGTCTAGAAGCAGAGCTTCTCTTCAACGACTGCGACCGAGACAAATATACCCCGAGACAACGAGGACGATGATAGGCGAGAGACGGAGGGGTATAGATGGGAGCTGAGAAGGCAGATAGCGGGAGTCTGGCACTGGGCGGCGGAGAAGGGAAAGGGTACACAGTTAGGGCGGATGCCGGGTAAAGCTCGGGGGTTCGCGCGCGCGGTGGCGTTGGGTCTGTCAACTCGAGGCGCCCAAACACAGCCCAGCGGCACACGCGGCACTTGCTGCGAGCGCGTCAGCTTCGCGTACACGTCTAAGACAGCCCCGGATCTCGTCTGCACGCGGGCGCCAGCAGCCGCAGTTCCTGCAGGTCGATCTTCGTCACTGAAGGCATTGCTTCTCTGTAGATCTTCATAGCTGATGAGATATTATATCATATGTATGTTATATATATGTATCTACACGTGGCGCCAGAGTAGATCCATATCAACTACTTCACAATTCTCGGTGCGGACCGCGGCACGTCCGGCGTGTTTCTTTCCGGAGCCGCGGCCCACTCGACAACTGCGCCCGCTCCGCAGCATCTCATAAGCTCCCGCTCCAAACGCCAATAACTAACTTCATCTATATTTCTGTCTGAAAACTCCGCAAACGAATGGCCTTTGCTGACCTATTTGACAGCGATTGAGAGCTTAAATCGTCACTAGTTTGCCGCTAATGAACGGCAATCAAACAGTCTTTATACTCCTGTCAGCATCGATCGGCCTTGCGTGTCGTGTCATCTGAAACAATCGAGAATAAATTGAATTCCGGTAGCATTCATCATTCATTGTTCGCTGAACGGGCGTACACGTGCAGTCTCGATGTAATTATACCTTAGTCATACCTTCAACACAGCCTGTGTGATTGCGAGGCGTGAAGATGAAGAACAAACTACTTCACCAGTCCATTTACTGCTAGAGTGTTTGGGCACGATCTCGTATTTCTGCAAAGTCCTTGCACTTCAGTGCTAAACCGCTTCGTCAGCTAGCAAACGAGAGCTCACGGAATGGACAATACTCTTTGGCTCAAGAAATAACTATCTGAAAACCGATTAGTTACTGCTTGCATACTGCTAAGCTTTTCCTATTTCAAATCAGCTTTCAAACTTGTGATCTCTATAACACCATGATGTTGGGGTCAGCAGCATTATAATTATACTTCTTAACTCCTCCTTGTTCAGCGAGGAACTGATTTCACGCTATGTTTGTATGATGTGAGTAAAAGTCACGAACCAAGTAATGAAGTATAGAAAAGTGCTTGTCGTGTAATACTTTACACTTATACCAGCATAATTATCAAACCAGATGCACTTCTTGATGACTGCTCTGAACGCGTGTCTCTGAACTTGCACCGCACGATCAAACGCTTACTGCGCTGCATGTAATCCATCGTTTTATAGTTGAAAGTATTCACTGTTTTGCAATTGATTACTTAGCTGTAATGAGTTTTTCCTCAAACGATAGTTGTTGGTCGAAGCGCACAAGTTGCTTCGGATTCTCCTAATCAGCATAGTACGCACAGTAGCACAAATCAAGCACTTAAAGAATGATCTCAAACACGCTTAGATTTGAGTGTCACGAATGTCGCGCTAGGTGAAGCTGCACAGTAGTCACCTTCTGATTTATATGATTAATGGATGGATGGCCGCTGCAGTTGTTGCTTTGGTGATGATCGGTTTGTGGTCAGGCTTCTTTGAAATCAGTCAGAATGGTGAACGCTTGACAACCTCTCGACGACCGGGGCAGACTTCGCAGAATAATCGACTGCAAATGAAAGGAGGGACTTCAGAAAAGCTCTTTCTAAAAGACATAGACAAGTGCCGCGTGATCTAGACTTGACGTGATGTGGTGGAGGGTCTTTGCACTGAGCGTGACACGCGTTCATCGCTGCTGCACTCACTGGCATCAGCATCCACACATACGCGATCTACGACTAAATACTACGTTTACGAGTGAGAAGCATGGTTTATGAGAATATATTACAATGATGATAATGCCTAAATACATGATAACAAGAAAAATAAGTCAGTGCGAGCATTCACTGACGAGAGGCCGATGGATCACGCAAGCGCGGTGAACAAGTACGACGATGACAGCGCGATCAATGACAGCACCATCCACGACGAGATACGAGCGGACAGTCCCCACAGTGTTTCCACAAAGTAGTAAGGATCACCTTACATCCATGAGGAAACCCAAACAACAAAGCATCAAAGACTGAACAAGACAGAAAACTCCCACCGAAGCACAGGAGAAAGACAGCAGAAGTAGAGAAGTGACCCAGAAGAACACCGGCAAAGCCTAGCTATTGATTTGTGTTCATTCATTGCTTTATTATTCTCATCTTCGTGACTGATCTTTTAGTTATATAAGCACTGGGCGAGGAAAGGAAGGGGAAAAATGAGGGAAGAGAGAGGGCGGGCGTTGGGAGGTGAATTTATAGCTGTGCGGCGGGCCATCAAGAGGACCGGGAGTTGCGTCTAATTGCCTGATTTGGTATGGACGCAACACACACGCGCGCACAGGCAGCCCGTTTACTGATTGAGAGTGAATTCAAAGCGGAAAAGAAATACAAAACCCAGTGAGCTTCCCGCGCATAGTCTATATTATAATAAAAAATTAAGCTTTACTAATAATACAAATTATCCCAAAACCTTGCTTCAGTATCTTGCAAAATGCCTGATATAATACGGTGTCATGCCCTAATGCCTAGACGCTTGGCAGAGGTGGCGGGAGGTGAGCAAATGTCAGATATGATGTGTGCGTTTTCAATTCTGGCTCAACTCTTGAAATCTCCTTCCATTCGTAGCCTTCCTGCCCCTCATGGATTCTCTTTCCGCGTCCCCATGGATTGTACTCAGCTGTCTGAGCAAGCTCTTCCTTGTCCTCATCCGTTTTGCGTTTCCTGGACTGCACTGTAGGCTCTGTGGCACTATCAGCGTCAGCATCTTTGGAATGGCGTGCAATTTCCGCCTGCTGTTTGTCCGCCAAAATTCTCTCGTGTCGTTTCTGTAATCCATCATTTCTCCGTCGCTTGATGTCTCGCAACCGTTCCACCGCATCTTCCGGTGTGCGCACCATCTCTTTTCGTGCTTCCCATCTTCGACAACTGACCTCAACCATCTCGATGTCCTGCCATCCTTCCTCCTGCAACGCTGTGATTGTTTGCTGCACTTGCTCCATGCACGGCGAAAAACAACATATTCTCACTATTCTCCGTCGGCTGATAACACTTTTCAGGTGTGGAATAGCCTGCCACGGCGACGGAAGATCCAAAAACACTGCTGAAGCATCGGGGGTCTTTGCCTCTTCGCCGTACTCTTCGGCAGGAGTGAAACCATTTTTGCAGACATCAGCGTGTGTAATCTTCACAACACCCCCCAGTCCATGATCTTCCAGCTCTTTCCGCGCCATAGCGTATCTTGGTTCATGAAACTCGTATGTCCAAATTCTACCCTTACGCCCAACCGTTCGAGCTAGAGCATGCGTCAAATTTGCACTCCCGGTACCCGATTCCACGACTCGTGTTCCGGGTCGAATCTGCAATCTCTGAATAATGTAGCTCGCATCGGGAGTATACACAAGCTGAGTGCGATGTGGAAGTGACAGCTGCCACAGTTCTGGGGTTGGATGAAGCACATGGATGAAACCAGCTTGTGTTGCCGAGGAAGATGCCAACTGTTTTCCAAAATGCTCTCCAAGCATTGAGTTATGTTGAAACGAGCCAAATCGTGTATGCATCGCAGATCCAGCCTCTGGTCGGATAGGCTTGGTGTTGTCGCGCGTCAGCCACGCCAAAACAAGATCTCCTTCGGAAATCGTCCGCGAAAAATCCAAAAACGGTGAGAATTCGCGGTTCGACACTTCTTGTGACTTGACATCATCCATAGTGGCATCAGTTACTGAATCTGTGGCCTCTGGCTTAACAGAACCGTTACTTCCTTCACTTTCAATTTTCTTGCTTGTATCAACGACCAGCTCCGAGGAGGCGTTTACTGAATCAGCCATTTCTGTATCAAACACCTGTACAAAATTAAGAGAAAGCCCATCTGAGCCCATCTGGATAATGTATCAATGAGCATTCATATGAGATTATGAAGACCTGCGATCTGTGCATGCAAAATGATTGATCCCAAAAATTTTTGACAGTTCGTTCATTATGAAAGCCGCACGGCTTGTCAGTATTTCCACATATGGTATTTCGACACCTGGATGCACTACAATATTCCGTTTGCAACCACGCCAAATGACAACTCGCCCGCCGCATTGGCGGTAATAGAGACTCATTTTGTTTGCAATGGGGTGAGGGTGAGGATTCGGATGTGCTGCTACCTGGTGCTGCAGAGCATGTGGCTCGTCGCTGTAATACAGACATCATCTCTCCCACAGGTTATGAGCCCGAGACCCGCAGCCAAGTCGAATCTGTTCATAGTACGGGCTCATAAACTGTGGGAGAGATGATGTCTGTATTATTATATATACTCGTGGCTTTTCCCCATGTACACATAGTGATACAGACATCATCTTTTCCACAGATACAGTGATGTGAGGGGAAACGGCAACCCAGTATCGTGCCAGTCGTACGCAGTTCCCTTTGGCTCTCTACAGTATAGTTAATGTACTGTACATTTATAAACTTGTATTAGATTAAACTGAAACACATGAGTGTTCATAAAACATTAAAAATTATTACTACTGTAGATCGGATTAAGTGGCAGAAGAGAAGCACAGTATAAGCTTCTTACTTCTTGATGCCGTACAGATCGCGCACTTTGTACCGAAGGAGATAATGCAGTTCAAGAACACGATCATTGAGTTTTTTCCACAGCTGAGCACGAGTCAAAGTGGGAATCATTTTGTCGGGAAGCGCGGCTTCTTTGCCAGCAAAAGTCACGGCAATCTGGGAGCTCTCAAGAGCTGGTCCACCTGTAGCGGCAGCACGCACATCCTTAATAAACTTGGCCATCTCCTCAAAGCTCTTGGCAACTGATGGGTAACCGCATCCAGCAATCTGGAAAACGTGTGGCATTGACTGATGGTAGAAGAGACGGGTGGCATTACCGTCCTCCTGGTAGAATCTCGAGAAGAGAACTAGAACAAGGTTAACCAGCATCCAGCAAAGAATAAAACCAGAGTTCTGACTTACGGTTGGAGTCACGCAAGCGTTCCTCTGACACAAATTGAACAATCGGGCAGGCGCCCTTCCACGAAGGGGTCGAGATTGGCGACGCAAATGGGTGCGCAAGGGCGTTGTCCTCGCAGTAAAACTATAAATCGTCAGAAACTTGCGATATCATGTGTTCTGTGGGTTTACTCACGTTGTAACGCTTGGAGGGCACAGGCCATGAGTCGTTCTTCTTAGGATCAGGATAAGAGTTTCCGGGAGGAACGTAGTCAATCTCTCCGATCTTCTTCGACTGTTCTGATGGCATGCAACGAGTCATGTCGACCCATGGAGCAAGCAGGATACCACCGGCCGGAACTGGTAGCTTTCCTTCACTGTAGAGAGCAATTGCAATAGCAACTGTTGCCAGAGCACCGCCGCTAGAGTCACCGCCGACAAAAATCTGCGAGGCAGGAAGCTTCAGAGTGTCAAGAGCATACATGTATGCGGTGATGAAATCAGTGATAGCAGCAGGCATTGGGTTCTGCGGGGCGAGACGCACATCAACTGAGATGATCTTCACCTGCGCGCTGACACTAAGCTGAGCAGTAACAAATCGCTGATTCTTAGCGGAGCCAAGAAAGTGTGAGCCACCGTGAGCATAGATGACGACAACATCGTCAGGCGAAACTGTTTCGCTCGCAGACTCGGGCATAACCCATTCGCCGGCAACCTGGTCTGCAACCACAGGTTTGTCAATGGTCACATCGGTCATCTCGTTGGCCGCTGCCAGTTTGGAGCAAACACTGGAAATGACCTCCGCAATGCACGCCTTGTGTTCCGCAGGAGGAGTGATGCAGAGAGGAACCGTCTTAAAGCCCTTGATAGTGCACGGCAGATTGTTCTTGCTAATTTCTTGAACCTCTTCAATGGTTTTCTTGGCCATTGAGGCTTCGGTAAAGGCACGAATAGCGGCGAATAGAACGTGAAATTGAAGATCCCAACCGAGCTTTGCATTGCGCAGGTACATTGAATGCATGACAGCTTCGTAGGCAAGACGGGCGCCGAACGAGAACGCGTCCATGCGCTCACGGATACCTTTCTTCTTGACCTCGACAGCAGCAGGCGTGGTGGGTGCGTCGACGATGGGTACTTTCTCAGACTCAACCGCGGACGTAGGCTCTACTATCTCGGCGGTGGCACCAAGAACAGCCTCGGTGGTGGCCTCGACGGCGGCAGAGGCATCGGGAGTGAGTTCGGGAGCGGCAACTGGCGCAGGGGCCGCAGGAGTCTCGACGGCAGCACTCATTGGTTGTGAGAGTAGGAGTGAAATGCGACGGCTTCGATAAAGTCCAGAGAAAAGAGGAATTGGATAAGGAAGCGGGAAAGAAATCGAACGAAGTTTCGGAAGGCAGATGGAAAAAGTTGGAGCCTGTCGCACAGCCGCTCGGGCGTCGAAATGCTGGGTGTCAATTTATTAGAGTGGCTCCACGCGGCCGTTGTACGCAGCAGTACGCGAACATGTCGCTATATAAATTATATAACGTACTTCTCACGGTAGCGAGCCGCACCCGCATAGATGCCGCACTTACCTCTAGTTATCAGTGGCAAACACAAAGGTTTAGATTACAGTTATTTTAGCAAAATAGATTATTGTAGCTACTGGCAAACATCCTGACAGGTCCGCGTATTATGACCGGGCCTACCGCAGCTCGTACAGCGTCTAGTTTTCGTCAGTGTTGGGTCTACAGGAGCACCAGTTTCCACATTGGACCGCGATGACACTGGACTTGACGCACTAGGCGTCATTAGAAGTCCAGCATCTTGTAAAGAAAGCGGTCGACCATGTGACAATCTGGTGTTTTTTTGGCTCTTCTTCGCTTGCTTAGAGTATTATTTGCTTCTTGCAGTGTGGCAGTTTCTGCGCGAAGGAGAGCCGCTGTGCTCATCGACATGGACTGAAGGCGGGGCCGAAAATCGCAGGAAATAAAGAGTGGCTTCTATCGGGAAGCAGCTTGCCTAATCCGGGTGATAGATTGCCCTGTGCAGCAGCCACGAGCGCCCGCGATACAGACTATTACGGGACTTTTTAAATGCGCCTGGACTCAGACTTTTTAAGAGATATCAGCGAAGCACAAGCGAACGCGTGAGGAAACCAAGGAAGCGCGCGAGACGCGTCGGGATAGTGTCTCTGGTCCAGCCCCGCGCCGAGACCGGGGTTCGCTGAGCCCAGTATAGAGTTTCGAGAGGTTCGAGGTCGAGACCCGCGGCGCGGTTGCCACCCGTCACTTTATCAGACCAAAACCCTCAGGGACTGTAAGCATCTGATTGCCTGATTGACCTTCAGATTAGTCGCGACCCCGTGTCAAGCTCACAGCAACTCGACGTGGACTTCTGCCCAATTTTCATGGCATTCAGCATTCAACATTCAGAAACTAAAGAAAGGCAGAGCTTTTTCCCTCTACAAATATACCCGGAATTCTATAAATTGAAAAAACGAACAAACCAGAAAGCCAACATATATCAGATAACTACATAGAACACCGTCTACATAGGAAAATGCACAGTATGTATACGTCAATTGATTCTCAAACACAGAATGTACCCTGTACGAGACTTCTCCACGCCCAACAAATTTTTACTTTTGTTTCAAACGAAATCCTCCTCCAAAGTGTGCGCCTGGGGCTCAGCAGTACGCGCGTTCGCAGCCTCCTCCTCGTCGTCCTCCTTGCGGTGCAGTCTCGTGGCGTTAGAGAACATGGATGCAAACAGAGCAATCAAGCACGCAAAAGTCGACGCGTAGAAACAGCGACGCAGACTAAGCGTGTAACCCATGACAACAAGAGCCTGAGTCTCAGGCTCAAGTTCACGGATAGCAGTCACCGAATGGACAACAAGATCGGCAATTTCTTCACTGTTGGGCATGCCCGCAAGCATCTCAGGCAAAATGCGGGACAGCGAGTTCTGGTTGATCATATTCGACAGCGCAACACCAAGAACAAGACCAATCGATCGGATCAGATAGCAAGCACCAGTTGCAACAGCGTGATCTTGACGTGAGAAATGCGCAAGCATACTGAACAACACGGCAGGCATAAGAAGCGAGTTACCAAACTGAGTAGGCATCATGAAAAGAACATACTGCCATTGCTTGGTAGTGGGTCCAAATGACGCAACAAGACGACAGCCGACCAGCATGATGACACATCCTACCTTCATGAGTTTCGCGAGATGACCCCATCGCGACATGATCACACCAGTCACTACCGAGCCGACAATACCCACAAGAGAAGGAACGATCAACCGGGCACCGGCAACTGACGCGGGATCAAGGTGCACGGCCTGGAAATAAAGGGGGAGCATGAACATTTGCGAGTTGTTGGCAATACCAGTGAAAAAAGTGGTAAGCAAGCTGCTGACTGGCAGACGGCCGCGTAGAACGCGGAGCGGCAAAACTGGCATACGAGCGACAAAGCCCTCGATAAGAACAAAAGCCACAAGGAAGACGGCAGATGACAAAGCAAATCCAACGACCTTGTTGTCGGTCCATGCGTAGCCATTACCGCCCATGTTAAGGAAAGCGAGCATGCTGCTGAGACCAAGAACCAAAGTGATACTGCCGCCAAAGTCAATGTTACCCAGCATGTTACCCTTGCTAGCGCCAGTGTAGGGAGGATCAATAATATACATGTATCCAATGACAATGGAGATAAGGAAAATAGGCAGCTGGAAAATGAAAACGTATCGCCAGCCAAACGCGTCAGCAATGAGACCAGCGGTCGACGCACCAGTGATGCTACCGAAACCCCAGCAAAAGTTGAGAGCCGACTGATAGATACCACGGAGACGGAAGGGCACCATATCAGACAAGATAATGGTTCCCAGGGTGATGAGACCACCACCACCAATACCCGTGACACCACGTGCAACGTTGAGCATCATAAGAGTTGGCGCCATCGAGCAGCCAAGCGTACCAATGAAAAAGATTGAGATGGCAAAAAGGAAGCAAGTGCGACGACCGACAATGTCAGAGAAGCGGCCGTAAAGAGGCTGAAATGCAGTAGAAGTGATTAGGTACGATGTGCTAATCCAACTGACGTTGTTGGCAGCATGGAACTCGGAACCAATAAGAGCATAAGTGGAAGCAGTGCAGCTAGAATCCCAGCCCATAAGGAAAATGTTTGTGCACGTCACAAGCTGGATAAGACGCAGACGAAGGGTAGGATGCCAGTCCGGAGACAAAGGCGAGATGTAGTCGGCCGGCATCCTTGACGCACCGCCGTCTTCACCACGACCGCCGAGCAGTGGCGCTTCATCACGAAAACTGTTTTTGCCAGTGTAAATGAAGTCGGCCTCTTCATCACTCTCTCCATCGGTCTCCAGTTCAATGGCAAGGGAGTCATTGTCCGTATCCGAGGATCCCGGATCGTTCATTTCTGCGGGGTTGAGATGCATTCGCTGAGGTCTGGGGTCGTACGACATCGGTATGATGGGGTCACTGGACTCGGCAATAAACTCGTCGCCGTCGGACTCGACCGCCAGAGGGTCGCCCTCGTGCTCGACCATAATGAGGAATAAATGCGGGTGTTAAACTGAACCGTGTTAGCGAGCTGATATGGGAACGAGCAGAGTGCGAGCTTTGCTCAAGCGAGAAATGCAGGAACTGAACGCACTGTACAGGAGAAGCGGGTAGGTGTTACTAACCAAGAAGTGAGCAAAAAAGAGATAGCAGTAGCTAATGAGCGCACAGGTCGCGAGCGATATTGCAACAAGAGGTCTTCAAAGGAAGAAAAAAAGGGTCAGTCGACAGGAGAAGGTCTTCAGTGGTGAAGATAGACGCCACAAGCGCTGCTCAAAGTCCGCACGGTGTGCGGGTTCTTAGCGGATGTGCAATAAGCTTAGGCCCGTTGACGCGATATGGGCCTCAATTTTTGTGCGACTTCAGCAGTTGTCTAAATTCCGGTGCGGCTTTAGATAAACTCTAAGCTACGACTCAGACCATGCCCCAGCCCTACTCCCAAGGTTATCTGCGGTTCGGCTCCGGCACCAGCAAACCGAAAGCTGTGGCTTCAGTCCCACAAGTGGAGTAATATAGAAGCAATCTGTGATTAAGAAAGTGGCTGCAATTTTCAGCGTGCCAGTTTTATTCGGAAAAGAGCGGAGTTCGTCGAGGGGGCCGTTTACCCCGTTGACTAAAGCCCCATCGGTTGGCCCGAGATCCCCTGTACTCTTTGCACACTGCACAACTTCGATATGGTTCAGGCACAGACTTACGTCTCAAGCATTAAAGGCACAATAAGTGTACATAGAGCGTAAAGATTTGAATGTCTAGACATTGTTTATAGCATTGAGAAATCCCAATTCCTACTCGCCTTCCTACAGGTAAAAGTTTGTGTGGGGACGAAACGCATCCCAGCATCCGCGCCGCCAACTTCCATCTCAATTCACACTTTCTGAACTCAAGTCCCATACCCACTTCAATGCGAACCTGAACTATGTGGATTCCAAGACCCAGTACATTCAGCAACGTATTTTCCGGGCTCGTTTCCGCAGCCGGGCGAACGTCCGGGGTGAGAAGTTTCCATGGAAACCCTAACATCTGTGGATATCCCGCTCTATCGACGTCAGTCCGATCCGTCGGAACTGCCCATGATCAACAGTCTTCACTTCATCCTCTTTTAGGTCGCAGCTTGTTGTACTCACCATTGAATAACTCGATTGATATCTCAGTAAAGCTCTTGTTTCAGCACAGAAATTTCTCTCATATAGCTTCGAAAATGACTCAAGTCGCGTTCATCGGATTGGGCAACATGGGCTGGGTATGCCATACATAACATCTTGATCTGTCGCCGTATACTTACCTCATCTATAGGGCATGGCAAACTGCCTGGTTACCAAGGGTAAACTCGACTCGCCGCTTATTGTCTACAACCGCAACACAGCCAAGGCTACCGCTTTTGCCGAAGGCAAGAAGTGCGTTGTCGCTGCGTCTATTGATGAAGTTGTTGAGAGGGCCGACATCATTTTTTCGTGCGTTGCAAACGACACTGCTATCAAAGCTGTCTACGACTCAATTCTTGCTGCGCCCGCAGGTGTCAAAGGCAAGTATCTGATTGACTGCTCCACAATTCACCCAGACACTACCCGCGCGCTCCAGGCGGATGCCATCAAGGCTGGCGCGGATTTTGTTGCCTCGCCAGTGTTCGGCGCGCCCGCTGCTGCTGCTGCAGGTATGCTGATCTTTGCTCTCTCTGGATCAAAGACCGGAATTGAGAAAATCTCTCCTTACCTTGAGGGTGTTATGGGTCGTTTCAGAATTGACCTTTCGGACGATGAGGATGTCGGCAAAGCTCTCAAGCTCAAGGTTATCGGCAACACTATGATCATTGCCATGGTTGAGTCTCTATCTGAGTCGCTCACCCTCGCTGAGAAGACCGGACTCGGCACCGAAAACCTTCAGAAATTTATCGATGCTCTCTTCGGTGGCCCATACTCCGCTTACAGCAAGCGTATGACTAGCGGTGATTACGTCCGCGAGGAACCCCTCTTTGGTGTCGACCTCGTTATGAAGGATGCCAAGTATGTCACAATTTAAGCTATCAAGACAGAAGAGATTAATGTTTACTGACCTTCTGCAGCCACGCACTCAGTCTCGCAAAGGAGTACAATGCTCAAATGCCAATCGTCGAGACCGCTATGGAGAACTTCAAGGCTGTCAAAGAGGAGCTTGGTGAGAAGGGTGATATCGCGTCCGTTTACGGTGTCATGCGTAAGAAGGCCGATCTTCCATTCATTGAGAAGAAGTAAACGAACTTGGTTGATAGTGTGATAATACTATGGCTTTTTTTTGCGTAAAGCTTCTCTGTAGAAGTTTAGTGACCAAAGCGGATCTGATCTGCCATATTCTCAACGAGCGCCATTGGGTCACGAAGGCGTTGCTTCTCATGACTTGGATGTAGCTCGAACTGTCGAGGCGTGTCACATAGTGCACAGAGAAAATCTTCAGATGGTCATTGGTGCTTTTCAACCTTGTGTTTACTTGCCGATGTCGTCGTCGCGGCAGCGGCCGCCGCCGCCGCTGCTGCTGCGCGAACTTGAGCGTCATGGGAAGACTCAGCTTGCGCCAGTACCTTGTGATAAACTGTTGTTAGTCCGCGCTTTTTGTTCTTCCGTTCCTTCTCTTCTCTTTTTTCCTCCTCTTTTCGCGCATTTTCAATCTCCTGCTTCTGCTTCTTGAACGCAGCACTCTCAAAAACCATCGCGCCTTCAAACGCGTTCCCCTCGTCGTCCCTTTCACGCTTGTTCAGAAGATCCCGCGCCAGAAGTCTATCTTGCGTGCGTTGCTTGAGAGATTCCTGCAAATTCTCGATATACTTTGCTTTTTGCACTCCATCTTCTCCAATCCCCTTCTCGCCTATGAGAATTCTCCGCGCACTTTTTTCAGCATCTTTCATCGTGTCGTACACTTCATCGTAAGCATATACAGAAGGGTCGTTTTCGGCCCCTGTCGAATACGAGTCTGCCACAACCGAGCTACCAGACTTCGTCCGTGACTTTCTCATTTTTGCAGCTAGTATGTCGTCACCATCTTCATCTTCATCTTCGTCCCCAAAAACAGGAAGACGCGACTCTCTCACTGGCTTCTTGAAATGCTTGCGTTCCTCCAATTCCTCGATCTCAAACTTGTGCGCAACGTCCTCTTTATCATCCGTCTCAAGTGAGTCCTCTCCAAATACAGACACTTTGTTCCCCAAGTTACTTTTGGTATTCCCTGAAATCCGGTTAAATGCGTTTGCACCTCCACCTAGTCGTACGCCTTTGGAAGCACCACCCAGTCGTCCAGCAGATTCGGGCTTCTTCATGATCTTCAGACCGCCGAACTTGCGCGGCGCATTCCCACCCCCTTCACCATTTGAGCACATCTTGAAACTCACACCGTTTGTAACAACAAGATGAACGATCCTGACGACCAAGGACCAAGTTTTGCAGGTCACTTACCTGGTCACAATGACATTGGAAGTCCTGAAAAGCAACAAAGAAATCGTTGCACGTGACGTATATTCTGTAACACACAGAAGAGGCCTTAGTCAACTATAAGAACACAAAACACTCACTTTGGCTTTTTTGGTGCAAAATTGTGAATCATTCGTCCAACTTGTGGACGATCACGGCATCGACCGTACTGACGAATCCGGCAATCACTATTTGTTTTTGAATCTCTACAGGCCAGAGTTGATTTTCTTTCTGGCTTCAACAAGACTGCTCTTTATTTGAGCGGAGTCGGGACATTGGAGCTTGCTACAAGGCACAGAGCTGTGCGTAGCATTGCAAAAATTGTGTATACATTGGCAGTTTGAATTGATCTGGCGACGCGTGCCGGGGGCACACGGTTTGGACCAATGATCTGAGTATCGATTACTGTTTGCTTCTGCTGGGCAGATTAAGTGATTTCCATTGTCAACTGAATCTTTCCTTGTTATCTTCAGCACACAATGCCGGAGCTATTGTTCTCTATTCCGGGCGACCGTGCTCCCTTGAAATACGCTGAAGCTCTGCGGCTTGATGTCGCGCGTCTGCTGAAGCGGAACAGTACGTCATTTCCAGGAGCGCAGCCGGTTTCGTTTCTGAAAAAGCACATTACTCAGAACTTGGAGAAAGAAGAGTAAGTGTGTTGATTGAAGCGGATGTTTGCCTTGTGTTGCTAACGCGTTTTATAAGTTACTTCGTGTGTGAAAAATCCGACGGTATCAGATGCTTGATGTATCTCACTCAGGAAGAAGGAGCGGAAATGGCATATCTTATTGACCGGAAAAACGACTACTACTTTATTCAAAACCTACATTTTCCACTTGCAGAAGATTTTAGGAAGTTCCATACCGGTTGTTTGATCGATGGTGAATTGGTCATGGACGATTTAGGTGATGGCGAGACAGTTATGAAGTTTTTGGTTTTCGACTCTCTCGTTATAGATGGCAAGATTTTGGTTGATCGGACACTGGATAAGAGACTAGGGTATTTCAGAGAATTGGTTTACAAACCATACGAGAACTTGTGCCGGCAATACCCTGAAGACGTCAAGATTTTCCCATTTCTCATTGATTTCAAAGACATGGAGTTCTCATATGCTCTGCCCAAACTATGGGACGAGATTATTCCAAAACTGAAGCACGGATGTGACGGGCTGATTTTCACCTCTCGATTGACGCCGTATATTTTTGGAACGGATGAGAAGATTTTGAAATGGAAGCCCGCAGAGGAAAACAGTATTGATTTTAAATTGTCGCTTCATTTCCCCACATACACGGACCCAGATGATCCAAATGACACGTATGTCGACTATGACGCGCAACCAGTGACTTCTCTTTTGGCATTTTACGGATCTCGAGACTACCGTCCATTTGCGGAGCTTGCACTTACGCCGGAGGAATGGGAGAAAATGAAGGGGTTAAATGAGCCACTGGATGAGCGACTTGTTGAGTGTGTTTTGGATAAAGAACAAAATGAGTGGCATTTCCTACGCTTTCGTGATGACAAGGCTGAGGGCAATCACATATCTGTCGTTCGAAGTTCGATGGAGTCTATTCGTGACGGAGTGACAAAAGAAGAGCTGCTAAGCGCAACACCACGGATTCGTGAAGCATGGAAGCGGCGGATTGCTATGGAGAACGATTCCAGACGTGCGAGGGATCGCGATCGCGCACGTCATGCTTCATCAAGTGCGCAAGTGGATCAATCTGCTGGAGCAGGAGGGAAACGGAAGTTGGAAGTCTGATATAGCTAGTCGAGGGTAGTATTTGTGTACAACATTTTTTTTCTGACTGTAATTTCTCTGTCGCGTGCGTTTGCTTTGTTATCGTATTACCCAGGGAGCAAGAAGACAAATAATTTAAGGAGTTTTGAGTTTTATGTATTCGCACTAGAGCTATTTTCTGTTGATTCCTCCCGTTCTCAAATTGCCAATATATCTATCCTGCATTCACACACGTAACTATATAGAATAAATATCACATTCCCTCCTTTGCCAGATTTTTAATCATCCTTTCCAGTAGCTTTCTTTTTCACGAATGTGTCATGCTCGTCATCCAATCCGACATCGTTGTATTCATCCCCATGACCACCATACCGTTCATCCATATCATCGTCCTCTGACCAGCGATCATACGCGTTATCGTCATCTGGCGCCTCAAACATAGTTTCTGTATGAACGTGGTCATCGTCTTCATCCCCGTGACCCCGTCCGTCTATCGAACCGGCTAAACTATCAGCGTCAACGTCATATGGATGACTTAGAGTGTTTGACGTTGTCTGCGACTGCGCCAAAGACGGCGATCCAGACGGCGCCTCGCCTTGTTCCATGTTGCGGATTGGATCATATGAACGACCACGACCGGTGCCTCCAACAGCGCTTCCGCCAAACTCATCGTCTTCGTCATCAAGAGAGCCTGCGAGACTTGCAATTTCAAAACCACCACCGGTACCGTCGTCTTCTTGTGAGAGCTCATCAGACATCGCAAAGCGTCTGTTGTTGCGGGTCGGACGCCACAGAAAGGCAATAAGCACAAAGTCGAAAAAGTACACAACGTTGAGCCAGCCGTCGAGCACGAACCACCGCGATTTCCAGTGCTTTGGAACAAAATCAACAGCGTTGCGGTCAGCGAAAAGGACTGAGTTGAGGAAGAAAAATCCAAAAATAATGAGAATAGAGCCGAATAGTAAGCGCCACAGACGACGATACATCAGTGCCTTGACATTCTGCTTCCGCTCAGTCAGGTCGCGAATGGTACCCGTCAATGACGATAAAATCCATAGGTAGAAAATCGTCATTGTTGTCGCAAGCGGGAGAATAGCTAACAGTATGACAGGACCGGCAGTATCAGGCGTCACGAGGAAGGTAGCGATTGCGTACGCAACACCGAATATGAAATGCAGACCAGCCAAGATGCGGCACTTGAGCATAGTCGATCCAAGTGATGGTTTCACTACACCGTAACCCATGCACACGATAAGCAGGAGGAAGAAGGTAAACGCATTGCGGAAAGCGTTGAGAATCGCGACAAAGACCATGTAGAATCGAGAAACGACGGTGTTGCCACCCGAGTTAACAACATCGTAGTAACCCCATACAATGACCATCTCAACTGCAAGAAACGCCGCGCATGCAGTGATATAGTTCTGAACCGCAAGAACATCAGACCGGTACTGTACATACAAAAACATCCAGAATGCAAGTACAACGGTGTACGCAATACCCAGACCACCGTAAAATGGAAGCTTTGCAATCTGTGACGCAGGAAGATGGCCAAATGAGTTTTGGAACGTAACGACACCAGCGTAGTTCTTGGCGGATGACGAGAGACCGTAAGTGCCCACGCAATAGAAACCGGTTTTGTGAACCTGATATGTGATGCTATCAGCAGCAACAGCGCCGGCATTAATTGTCACACCGTGTGTGAACACGGAAGCCAGAGATCCATTTGTCGAGCCCTGAATCAGGAATTGTCCGTAGTTTTGTCTTTCGCAAAGTTGCGATTCGATCGCGGAGTCGTCACAAACATAAGCCTTTGGCATATCTGGATCTGACGTGGAGACCCCGATCAAATCTACATCTGACCACTCAAATATGACCATAGAAATCGTGCTCTTTTCGTTTGACGGTTCGTCTCGTCCTCGGTACAGTTGCACTGTTTTGTGTAAGCAGCCAGATTCAGTTTATAGCGTTGCGATAGATGTATGCACTTGCCTGAAATGTACGGATCCTCCTTTCCACCCCAGTCGCGACGAGAATACATTCCCGAGCATTTTTGCGTTCTACCCGGACGATCAACCTGTAGCAAATTAGAATCTGTTCGTGAACTTGTGTACGTGTCAGAGTCGAGCATACAATGTGTGCTTGGTTGGCGAGTGCTGTATGCACAAGTGCTGTCAGCAGCACCACCAACGCTCTTAAACGGACGGACAAGAACATCTTTAAACCGTCCACGTATTTTCAGCTGCAAATTAAATATAAAAACAGTTCAGACCAGACTCCACAGTCTTTCTCTTCTTGTACAAGTTCGTGGAACCGGCGGCGGCGGCGGCGTCGTCTGATCGTATATTGAACAGATCAATCAGCCAGATCAGGCGATTTCCAGCTAATCAACAAGACACGGCGAGCTGACTCGACCTATATGTAATTTCTCCAAACGTCTTTGATGGTGTAATACTGAAATGCAGCGCAATTGAGAGAGACACGGATTCCAATCCAAACCACAAGACCAAGAAGTAACCACGCCAGCCGTCACTGTGTGTGTCTCGACCTGCACACTGTGCATGCATCCGCCTGCCGCACTCTTAAGTAACGACTGAGGCGTCGCCAGTGGAGCTGATCACGTGGAGCCTCAGCCGCACAGGCATATGACGTGGCCTGCCGTGCGGCTCGCGACTTCGAGCTCCGCCTTCGAGTTCTCGGATCTTGACAGTCGCGAACACCCTTACGGATATCTGCTCTTTTCTGCTCTTTCCTCCTTTATCGCTGCTTGAGATACTAAATTATTTTACGACTGGTCATGGTATTCAATCTGCCTGCGACGCTTCACGCGTTTCGGCTAATCTTCTCCCCTTCAAGCATTATTCCACACCATCGAGTTCCCGTCTTCTCCGATCTCCACGTCCCGCTCACCGCAAGTTCCCTTGCCCCGTTCGCCAGTCCCTCCTCCTCATTGATCTCGCCTCAAGTCGACATTCGTGCGGTTGTTCTTGACAAAGACAACTGCTTTGCAGAACCTGAATCCCTTGAGATCTACCCCCCGTATATCCCAACGTTCTTGGCTCTGAGACGTGCATACCCAGGGAACAAGCTTATCATCGTTAGCAATACCGCTGGTACGCGGGAAGCTGATGCCGACGGTATATTAGCTGCACAGCTTGAGCGCAACGTTGCTGCTACTATTGCATCAGCGGCTGCAAAGGAAACGCTCAACTCTCCGACGAGCAAGCCTGAAGACGCCAGCTCGTTCACAGTCAAAGTTCTTCGCCACTCTGCTCGAAAACCCTCACAAGCATGCGCCGATGAGATCTTGCAGTTTTTCAAAAATCACCCAGAGACCGGCGTTGAATCGCCATCACATATTGCAGTAGTCGGAGATAGAGTTCTCACAGACGTCGTGCTTGCAAATCGTATGGGCGCTCATGCTGTTTGGATATCTCATGGTGTCCGGCCTATCCCTCCCAAGTTTCTCTCGGCTCTTCCCGTGCATGTCGAGCGGGCTTGGCTTGGGCTGCTCGACAAGTTTGGTGTGGCCCCGAATCATCCTCCGAATAAGTCATGAGTGAAGTTTTGAAGAAGTTTGTAAGATATATGGGATGAAATCCTTCTGTATAATATGTCTACTCTGAATCATAAATTAGAGAAAATCAACATTCAAAAATTGCATTTCTTTACTTCCATAACCAATCATATCCAGCGACATACAAAAAGAACCAGACAAAACAAAACAAAAAAAAAAAAGAGCTTCCACTCTTGATTCGTATAAAGAATACACACAAACAAAGGAAAAAGAAAAAAGAAATAATCAGACATATAATTTCATAAATCGACAAACTCGAATACCAGCACGCCTGATCCACATACAATACAAAACAAAAACATTTTCCCATGCGGTTCTTTCGAACACACTACAAAACATACATAATCATACACGGAGCATATAAAAACACAAAAGTAAGAAAAGAAGAAAAAGAAAGAAAAATACGCAAGATCTTCAATTTTCCTGCCCACTTATACCAAGCATACTGATATCAAGAAAATCTTCATTGGCAGAAAATGGCGTCCCAGCCAATTCGGGTTTCACGTACGACCTCTGAAGCAAATCATCGGTCATAAGCTCCCCCGGAGTCGCTATCGTATCGGGTACCATTGTCGTTGCAACGTCATCCAAATCCGACATATGCCGGCTTGCAGCCAAATCTTCTTGTTGCTGTGCAAGCCAGAGACTAGATACAGTATTTGGATCAATTGACACCATGTCTCCGCCCATGTCGCGCGAAAAGGCGTTTGGAGTCGGAGTCGCATCGACCGACCCATTAAATGTCGGCGTGTCGTGAACAATGGGAGATTGATACACATCTGGAACAGAAGACATCGCATATGAATAGGCGGTATCAATAAATGGCGGCACGGAAGTGTTTACTCGTAACGGCTGTCTGACTGTGGATGTTTCCGTCGTCGACACATCAGGAACAGGCTGCGACATATCACCTCCAACCGGCGTTTGCACGCGTGGCACGTTTAAGTCTGTCATATTCAACGACATCATCGAAGACGACACTGACATATCACTTGGCTGCCTATCAGCCAACTGCATATGTGCAACATGCGACTGTGGTGCGGCTACTTGAGGTGTAGACTGCATCATTATTGGCGAAAGCATTTGAGACTGCAGCCCAAAATCCGACACGACTGAAGGATGTATATATGAAAAATCAATAGCAGCAGGAACAGACCTACTCCTCGTTCGTCGATGAGTCGGTTTTCGATCGTCCCCACTCCTCGACCCAAGATTGAACTGACCTGGCGTCATGGAAGGCGCAGGCATTGTGTTACCCGTTGCACTTGCATGTGTAGTCACACTCGGCCCGCCCATCGAAATCCCTCCTGATGAAAAATAAGAGGTTTGACCAAACGTAGACTCATCAGCCAGTCCTGTAAATCCACTACCAAAAGGCATCATGCTTGCTGGAGTCGACGAAACACTTGGTGCAGTATTAACCAAAGGCGAGACAGGAGCTGAAGTTGTAAAAGACAACGAATTAAATACATGTGCTCCACTCGATGTCGTAGTACCAGTGCTTATGGACGAAGTTGACTCGCTACGAGCCACTCGATTGGCAGGTGGTATCGCTGATCGTAGACAAATCAGTTCCGAAAGTTGCTGCTCCAAAATTTTTCGCGGTCCTGTTATCCGGTGTTCCAATATGTGCGAAGCTTGTTTGTTCTCAGTGAAATCTTCAGTCTCAAACCAACCGCTTCCACCTTCACTGTTGTAAAACTCCATATGGAACTGCGGCGGACTGGAAAGAATGATAACTAAATCACCAAGCTCTGTAGATGTCTCGTCTTTGATGTTCCCAGATGAATCCGTAGCGAAAGCATCTTTCTCCAGCGATTCAGCATCACTTTTATTTTTCGATTCATGCAATTCGACGTATATTTCCTTCACTTGAGCAAACGGAAATTCAATTTTGAATCCCACAGAGCTACTATTGATGTAGTAGAAAAATCTGCTCTGTGTCGGTATGAAAAACACAACGAGGTCCATCGAGTTTGAAGCAATTCGTCGCCAAGAACCAATGGTCAACGTTTGACACATGAACCGGCTGACTGGTTTAGAAGACTGTGCAAATTCT
Source organism: Myxozyma udenii (assembly GCA_030705025.1). Taxonomy (NCBI): domain Eukaryota; kingdom Fungi; phylum Ascomycota; class Lipomycetes; order Lipomycetales; family Lipomycetaceae; genus Myxozyma; species Myxozyma udenii. The sequence continues at coordinate 33,956 of JANIWG010000001.1, forward strand.
GAAGGAGTCAACACCATGCCGCCGGTATTCGGCATTATGAAGGAATGGTCGCTGACGCCACTGAAACTCATGGACCGCGCAAGCGCGGCTTTTTGTCCATGCAGACCGAAACCATGAGCAAAAAAAGCACTGGACGCTCCTGAGCCTGAACCTGAATTTTGCACAGCAAGGTAGTGCTTCATAGACTCAGGGATGAGGTCAATATCTTCACCGGTCTCGATCGATTTTTTGGCCAAAACCTTAATTTTTGCGCGTCTTTTTTGTGACGTTAGCGATATTAAAAATTCCGAATCCTAAACATGCGTACCTATTCTGAAACCAAATTTGGACAGATCTTTCAGTCATGTTTATTTGCTCGGCGATGCGTAACCGGGTCTTGTTGTTTGGTGCCGGATTGATAGCAAATTCAGACTCGAGAACTAGCAGCTGCTCTGCTGAGGCACGTTGCCGCTTATTGTTCTTTTGTTGCTGTGTGAGAGTTGACTTGCGAGATAGGGTGCGTCGCGGTGCTGATGGTAAAGAGCCGGGGGTGGGCGTTGCGCCGGGAGTGGAGCCTGATGGTGACACGGTAACAGACTGCGATGCCGAGGAGGATGTAGTCTGTGAAAGCGACAGATTGGACGTTGATGTATTTGGTAAAGCGGAAGCCTGAGATGGGTCGGACAGGTTTAAGCCAGCATTTGTTGCTGTGAGATTTGAGACAGCGTTTGACGAGACTGAGTCGTTGCGAGATGATGCCAGAGACAGGAACTCGCTGGCACCGTCGATGGAAGACTGAGGAGATAGTGTGGCACAATCATCGAGAATAATGTCTTCTGGTAGGTTGTCGATGTAGGATGAGCTGTTTCCGATGACCTGCACGGGCGGGTTATTCCGTGGCGCGGATGCTGGCGAGGGTGTTTGAGAGGAGAAAACAGAGGAAGCGTCCATCGTGGGGTTCGAAAAGCGGTACACGAAAAACGGAAAAAGTAAAGATTAAGGAGTGGAAGCGTTGTATGGTCAAACGCGAGACGACGAAAAGCAGCAAACAAAGTAAAAGAGTGACAGTAGGCGCGATGCGCAGTAAAGGAGTGTGGTGCCAGTCGAGACGACGCGGCGGAAAAACAAAAAAGGAGCGACAGAGGGGTCAGGCGAGGAGCAACAACGTGAGCAAAGGCGAGCAGCGGATGATGAGGATGATTCAGACGAGAAGGATTGACATCTGGTCAAGGCTGTTATGGGAGCAACTGGCGCGGCGGGGCAGAGCGCGGGGCAGAGCAGGAGCGTCGAGAGCTGCTCGAGGCGGGGGCGTCTGCGCTGGTCGCCGACGGGATGTTCACGGCGGGGTCTGACTGGGTGTTGAAAAAAAAAAACGAGGGAGGAGGGAGGAGGAGGAGGGGTAGGGGGAAGAAGGGGACGAAGGGCGAGGTGGGAGGAGCGAGACAGAAGCGAGCAACGAAGGGAAGGGCAGAGCGCCGTCGAGGACCGCGGGCGCGAGAAGTCTGGCGCGTCCTTTGGGAGAGTTAACTGTGTGTGTTCGAGAGCGTCGACTGCTCTGAACTTCCTCCTGCGCGAGCGCGCGGCGGGCAGACCTCGCCGGACCCGCGCCGGACCCGCGTCCTGGGTTTTTTAGCTGCTTTAAAACGTCTCGCGCGCCCCTGGTCATCCGGGTCCGCGCGTGCCGCCAGCCGGGTCCGCGCCCGGCTGTTGACTGCCAGAGCTGCGGGTCTGCCTGAGCCGCGCCGGAGACGTCGCCACGTGCACACGTTGTGCCTGTGTCAGAGCAATTAAGGGCCTAAACAGGCGCGGCAAACGCCGGTCCTTTGTTTACCCGCTACCCCTTCTGTCTTTGCCCCTGTCGTACATGCACACATTGTTATGCATTGTGTACGTACGCACATACACGTCTAGCTAACTATATATCTACCATGTCTTCCCCCTTCCCCCCCCCCCCTTGACTGCGCCTGCATGATTTCGGAATTTTGCCGAATCGCGTAAGCGCCACAATTGTTGCGGACAGTGGCGAGCTCATATGGGGCAGTAAGTTAGCTACATACTTAACTCGCTACTAAAATACAATAGAGCTGCATTGATTGACTATGCATCACACGCGTCTACTTATACTTGTACGATCTCAGTACTCGCGTACAAACCCGTCCACCGCGAGCACCGCCCCAACGCCTCGCACCTCCCGTGCTCCCCCGTCAGGTGCCCCGCTTGCACTAAACCGTACAGCTCCATCTCGTACCCCTACGCTCACGGGATCACCTGCTCCGGGCGCCCACATCACATGCGTACCACCGCCCGCATCACTCGGAACTCCAAAATCAGCTACCGTTGCGGAAGTTTTCGCTACGTGCGCCGGCACCCGTAACGAGCGCGTGTCCCACGTCTCCACCGCGCGTCCGCGCGACACCAGCACATCGTGTCCAGCTATCGCCAGAGCGGCTACTGGTGCGTCTGAATTCCCATAAAGATCTGTCCTCAGTGAGCCGGCGATGCTGCGTCCTGCAATATCAAACAAAACTGTCTCTCCGTCAGTGTACCCCACTGCTGCAAGCTTGCCCCCTGTTTCAAAGTCTAGATTTCCGCTAGCGATCGAGTCCGTTGCTCCCTCTGCAACCACCACTTTGGTTGCTTCGCTCGCATTTTCCCTTTTCCCAAACGAATGTACCAACGATCCACTGCCGCACTCCCTATACCATCGTTAGAACCATTGGTCATTTCTCCTATGTTGCTCCACTTACCAAAGCTTCATAGTTCCGTCTTTCGAGGTCGCTAAAAAAATCAATACTTGGTCAGCTCTTTCTTTCCAGTCCAGTTGCAGGCAAACATACACAGAAAATTTCGTCCTCGCGAGATCATTGCCAGATCAGTCACAGCTGCCTTGTGACCTTTGAACGTCCGCGCATTGCTCCCGTCTGCAACACTCCACAGCTTAATCAGCATATCCGCACCACTACTCAGTAGCACCTGACCAGATGGGAAAAATCGAACAGCAGAGGTATACGATAAATGGCCCTCAAGAGTATGCGCGAGCTGCTCCTCGTCGCTGTTCCCGCTGCCTAACCGTGCCAACGTCTTCAGTTTGATCCGACCATCCATCGAGCTCCATGCCATGACTTCATGCTGTGGTGATATGTCGAACGTCTGTACATCTGAGCCATGTTAGAAGTCCAGCCTTGAACGTAAAGATCGGCCACGTACTCTGCTCTGTGTAAAGCGTCCGTTTCGGTATCCGGTACTCAACACTCTCTAATCCCAACTCCGCGCAGGACACTATGATCCCCTGACCTATTAGCTCTAACAATTCCAAAATTACAACTTGTAGTTCTTACTTTCTCATTCTGACTTATTACCTCAAATCCATCAAGACCTCTGAGTTGCAACTCCCCACCTGCACGGTACACGTCCACGCTTCCATACTTCGTCACGCTATCCCGCGCAACGTATACCCAAAACGACTCCTTCGGGGTCCTCCCTTTTTGTACATCCTCAATGACCTCATAAAACTCCGGCTGAATTGCCACTGAAAAAACAGTGGTCGAAGCAGGTGACATTATGCTTGTATTCACAGCTTTGATAACTTGCGGTGTGCTTTTGACATGCATGCGGGATCAACCCTGTTGTCATCGGTACCCCAGCTTCGGCAGAAGTACAAATTGCTTATTAACGTGTTTGCTTACACCATTACGAGGGGCGTGAGCCCTTCTCACTCACTTCCCGGCATTCGCGCATCGTTCGACTAGCTAAATGATTCTTTTTTTTTTGAGATAAAAATATGTAGTTAATTAAAGAATGATTACTACTTTTATGTATCATTCTAAAATCACGATACCATCTCAGCACTACAAAATAGATTCTAAAGTACATTAAACGTTTCAAATCTCGTTCACGAACCCAAGCTCAACAAGTGACTCGGCATTTATGTTCATATCCGCCAGTTTGGTACGAGAATTGTCGCGGATCCATAAGAAAACCCAAAGAAGAGCTTTGCGAACAGGGCCAGTTCCGGGCTTGATTTTCATCTGCTCTTTTCCAAGAATATACACGACCTGTGACTCCTGTGCTCGCATCAACGCCGAATACTCTACCCGCACCTTGGGCGGGAAGTCATCAATTGTCGATGTCGATGGTCCTGACTTCACTCGTGCCGATGTTGTTGGCATTGATGACACTGGCTCGAGACTGGTAGAGTCGGAAGGTTCGCGCGTGATAAACTTTGCCAATTGAATAACAATTTCATGCCCAAGTTGTGGTGTCAAAACGTCATCCATGTAGCCGTGTCGAAACACAACGCGATAGCAGTTAGGGATCAAAGCACGCTGGATCACATATCTTTCGTCTTCGGGCACTGTAGGAACTGAGAGAGCGCGCATGTGGAAAAACACAAAGATCTCTGGGCGTGCGTGGAATTTGCGGACAAACTGGGCAAACACCAAAGGAGTCTTGTCGCCGACTTTGTCAAAAAAGATTCCGAGACCATGGATCGTTGAGATTCTGTGTCCACCAAAAGCATCAGCAAGCTGCAAGTTATTCGCCGAAACAGATTTGAACAACTGCCAGGGCTGCATGATTTCAGACAACTCTTCCGACCATTGTTGCTCTTTGCCAAAACGCCATAGAACAAAAACCGTCGACAGAATGGCTGCAAGCATGAATGTAAACCAAGCTCCTTTCGGGACCTTTGTCAATGCAGAAGACAGATAAAGACCATCCAGCGTAGCAAAAATGAGCAAGACAATAATGACTGGGAACCACGGAAGACGCCAAATAAGTAGAGCGACAAGACCCACCATGAATGTCGTGATGAATGTAACCAAAATGACGCAAACACCGTAGGCGTTTCCAAGTCGCGTAGTCTTTATGAATTGTTAGTGAACAGAATCCTTTTTTGAATGCACAGATTCACTCACGTTACTATAAGCAACAGTCACGATGACTGTTCCAATCATGAGCAACCAGTTGACCAAAGGCATGTACACCTGACCATGGATCTTTGACGAAGTATGAACCATTTTGATATGCGGAAAGTAACTCATGCGCATGAGCTGGCCAAGAAGCTGAAAGGTACTGGTGATCAAAGCCTGCGACGCGACAATTGCAGCAAGAATAGCAATGACCAAAGCAAAGTATAGAGTGCCAGGAGGAACAGTGTTGAAGAACGGATTGGTGTACGCGGTCTGAGTAGTGTCCTGAGAGATATATGCAGCCTGGCCAGTGTATGCAAGTAGCAAGCATGGATAGACAAAGCATGTCCACGAGATGGTAATCGCTTGACGACTGAATGCGCCAAGATCCGCAAAGAGAGCTTCAACACCAGTGAATGCAAGTAAAAGACCGCTCAGTGATCTCCAGCCATCGGTGCTATTGCGAACAAAATATTTTCCGGCAAAGTAAGGGCTGAACGCTTTGAGTACCGTGTGATCAAATCTGACCAAATTGTAGATGCCGCAAACCATGTTGAACAACAGCCAGACGACGACAATAGGAGCCCATGCGCTTGCAATGCGTGAAATTCCAAGAGGCTGAACGGCAAACAAGGCAAGCAGGATGGCGCAGCTGATACCAACGACCGTGTGTGAATTGAGACTAGAGTCGACGACCTCAATGCCCTGAATAGCGCCAAGGACAGACTGGGCCGGTGTCAAGACGCCATCACTCATAATAAGAGCAACACCAAAAACGCCAACGCACTTGAGACCAATCTTGACAACTTTGGAGTTCTCCATGAACCGTCGAAGTGACTTTGTAGGAGCATCTAGGTCATTTGTGAGATAACGCTGGATTCTCGGCTGCGCTTCCGCCGTTGGATCAAACTTGATAATTCGCGTGTACCTTGACAAAAGCGTGTATAAAGCAAAAGTCCCACCTTCTCCGTCGTCATCAGCACGCAGAACAATCAACACGTACTTAACGGTCACTATAAGGGTGAGCGTCCAGATAAGAATTGACAAAGCTCCAAGAAGGTCATCGTAGCTCGGATGGCTGGTGAAGGTAGAAGAGTAGACGTAAAGAGGACTGGTTCCAATATCGCCGTAGATGACGCCTGTTGACTGGAAAGCGATCCAAAGAAGCATCAAGCCCTTGTATCTCTGCAAATCGAATGATCAGTAAAAGCGAAGCTAGCAGCAGCAGCAGCAGCAGCGTCAGACGCGCTCCATAAAGCTTACTTGCTTGCTCGAAGCCGTCAGATCTCGCTCCTTGAAATCTCTGGCAGCTTCATCGGCCAATCGATTGCCTGGTTTCTCGCGCCATGCCTTGGCCTCCTTCACGGCGATGTCATAGGCCTTTGAGTCGGTGAAAACCGGGTGGAGGTCGGAAAACTGGATGTTTTCTGAGGACATATCGAGCGGCACAGTATAGTAGAGCAACTATGAGAGTAGCGCGAGTGTTGTGTGACTATGAAGAATGGTGGTCGAGGGCTAAGCGCTTTATACAGAGCGCCCGTCGCAGTTGAGAGAGCACATGCTGTTGTAATGCACGCGTGTAAAAATGTGCTACGAACCGAGCAAATGCATTTCCTATTTTGGCATATACGACGATTTAAGCTGGAGAAAATGTGGATTTGCTGGTATAATGGATGGTAACCACAGCGTTTTCGCATGGCCTCAAAGCGACGACGCGAGTGTGCGAAATTTCAGCCCAGGCCCAGGTACGAGCCAAATCTGAGCGATCGGTGCGTACCGCGCCGACGGCCCAAGCTGCAGCGTTCGTGGTTCGGGTATGGAGAGCAAATTGACTGGTTGGTTTGCATAGAAGTATGATAGATAGCATGATTCATAGAGGGAATGTGCGATGTATAGGGCAAACGGCGACGGCCCGCGCAAATTGCGCGTGTCACGCTCGAAACAGACAATGGGAAGGTTCGCGAGGCCGGCGATGCAGTTTCATTTGCCGAGAAAGCGTGAGAGATTTGTGCGCCTGCGAATTCTGGTGTCTGGTCCGGGATCTACCCTGAGCGGGCACAAGCAAAAGCTTAACGCGGGCCCTGACAGCGAGGCGCAGCCGCGATCTGCGTGACTGCGTCCGTCGCACAAACCCAGTCCTCGCACAGACGTCGCGTCTCATCCTCGCATCCCGCGTCGCCCCTGCGCCCCTGGTCCTGTTAAGCTGGCGTTCGCCGCCCGCCTCGACCGGCCGACCGGTTTGTGCGACAGCCTTCCTGATCCGTCCGCTCCCTGGCGCCAGCGCTCCAGCGTCCCGGCCTTTCGCGCTAGCCACCACCACCGCTCCGCCCTGGAAAAATCTTTCCAGCCCGTTCTGCTCACTCACTGGTTTATACTTTTTAGTTGTCTTCGCTTAACTTGGACGGCTGAGGCGCTGCGCGGCCGCCGCCGCCGCCGGCGTCGATACGTAACAATTATCTGCTAACTATGTTATGCAGCGCGCAGCACTTGATGCATCCGGCCGTATTCGGCGACCAATAACAACTGTCGTTTTAACCGCACCTTATACCCGGTGTATTCTACGCCCTATAGCACCGTAGATCTTCCAGGTACCACGGCCGATATGAATTTGCATGTGCACATGTGCGGATATGATCCGCAAGTGCCTGAGGCTCTGCTCCAGTCTATGGTATTCTTGCGCCTATACTAGCTATACAGTACGTGCGGTGTGCAACAAGTCCTTCCCTCGCTTACATGCTCGCAAACTCGCAACAAATTGCAAATCCATCCCGGTTCTATGTACACACCTTTATGCAGATTATCGAGGCCAATAGATGTATGTAGCTTGCGCTTCTTGCGCATGTAGGTAGTATTGAGTTTCTCTGATCGCCTTTCCAGTCAGTTAACTTTACCCCGGATTTTTTTCCAAATTTGTTAACACGGCTCAGTCCCAGCCGCGTGCATGCAACAATTTCTTCCCTCAGCTTCGCGCGACTTAAGTTTACGCATTCTTTGCATTCCTCGTAAAAAAAAAGTTTTTTGGCTTAAGCAGCGTCATCGCTGCATTAGGTAGCTTAATTAAGTGCGCGCGCGGCCCACTCTATTGTGTATGTGTCTTGCCTGAACTGGAAATACACAGGCAGTCACGCGCGCACGTCACACATATGAACAGGAGTCCTTCAAAAATCAGTAAGATTAACGTCACTTTGTACAAATCATCTGGCAGCTCATTATTAGATGCAAACGGTCATACATCTTAATCATGTGCGCTGTTAACTGTAAGTTATGGAACATACATGTCAACTCTCCAAATCAGAAGAAAACGACACGCGAAAATCGCGTCGTACACATTTTGAGAGCCCCGTCTTTATCCGCTCGGCATCAACGGGACGTGGTCATGATAAACGCTTTAAGTCTGCAAGAAACCCGTCATTTTTGCTAGAACGGTGGTTGTACAGACTACATAAAATTGTCTGGCATTTCCCGCCCTTTCCGGTGTTTCACAGATCGCGGTATATATCATTGCCCAACCCTCTTCGTCAGCTTTCCACTCAAAATCACGCTGAGCGCATATAATTGTTTATCCAGCATTCGGCATGACTTCGGATGTTCCAACGTCTGAGTTCAATTCCACTACCCATTGATAAGTTTACCGATAGATATATGTAACTATGCTCGGCTGAGATTAGTAACTAAAGTCAGCTCTCCAAAACTCACCCGTCTGCAAATATTACTCAACGCAAATTACTGCAAGCTGTGTCAGTTATCATCACCAGTACAAAATTGCCCGTAGAGCAGCCCGCGATCTCTTATTCAGTGCTTCATGCTCATCGTCATGATAGAAGGATACCGTTGACTGCCTTATCCTAGTCGCTCATGCGGCAAACTAGATCACGACATTGCCCCCTCCACTATAATCTTGTATACCTTTGCTTCTAGATGAGTAGTCATCGCATTGAGTGCTCATTGACTCCACAGGCCAACTCGAGTGGGATCTGTGAAGCTGTTCTGTGTAACGCTAGAGGGCAGCGGCAATATTGACACAAGTCCCTTGTGTACCACAAATGTAAGCAACACAAAATTACGGATCCAAGATATCATCATCTCATCGTCTGTCTGACCAGGTCAAGGAGAAGAAGTATTTGTTTCGCGAAGTTTATCTTTGGTTATACGGCCGATAGAATCCAATCTTGCGACAAGATGCCTGCCGTCTCGTCTGCCACCGTCTTTATTCATCAGACGACGCTGCTGCTACAAGCACAGCCAACGACTGTACGTTCTACATCATCAATGACTCTGCACAAGAGAGTTGCGCAACAATGCCAGCCATGAAATACTAACGTAACAGACGCGGATAACATATGTTTACAACACGGACGCGAAGACAAAGCGGGGGTCTCTAGCAGTCAAGACGTTTGACACACAGTCTGGTGCATGCTTCCGATACAAGACCAAGAAGGTCAATGACCTTAACAGAGTGCTGCGCGCACTGTCGGAGTTTTCACAAATGCAGGCTGGCCTGTCAACAGGTGCTGATTTGCTGGTGCCAACAACTGCTTAAAAAAACTGGAGTTTTGCGGGGTTCATATGTATCTATAGTAAATAATGTGCAAGCATATTCATTTCTAATCATCTACAAAAGTGACGTAAAGCTCAAGCAAGAATCTGGGCGATATCCAGCATACGACCATCCATTCCCATTGGCGCGGTAATCATGACAGAGAAAGGAAGTTTAAGCGGACCAAAGTCGCTAACCTTAATGGAAACAGCGCACATTTCAAATGCGTTGGTGAGCTTAGTGAACGTGCCAAGATCATTGTTCACCTTGACCGGGTCCGCCTCAAGCTCAGAAACGCTGGGGTTGTAAGGCACAGTTGGTGTGATGATAACGTCAATACCCGCAGCAGTCTCAAAATCCAAGTACACAGCCGTCTTCAACTCGCGCAGAGTTGCCATGTTCTTGAAAACGGTGGCAGCCGACACTGACTTCTCCGACTCCGCAACAGCATCAGAAACCTTGGATACAACTGCATCGCCCTTCTTTGATGACGCAGCAAACGCAGCGCGTTCAATGTCCAACATCGAACCGACGATGGAGCTAGCCTCGGTGATAGGCTTCCAATCGATCGGCACGAGCGTTCCACCAAGCGACTTAGCGCGCTCAACAAACGTGGCAAAACTCGCTTTGATGTCCGCAGACAAGGCCTCTGCTCCGAAATCCTCCGAAATGGCAAACCGGAAGCCGCCTTCCTTGGGCCCGCGGAAGTCGATGCTTTTGATCGGAATGAATCTGTCAGGAACGGAGTACGGCGATGAAAGATCCTGATGCCGGGTCTCCGCGTAGACGCACCGTGCGTCAGCAACAGTTGTAGCGATAACCGCGATCGAGTCGGTCGAGGGACAGATCTTCGTAACGTGGTCTGAAGGCAACAGACCCTTGGTGATGTTGTATCCAACGACACCGTTGAGTGCGGCTGGCACACGAGCTGATCCGTCGGTGTCAGTAGCCAGCGCGAACGAGCACAACCCACGCGCGACAGCAAGAGCAGGGCCGTAGCTGTAGCCACCAGAAATATAGTCAGAGCTGTACTCGCTGGTCACGCTCGCTGAAGCGATAAGACCAGCTCCAGAAGCCTCTGTCTTTGTGGTACCGATGAAAACACCACCCATAGCGACAATGGACTTGACAAGTGACGACGAAGCGGGGTCAAACATGTCGCTCACAGTGAACGGAACACCGTAAAAGTAAGGCAGATCAACAAATCCGGCCTCGGTGGTGACAGGAGGAATAGCTTTGAGAGCCTCTTCTTTGTCAACAATGCTCGAAAAAGCGCTCGCAGCATCTTCTTTAGCAAGCTGTTCGTACAAAAAGGTCAGAACCTTTTCCGGAGTAAGACTGGAGTTTCTGTAGGCCTTGCGAAGAGACTGCACAGACATATCGATAGTCTCGGCAGAGGCCTCAGGAGCAACGTAAGTTTCGGCAAGCTCAAGAAGTGGCTTGCTGGTAGAGTTGTAGCCAAGGAGACCGTCATAAGCACAGAAAAGATCCATTGACGCATCTACGATGGCATTGTCAAAACCGTTTGTGCAGTCGGTCAGAACGCAAGTCTCGAAACCATGATCGTTCGCCTCACGGAAAGTCGTGGCAACACAGCACCTGAACTGTTAGACAACAAAACCTAGACAAATCAAGACTTCACATACTCAGTAGTCACACCAGCAAGAAGAATATGGGTGATTCCTCGACTGACGAGCATCTGGTGGAAATCTGTGTTGTAGAACGAGCCCTTGCCAGGCTTGTCAAGAACAGGCTCATCCTTAAGCGGCTTGACTTCGTCGACAATATCGTGACCATCTGATCCACGAACAAGGAGACGACCCATAGGACCATCGGATCCAATAATAAGCTTGTGACGATCCGGGTTGGTGGTGCGCTGACGCATGCGTTTGGTGGGAGGGCAATCTGACAAATCGGCGACATGGCCCTCACGAGTGTGAATGACGTGAAGACCTAACTTGCGCGCAGCTGCAATTGCTTTGGCAGTAGGCTCAATAACACCGGCGACTTGGTTGAAAACATCCTCGGAAGGGCACTGCAGGTAGCCGTATCCACCCTTGAGAAGGAAGTCCTTCTGCATGTCAATGACGACGAGCGCGGTCTTGCCCTCAGGCAGAGCGAACGGGCTCGGTTTGGCAGTAGTCAGCTGTAGAGGAGCCATTGTGCTTTGTGCTGTGAGTGGCAAGCTGCAACAAATATTCAAACGTAAGGAAGAAGAAAAGTAAGTCAGCAAAAAGCCTGTTTTTTGACTTCTTCAGTGATCTCGTCAGATGCCCAGCTCTTTGGCTGCCCTGTGCACACTTTCGAGATCCGGTCTTATCATGTGTGCAGCGAACAGGTCGACGTCCATGCACAGAGGCCGCTGTCCCTGCGGCGCGTCTCCAGGCGCCGTCGGCCAGGCCGGGTAACTTAGTCAAGCAGTTTGCCTCATTGGGAAATACCAGCCCGCCGCGCTTCAAAACTACACTTTTGGTAACCGAAGTTATGGCGCAACCATGGTTTACAAGCAGCTTTAATGCAAGCCCATTCTCGGAATTATAAGAAGCTCTTTAGATCGGAAAGCTCATCAATTTCTAGACTTTTTACCGTTCTTATTACCTTACTAATCTTTGTTCGTTCACTTGATTCCGCTTCGCCACCTCGCTTCACTACTTCCCTGAAGTAATCTCAACCTTGCTGCAAAGTCTCAAATGCGACAACCGTTGGTTCGTAGCTGATGGACATCAAAACCGCCATAGGGCATCGATAGGGCTTCAATAAGGGTTCCTGCAACAAAAGACGTAGCGGCAAGCATTTACTGATATTTTTAACAGCCGGTTTACTAAAGCGTATGACTGACATGATTGAATGGAATACATATGGAAACAATAGAAAGAGCAATAACCTGCAGACTCTAGTTTTGGACGATTAAATTAAAAAAAGCAATTAGATTAACTCCTACAATCATACAAGAAACACAGCAAATTATGGCTGCACGACACAACCCTAGCTCTCTAAGCTGTCTGTCCGGTTCATATCTATCAGTTCATGGAGCATGCCTGAGCTTGCTGCAAGGAATCCAAGGTATGGCTTAGACGGGTCAAGAACACGCGAGAGATACTCAGGATGGAACTGCGTTCCAACAAACCAAGGATGGTTTTTCAGTTCAAGAATCTCCATACGCTCACCCTTCTCATCCTTGCCGACAAATGTGAGACCGGCCTTCTCAAGCTCAGGAACCATCGCCGGATTGACCTCGTATCTGTGACGGTGACGCTCATGAACTTCTTTCGATCCGCCATAGAGTTTTCCTGCAATGTGTTAAACTGGATAAATTTTCAGAGAAGTTTAGAATACTTACGCATTTTGCTCCATTCGCTACCCTCCTGGAAAATGGTAGGACGCAGTCCCAAACGCATGGTACCACCAAGATGAGTCTTGCTGACTTCCGGCATGAAAACAATCAGCGGGTTTTCAGGCTTCTCCTCGACAAGCTCCTCTGAGTTGGCATCTGTAAAAATGTTAGCTTTTGTTCCGAATAAGACCACGCAACATGTACAAGTTGGTGATCCATTAAAACCCAGGACAGGGACAAGCCCTGACCTGCCGACAGAAGCAAAAATGTAATCTCGCACTTGAGGAATACCCAAGGAGCCATGAAGGTAAAAGACTCGTGGGTCTAATGTATAGTGCAGCAAGCTTTTGTCGTAGAGATTTAGGAGAACAAAAAGACTTACCATGGATACCAAGAACATTGCGGGCGTACTCAATAACAGCAATCTGAAGACCAAGGCAGATACCGAGATAAGGAACCTTGTTCTCACGCGCCCACTTAGCAGCAGCGATCATACCCTCAGTGCCGCGAGATCCAAATCCACCAGGGACCAAAATACCGTCGGCAGAGCAGACCTCGTGCCACGCTTTGTGGAACTTGACGCGGTTAGTCTCGGACGCATCTGACTCAAGATCAGTTGCCTCCACCCAGTGAATGGTCAACTTGCGGCGGCAACGAAGCGCGGAGTGCTCAAGCGACTTGACAACTGAAATATAACTGTCTTTCAAATGGGTGTATTTGCCGACAAGAGCAATGTCAACAGTCTCAAACATGTGGTCGTGAGCGCTGGTGAGGAGCTTCCAGTCGTTCCACAATGAAGCACCCTTGTTGATGAAGTTGGGTGTAATAGAAATGTTCTCAAGCTTTAGCTTCTTCGACAACTGCTGAACAATCTTCTGCTGATCCAAGAGGAGAGGTACGTGGTAAATTGAACTCAAGTCGTGCACGACAAGAACCTGATCAGGTCCAACATGGCAGAACATGGCAATCTTGTCGGTGGTGGGCTTCTCAAGCTTGTCAGTGCATCGGCAAGCCACAATATCAGGAGTAAGACCGAGACCACGGAGATCACGGACAGCGACCTGTGTAGGCTTAGTCTTCTGCTCGCCGTTCACGACAGGAACAAGCGAAACATGGATCAAAGCAAAGTTCTCAGGTCCAACACGGAATTGGAACTGACGGAGAGCTTCAACAAACGGAGCAGACTCAATGTCACCAACAGTGCCACCAAGCTCAACAATGCAAATGTCTGGCTCCTCGCCGGAATCATCGACAGGAATCTTAGCGACACGCTCGATCCAGTCTTGGATGGCGTTGGTGATATGAGGGACGACCTGGACGGTCTTGCCAAGGTAGTCACCACGACGCTCTCTCTCGATAACCTGACTGTAGATCTTGCCTGTGGTGATGTTGTTCTCGCGAGTCAAAGTCACGTTCAGGTAGCGCTCGTAGTTACCAAGATCAAGATCGACCTCACCACCGTCGTCAAGAACGAAAACCTCGCCATGCTCAAGAGGACTCATAGTTCCGGCATCGATATTCATGTAAGGATCGATCTTGATAGCAGAGACCTTGAAACCGCGGGTTTTGAACAGAAGACCGGTAGACGAGGCTGTTGAAAAAAAATAAGAGTCAGATATGCCCTACTACCGTTACACATGACCAACATACCAATAACGCCCTTGCCGATACCACTGATGACACCGCCAGAAACAACGACGAACTTCATTTTTGCTGTTTACAATAAAATCTGAACATTGATGTTAGATTGACCTTCCAAAAAAATCAAGAATTTCTCCGTGCAACAGCAAGAATGCCGCAAGTTCACTAGCGTGTTGCAACCTTTGCCTCACGAACGATGAGAGACAGAACGTACCTTAATGAGTAAAAGACGAGTGAGAAAACCAAACACGTCGTCTGTTCTCCCTTGGCTGCACGTCGAGTAGCTTGCTAAAGTAGCTCCCGTGGTGAAAGAACAGAGTATGACGCGAAACAGGTCGAGCCAGGGCAGAAACAGCGCGGGAAAAGGTCGAGTTCGCGAGTGAAGGGTGAAGGAGGGAAAAAAAATCTACTTTGCGGCTCAGACATGTCCCAAATCCAAAAAGAGTAATGTGTTGCACGTGACTTTTATGTCTTACATAAGAGTTTACGTGAAACTGGGAGAGCTGCACGAACACTCGGAACACATGCATCGAGATAAAACCTTATTTTGCGCCTCCGGCTTTCCTCGTGCGGATCACCGTCGTTGGCCGCGGTTCGCTCCCCGCGAAAGAGATCTCTACACGACGTCTACAGTGCGATAACAGTGCTCAAATCCAGATTATTTGGACTGTTTGATTTTTAAAGACAAGATGACTGTCAAATCGCAGTATCATAACTTTGTGTGCTATTTGCCAAAAGATTCGGACTCTCAAAGGGTGGGTCACTTGGACCTAAGCTCTGACCTGATCACCCCGCTTTCGTACGCCTCTGGTACACCAGTGACGTCTATATACGACATCATCGAAACCGGCACGACATTTGATCTTGTTCCCACTCCTGGAGCAGAGAGTCCGATCGACGCGTCGAGTGTGCGCATCCAGGCGCCATTTACAGGTCGCGATGTACTCGCTGTTGGAAAGAACTACTACGATCACGCGAAAGAGTTCAACTCCTCGGGATTCGATTCCAGTGACAAAGTCGATACTCCTTCTGATCCTGTAATTTTCACTAAAAGAGCTACGAGTATCATCGCGCACGGCGAGGACATTTATCTTCACCCTGATTTCACGAGCACCCTTGACTTCGAGGGTGAGGTGGGTGTAGTCATCGGCAAGCCAGCATACAAGGTCGCTGAGAAAGATGCTATGGACTATGTTTGGTATGTTTGCAGTTCTGTTTTGAGTCATTTTTGACTGACATACAAGGGGATACGTGATCATCAACGACGCGACTGCTCGTGAGCGGCAACGAGACCACAAGCAGTTCTTTATTGGAAAGTCCGCTGACACTCTATGTCCTATGGTGAGTGGATATTTGTTCAAGAAGCTAAATTGGAATCTTTACTGATTGATTTAGGGGCCAGTGGCTGTGCATAAAGACTATCTGCCAGCGACATTGGATCTACATACTACAGTCAACGGCGAGCAGCGACAGTCAGACTCAACAGCGAATCTTATATTCAGCATTCCGACTTTGATCAACGTACTTTCAAGCGGCATGACTTTGCAGCCTGGAGACGTCATTGCTACCGGAACCCCTGCTGGCGTTGGAATAGGCCGTGATCCGCCAGTATACCTCAAGAATGGAGATGTTATAGAGATCAGCGTCACTGGTCTGGGCACGTTGACTAACAAAGTATCCGGTTCGTGGCTCGCATCTAAAGCTGATGTTGGCAAAGTGTTTGACAATTCACTGAGAGATAAGGTGATTCCACCACCAGGTCTTTTGCAAGTGGGTACGAAGAGCCTCTATGTTGAGGAACTTGGAGATAAGAATTCGAGTGACACGCTCATATTAATTCACGGTCTCGGCTGTACATCGCAGTACTTTTCCTCATTTGTCAGAAAAGGTGGTCTTTGGGAAAATTACAGAATAGTCATTTTTGATCTTGAGGGCTTTGGGAACTCACCCACTGCGGTTGATTCGGTTATTTCAATCAAGAACTACGCAGACGATGTTTATCAGCTTACCGAAACTCTGGGAATAACAAAGAACATTGATGTTATTGGTTTTTCCATGGGCTGTGGAATCGCCGAAGAATTTGCTCTTGCGCATCCTGACATGATTCGCAAAGTTGTTCTGCTGGCGCCGTTGCAGCTGCCCATGCCCTCTACAGGTGAGAATGTGTGCAAGAACATAGTTGCTACCGCGCGTCGAGAGGGAATGCGCGCGACTGCGGATAACTCTGCAAAGTTCTCGCTTTCGAAGAAGACAAAAGAGGAAAATCCGCTTGCTGTGATGTACGTCAGAACGTTGCTCAAAATGACGCCTATTGAAGGGTACATCAAGGGCGCGCTTGCACTTTTGCACGGTCAGAAACCTGCGCGCGAGAATTCCACGAAGCACGATATTTTGATGGTCACGGGGTCGGAGGATCAGTGGCCGTCATTGGAAGACGTGGAAAGTGTCGCGTCAGAGTATAGTAATGTGAAGTCTATAAAGGTCTCTATGATTCCAGATTGCGGTCATTGGCATATTTTGGAGCAGTTTGACTTGACCGTCAAGGAGGTCTCTGCATTTTTGTTGGACGAAGAATAATTTCATGTTGTATGATAGATGCTTGAACTTAATGTCGAACCGAATTTTTCCAATGATCATTTAGTTGAATCTGCAAACAAATTTGCACATTGCAAACCTGCACGTACATATGTTTGCCACTTATGTTTCTCAGTTTTCTTGAAGCTCAACGCATCCATCGCATTAAGCAGATCTTATTGGTGAATCTCAAAAAAAAAACGCTGTATTAGTACATAATCTCCGTATGATCCCTAAATCAACTCATTACAAGCTATGCCGAACGTCATTCACGTAGTTAAAAATAGTCATATCTAATGATCAATTTTCATGTTGAAATCAATAACTCCCGTGCCCTGGTGTATGCTGCTGGTACTGTAAATGTCAATATCATTCGTCAAATAACTCTCGATATTTTCCTCCTTCAGACCACCGGAGCACTCCAGCAAAAAGCTCTTTCCTTTACCAGCCCATTTTGCCTTCAAGCTTTGCGCAGCCACACGCAATCCGTCATGCGTGAAGTTATCCAACATGATCACATCCGCACCTGCAGCAATTGCCTCGTCTGCTTCCTCCTCAGACTGCGCCTCAACCTCAATCTTCGTCGAGAACCCGCAAACAGATCGCGCAGCTTGTACTGCCTTGGTAATCGAGCCAGTTGCCCACACATGATTATCCTTCAGCATCACCATGGACGAAAGGTCATAGCGATGGGGATCTACACCACCGACAAGCATGGCATATTTCTCGATTCGACGGAAACCAGGCGTAGTTTTCCGTGTTCCGGCTATTATGCCGTTGTAGCCTGATTTGCGAGCAAGCGAAATGACGCGACGAGACCTGTGTAAAGTATAAGTCACTGCCTGCGCTCAGAACATATATGGAGATACGCACTTCGTTGCTACTCCACTTGATCGTGAGAGAATATTCAGTGCTGTTCGTTCAAAAAGAAGAAGCTGATTCACGGGGCCGGTCACTGATGCAACGGCAACCTTTCCGGCAGACGCGTCAATGAACTCGCCTTCAGGGATGAACCACTCGATTTTCAAACCACACTGATCTCCGAGCTCCTGAGCAAATGGAACACCTGCAAGAACACCCTGGACAATTTAAATCAGTAGTTAGAGAGTTTCAAAAAGCTAGAACTGATTGCTTATGTACATACCGACTGCTTACAGCCGATAGTCGCCGTCTTGACACCGTCACCGACGACGAATCCACCCACATCAAACGCCGGCACATCCTCCGACAAAAATCGCCGAATGTCATTTTTCCACTCGCCTGATGCCGGGAGGAGATTCTTGTATTCCAGTTTTGACGCCATATTTTGTGTTTTCGTAGATATATGATATCACTATACAGGCAGCGATGCTGTTGAGATTTGACGTCCCGGAGAAATAAACTGTCTAATTGTGGGGTTCCTCGGAGCACGGGCACTTTTGCCCAGTGAGGCGTCTGTCCAGATCGAGCCAAAACATGTAACGAAAATTTGTTGAACGCCATTAATACTCCTAATCTGCAGATTAAGCAAAACTTACGCGTGTTACCATGTATGGATATATGTATGTACAGTATATATTTACAGCGACTTCAAGGCGGTTGTCAAACCTGCCATCCCCTCTATTTCAAATTTTGAACAGCGACCGCAGACAAGCGCGGACTTACAAGCGTGACATGCTTTCTTTTTTCCAACAGACTTTGCATCTGTGAAACTTCTGACCACTTTGCTGACCATCGTTTGTCACTCTCATGCTGACTTGTCACGCGCAATACCGATATAATACCAAATGATCTTGCAAACATTGCGCTTTTCAAACCATAGTGCTCCATAGCTTGCTGGTTATACTCCCAACCCGCGAGAACTGAAAGGAAATTGCCTGCCATACTTTCCATCAACGGCATTCGCTCTCCAGAAACCTGAGTCGAGTCCATTGCAATTATGTAGTTCTGCCGCGCCTTAGCAATGTCTCCTATATGTTCGTACATCGACCCTAGCATGAAATGACTCTGCATCATGTAACTGAAATCCACTTCCTGATCGTAATCATACAGCTTCAAATCCGTTTTTCCATCTGTATCAACATGTGCCTTCGCAGCCTTTACACACAGTTCAAACTCCGCGATCGCTTTCGTGAATTCTTTTACGTTCGCAAATATACACCCGCAAAGAAAAAATGCTGCAGGCAAATTCGTCTCACGCAACCTGGTCAACAGTATCCTTGCACGATTCTTCTGTCGCTCGTCTCCTTCCAATAAATCATGCTCACACAGCATTGCTAAAGCCAATTGATTTTTTAACCGCACGCCCATCTGCACCAAGAAGTTCCGCGACCGCAGAAAAACTTTTGCAACCTCGGCATTGACTTGATCATCAGGCACTTCTCCCTGTAAGATCTTGTATAGCTCTGCCACTCGTTTATCGTGTGTAGTATCTTCAGACCTCGCGCGCTCAAGAACTCGGTTGTACGACATCAATCTGCGTCCGTCGCCAAACATCTCACGAAGTTCTTCTTCCGGCATTCCATCTGTATCTGTCCCCTCAGTCTCAAGAACTGCACGAACTTCCTTCAGTAATTTCCGCGGTTTCAACTTTGGGTAAAACATATGACTCCGACTGCTGATGAAGTTGCTGCTGGGAAGCACGGCTTTGATCTCATAGTCGGAGAAACTGCGACGCAATATCCGAATCGCAAGATTCGAGTCACCCACAGAAAGTACGCGACCATTTACACGCATTGCTGAAGTGCGTATCAGCTTACTTCTCGAAGCCATTATTATACCGTAGAGTATGTGGTGGGTGTTCACTAGGTGAACGTGGGACTTGCATTATCAGTACGTATAGGCCCGAGAAGACAAAATGTCACATGATCGAAATCACAGATCACCGACGCTACGCGGTACGCCCTCTTCACCACTTTCGGAACAACTTCCTCCTAAAACGCACGAACGGTAGTTAATTTACTTGTAAATAACGCAGATTGCCAATTGAATCAGATTACTCGTGACGCAATTTATGTACCTACAGGATACCGCGTAAGTTGCGTGACAGTATAATTATGCAGTGCTTGTCAATTAGACGATATGATTCAACGAAGTGAAAAAAATGCACACAAAAAAAAGGAAGAAGTACGACGTTTTGAGTAAATGCACAAGAGACAAATTAGTGCTGCTCGAACAACAACGACAACAACGACAAAGACAACGACAACGACACAACGATAACAACAATAATAACAACAACGAAGAAGAAAAAGAACACAAAAACAAACGCGACCGATATCAGGAAGGAGAATTTAACTACCCAATGCACATCCAACTCCAAAGGAGACCTGCAAACTTCTTCACAGGAAAATTATAAGCAAACAAGAAAAAAAAATGAATCCCAAAAACAATGTTCATTGTTTACTCGGGGGGAATGCACCAATGACGGTGGTACGACCAGGCCTTCGATTGGCACGTCTTGCTGCAGTACTTTGTACGGCGACAGCGTCGGCACTTTGCAAACTGCTTCGGGTATTCCTCCCACTTGCCGCATTCAAAGTATCCGCATTGTCGAACACCGCCTCGCGACTCGTCTTTGCGGCATGAATTCCGCATGATCACGCTCGCCCAGTAGTGAAGCTCGCCCATGTACGACCGAGTTGTGAAACGCTCGACCAACTGAAACAAATTCAGCGACGGCAACTTAAACTCCTCAGCAATCAAAGAATCGTCTTCCGGGTACAGCGAAGGATCTTCAAAACCGCGGTTGAATGTTTCTTCTTCGACTTCGCTCTCCAAATCGCTGTCATCGTTCTGCAGCTCTGGTCGCATAGACAAATGCGGAACGAGGTGAGTATTTTGAAAGTATGGACGCAGATAAACATATTTCGAAACGTATGCAAGAAGCTGAAGTGCCATTAGAACATCTTCCTCACGAGGAAGGTTGTGGTGTGAGCCCAAGAATGCAGGCGCACCAGCCGTTGTGCTTGCACTGCTTGCAACCGAAGCTGCAAAATCCACGCCGGTATCATTTGTATTGCCAAGCGCGCCGGTTTCCGGTTGTCGAACATTGTCTGTACGAACAGTTGCATGCGTACCGGACGGACTTGATCTCTGTGAACCAGCGCCAGCTAAATCCGCGTCCAAGAAAGTCCCTCTGCTAGAGCCCAAAGGAGTCATCATGTCCGAAGCAGACGCACTCCCAGTCACAGTTTCGTCTTGACGGAAGTTCACAGGAACTTCGGTCTCAGCATACTCCAAACCGTCCATTAATGAGTCTCCAAGCGATGCCGCACCTCCGCCATTATCTTCACTTTCGTCATGACCAACTCCAATGTCCTCCGTGTCTGTGGCATTCGATAAGGCGGAGGAGGCCAGCTCAATGCCCTCCATAAGCACATCAACCTGCATAGCATCTGGCCTTGCTGAATCATCCTGAGGCACGTCGGAGGAAACAATATTCATAAGGCTGGGGTCGTTGTTTTGAGTGGTTGATAAAGAGCCACCGAATACTGTGAGGTTTTCGTCGGTGTTGGCGGTGTCTGTGTTAGAATGCAAATGCTGATGGCTGTGGTGGTGATGATGATGATGACGATGCTGGTGACGGTGGCTGATGTAACGCATGCGGTTGATGTAAGCGGTGTTGTTTGTGGTATTTACGCTGGTCGAAGCAGACGCGTTGGTGGTCTCCCCGTCAGTTGTAGCGGCTTGTGAAGCAGTGGGGGAAAATGCATCGGAATGTTCACTCGTCTCGGCATTTTGTGCTTCGACGGAACCTATCATCGACACGAACGATTCGGCAGCGTCCATGTCGATTCCCGAACCAAAGATACTTGTCCGACGTTGCTGGGTTTCCTGACCAGCCACCTCTTGCGGTTCAGTATTCTGTGGTATCGTGTCTAACAATGTCTGTTCTGCTGCAGCTCCGCCGACAGCCTGCCGACTTCTCCGATGAGGCGTTGTGTTGAAGCCGATGGGAGAGAAATCTGAATTGATTGCTGCACCCGTGCCGGTCGGCGCGTGTTCAATATCGCTCAAAGATGCTGCCGAAGCTGATGCTGCCACAGCTGACGATGACGGTTTTCCGCTAGGACAGCCGTGGTAATTTCGCAGTTTCTCAATGGCTTCCAAGAAATTATCAAGCACAGTAGCCAGTACCGGCACGATGTTTGCCTCTACGACGCGCCGCCTAACCGATTCCGACCCACGCACGCCAACTGAAGACAAACATTGCAGCGCCAGTGACCATTTCCAAGACGTCAGTAGATCCCGTGAGTGCATTCCATTGCAGGACCGTAGGATGGCGACGAGTCTGTCGATGCCACCGTCTGCAGCGAGTGATTCCCGAATAACTTGCGAGGACGAAACAAGAATGCAGAGACTTGACAACGAGTTCACTAGGGGCCGATCGAACGGACAATCCAGGGCACGGCGGTCGTACATCGACGGCGTCATGTTGGCCGTCGCCTTATTGCTGACGACGGAGAAAAAATTGACGTCCCGCATAGCGACTAGATAAGGAGAGTGTGAGCGATGCGATGCCAACGAAGCGAGAGGGGGCTGCGTCGGACAAGCTGCGAATCATCAAGCACGGAATCAAGCGTCACAAATACGGACAAAGCCCAAGTTGTGCAGTCAAAACTGCAAAGCAAGAAACGCGGTAGCGCGTGACATTACTCCGCAAAGACAGGTGAGACCATGAAGTCCGCAGCTTGCCACTTGACACAGATGAAGCACAGCGGGTCGATGCGAAGGCTGGAGACGGGAGCAGCGAGTACGTACCTTGAGCACGACAAAGACGCGGACAGAAAAGGTCCTGGAACTGGAGAGAGCGAGGCGAGGAATCGGGACGGGGGGACGTTGGGTGAGAGGGAGAGACAGATGGGCGGGGAGATGTGGTGAAGACGCAGAATTCGAGATTGACGCTGGTCTGAGGAGGCGGCGCCGTTTGAGGTCAAACGAAAGCGCTGACAAAACGCAGTGCACTAAGCAAGCAGCCTAACCCTGTGGCAAAATGGTACCGTGTTCTGGAGCACGATCTGCGGAAGTTTTTGGCTGACAAATTGGTATTACAGTCCCCATGTTTGTAATTGTAGTCACGTGCGCAGAGTTATCAGTCAGCCGCCTTGAGCAAGATCTATGAACTATTTCCGTCTACATCAGCACTATACCATCTTCTTTATATATACATTATTATCTGACGGACTTCTGCCCTGTCTAAGCTATCTAGATTTCGGTCCGAACTACACCCCTGTTTATCTCTCTCATACATAGCCAGTATTCAATCTTACATAGTGCCATTTGTGTCGTTAAGCTTACTGTGATTCCGAATCAGGCACCGGCTGTGCGCTTGAATCTGAGTCCGATTCGGACTTCTTCTCAGCCTCTGATTCGGACTCCTCCTCAGCCTCTGCCCCTGGCTCACCTGGCGCAGTTCCGGACGACGGCACCGCAAGTGCATCTGATGATTCAGACGACGACTCCACAGCCTCATCAGCGGGCGACTGCGATGATTCAGACGATGATTCAGACGAAGGATCGACTGGAGTCTCTGCCTTCGAATCAGATGAAGCTGCCTCTGGTTTCTCGGACTCAATTACTTCGCTCGATCCAGAGTCAGACTCTGTGTCAGCCTGTGATTCAGATGGGGATTTCAGCTCCGGCTCTGACGACACTACCTCGATCTCTTCTGTCTTCGTCACGTTGCTTGGAGCGGACTTCAGGGCCCACATTTTATCCCACCTGCTCTGGCATGCCTTGTCGACCCAGCAGCCTGCAAAGTGAACACACAAATCACCCTCTTGCCATCCCATGTCGCTACCACCGACTGCGTAGGCATTGATTGTTCGCTGGGGAACGAAACCAACATGGCTGCGGACCGTCTCGTTCGCGATGATGATGCGATTCTGTAAGAAGTTGAGTTAGCTCTTATCGCCTTGCATAAACAACAAAGGTTTGTAGCGCACCAGAACATCCTGCTCAAGAATGTCTGGCTTGAGGACGAGATGCTCGTCGCTCAGCCAGTAGTTGAGAAAGTCTAAAGTCCATTTGCTGCGACGGAAGAACATTGATCCGGCGTTGACACCGATATGGTCCTGTGATATGACGATGTCGATGAACGAGGCATTGAAGGAGTCTGAGCTAGCGACTTTGATGCCAGAGGGCTTGCCGTTCGTGAGTCGGATGTCCGCACCATATGTGATCAGCGACGAGAGTGCTGTAGGGTTGAGGATCTTCTGCTCAATGTCGTACGAGCCGGTCATGATGATTGCATCAAGATCGAGCCACCACACCCATTCGGCGTACGGGTTGAGGCGAAACGCCTCTGCAATCGCAGGGATCTTGCCCCACACGAGATGTCGTTTGGGCACGGCGAACTCAGTGATGTTCAAGAACTGGTAGGTGTAGCCTTGAATAAGCAAAGCATTAGCCGTCAAGTAGGTTGTCAAAGACGAAGAAGAACAAATAAAGCATACCGTGCGCGTTGCTGTATTCGATTCGGTTCTCGGTCGCCAGCTGCATAAGATCCTTGATCTGGGAGTTATGGCCGGCGCCGTCTGCGGCGGTGAGAATGACGAGACTGCTCTGGCCGTATGCCTCGTCGTCATCCATGGGCCAGTACTTGCTGATACCGGAAACGACGGAGGAGTATGTGGGAATGATGGAGGTGCGCACCTCAGGCGGAGCGCTGAAGTGCGCCGTCTCGACGAGGATGACGATAGTCGCGACCACCAGGGAGAGGAGGAAACATACGCGAGTCGGGCCCCTCATGGCGGCGGTGACTTAGAAGAAAGTAGTGACCGCTGGAGTCGGCGAGGAGGTGAGAACTGGCAGGTGGTGAGCGAGCAACCAGAAAGCGAGGCGGTGTATGGGTGGGTGGGTATATATGTCTGCCAGTGTGATAGTTAGTATGTTGTCACACACTACTCCAAGACATGCGACTCTGTGTCTGGAGCTGGCTCAGCGCGGGCGAGGGGGGCGTTCTTTTATTTTATTTGGCGTCTCTTGTGCGCCTCTTGTGCGGCGGCCAGTGCGACACTGGACGCGTGAATTTAATGCGTGCTCGCGTCTGTTTATATCTCGACGCGTTCCCACCCCCCGTGTCCGCGCTTCACGCGCGTCTCGCGCGTGCTTTGCTTTGTTTTTTTTTATGTTCTAAACCATCTCTGAATTAGTACGCTGTCGCACCAGCTCGACACAGGCTGTGCATAATCAGCAAGCGCTGGAAGTGCTGGCCAGGGCCAAACAGGCATACGAGCATTAGAGTTTGGCCGTCACTGCGGTACCTGCGCTGCCACCCCAGCCGCCCGCGTAGCGTCGCACGGAGCCAGCTATCCGACCACAGCTGTACTACTGAGTTAAATATAACTCTGCCCGTCATCCTCCACAGTCGATATTAATGATCCACGTGATAATCATACATAAAACGTCACCGACGCAACGACACTTCATATACATAGACACGCCCCGCATCACGCGTGGATGACTGCAAAGTCTCCGTACCGCGCAAGTGCCCGCATCGCCTCTGTCCGGCTCACCTGCAAGCTCGTGCAAATGTCGTCCAAGTGCCGCGTACTCCACGACATCGACGCAATCCGCCGGCCCAGATGATCTACATACTCTCGGTTCCTCCTCGGCTCCTGCTGCTCTTTCGGAATCTCCGTTTTCCCTCCGCCGCCTATCCGCTCGCCTTCGTCAAGCACTACGTACTCGTGAGCCCGGTATATCAGCCCCTTGATGATCCCAAATGATATAAATCGCCGCACATCAACTCCAGACAACAATTCCCGATTCGCCAAATACCAGTCCTTAACAGTAACTCCAACCCCCAGCAACGAGTACAGTCGCAGCATCATCACCGACCCTCCAGATGGACGTCCCGTAAACCCTCCGTTCGGTGCGCCTGACGTCGAAGATATTGACGAGTTCGCCGTCGTGTACGACGCCGCTGTAGTTGGACCCGCTGCGACATAATTGAGGCACTCCTCTCCAAGACTCGAGTCTTCAATAAACTGCATGATATCGGGGGTACACGCGTACACGTTGCTAAACTGAAAAATGTCGACAATTATAACACAGTTGTAATACATCAGATGCCTGATACATTTTCGTGTCAGATTGTAATCCGTATCCGCAAGATCTGCTATCCGTCGCACGGAGTTGATTCCGTCGATATACTCCACAATCTGAATAGTTAGAAACACAGTGCCCACTGTACGCCACGACAAACTCACCTTCTCCAACGTAGGATCCCAGTTGTCATCCATGAGCGATCTCAACTGTACCGTGCTAATCGGCACATGAAACGCTTTGATCACCGGCGGTGAAGGATGCAGCGGAAAAAGCTTGATATTAATACTGTTTGACTCGTCACTCGGAATAAAACACTCGCAGTAATTGTTCAGATCTTCAAAGACCTGGTCTACAATACTGCGTATCCGATCCACTCCACCCGTCGCTTCAAGCTGTGACAGAAATTTGTTCTGCTCTTCCAATGCCTGAAACATCTTTGCTAGTTTCCGCACTACCGGCAAATATGCTGCAAGTTCGGCATGCTTGCCAAATACAAAGCAGAAATTAAAAATGAACTGATTCCGCGCATAGCTCTGGTCGTAGATATGTACAGGGTGTGATAGAATCCGGCAATTATTCACTCGCAATGTCAGCAGTTTATTGCATAGTTGCGGACGAGGAATTATGTAGTTGTTGACCGAGTCAAAGTCAAACAGTGGAGTTCGAAACGCGGATGGATCGGTCGATGGTACCACGCTGCCTAGTGGTACCTGGTGAACTACCTTCGTGCCCTCCACAGGATGGAAAACTGTGTAGAAAAGCGACAGAATCTGCGGAAATCCTAGTCAAGTTAGCTTCAATCTTTGTAACAAATAAATTAAACCTACCACCGTAGTCTGCCATGCCACTCCTGCTATCTGCTTGCTCATTCACCGGCTCGTGTCGCTGCCGCAGCAAGTCGATCTTCAAAATGCTCGATGTTCTGCATGGCTGGATTCCTCCCAACGCGAAAAAAAATCGCCATCGCCGCCGCGCCGCACGGCACAGCGCAATTCACCACGAAAGCTCGCCTCCACAAAAATTTCCTGTTCAGATCACCACATAGTTCTGCGTCACACACGACGTGTCAGGCCTCGCAATGAACTCTACAGAATATCTCACATCTTATGGGTGGACTCCTGGTACGGGATTTAAGAAAGATAGTATTTCACGGCCGATTCTCGTGCGTCATAAGAAGGACACGAAGGGTCTTGGTGATAAAACTGCTGCGTTGGATACCGAGTCTTGGTGGGAGCGTGTATTTGACGGACGGCTGCAAGAACTGGACGTGTACAAGAAGACTGCACCATCACAGCAAAATGAGGCGAATCAAATCACCGTCAGAGGCGCGAAGGATAGTCCGCTTTACAAGATGTTTGTCAAAGGAACTGGTTTACAAGGATCATTAGGCGAGCTGCCGCCTGGTGTGTCTACCCCGAATACCACCGTGACGAAAAAGCAAAAGAGTATACATATGGAGAGTCATAAAGGAAACATAGAAGTTGACGTCGATATCGATTCATCAACTGTTGTAACCGAGACAAGCAGCAAACGGAAACACAAGAAGAGCAAGGAGCACCGAAAGCGAAGTGGACGTAACGACAAGCTTGCTGTTTCTTCTAGCAGCTCGAGCACGAAGAAATCAGCAAATGATGCATGGATCAAGCTGATGATGAAGGACATGAAGAAAAAGAAGAGCAACAAAAAGGTCAAAACTACTGATTAACTGTTTAATTTAGAGTCATGATGGGTGGTAATTTGAAAGCGTGCATTTGGTGTTCGGGAGTGGATAATGGACATGTATTATAGTTAGACGCATATTGCAAGAAACATAATCATGCGTAGTGGTCCCTTTAAAATAGATTCATTTTGAAATTCATTCAGTGTTTTGCTATGTACAGATAAACTAACGCGATAAGGCATTGTTCATAAAATTTCGACATTATCATCATCGTCATCCGGGACAAAAAGCTTCTCATTTCGCGCTGTTCTTGCCTTCCAGATATTCTCACTACTTCCTTTCGCCAGATCTCTCTCTGCTTTCTCCTTGTAGAAATTCCAAATCTTTTTCGGCCGACTATCCTCACTTTCCATCTTAATCGCCATGCAAAACCGAAACATTTTCCACCGCTCGTTGCAATCCTGAACTTCGCCGTACCGGTGTAGTTGCCGCATTTTACCCACAAAACTGCTGCATTTCACAAGCTCATCAAATTGCTGACGACACGACATTTCCGTCTGCATTGTTAGATTAATTTGTAGGAAAACAAGCATCCTGACACTTACAGGAAATATTGTGGAAGGGTCCTCGGGGTCAAACCCGTCGACCAAGGGTCCATTTGATTCAGCACTATTAGCCTCATCAGGAGAGGACTTGAACATTGAAAACATCGAAAACACGCCCTTTCCATACTCTGATATCGAAGAACTACTGGAAGCTAGTCCTGTTTGCTTCTGTGGCTGGCTCTTCTCTTCAGTTGTAGACTCGGCAGCAGGTCCATCGAGAGCGCTAATCCATGCGGATATTGAGTCGTCAAGATCGCCTCCCTCAGGTGCTTTCTTGCCTTTGTCTGTCATTTTTTTCAGTGACTAAAGAGACAGGAGTGCGAGAAAGGAACTATGTCTGTGAGCTTGCAGGATGGTCGGAGAACTCGGAGAACTCCAAGCAAGCTTCACGACGTGCGGCGGGCGGAACGCGAACTCCCACTTTCCACAGCTTCACCACGTATCCTCGACGCGCGCGACGCGGTTCTCTCGGCTGCGCTGTCGAGGCAGAGAGGCGTGTAAGCTTGCTCGTTTAAGTTCGGGCGCTGGAAGCTGGAACCTGTGAGACGCTAGTGATGTAGAGGTGCTATAAGTTACAACGGTTAGTTCTTCTGCTGTTTTACTCTAAGCTTTATTGAAGCCGTATCATATCGCTCGCCCACGCACCTTGATCTACGTCGCACGGTGCGTCAAGACGCTTGTTCTGGTTGTATGTCACTCTACATATATTTCGTCTTTAAAAACTTTTTTAGATATTCGATTGTGTGGCCTTGCTCATTATATACATATGCCAGCTTTAGTCGACGAGGACTTGGATTCTACTGGCTGCACCGGCACGACTGCAGTACAATAGTTCAATTGACGAATACCGGCCCTTTTGCTCAAATCTCAAATAAATCTATCAGTGAAAATGTGTGAAAGACAGAACTTATATTACAGTAGATAATCTGTGCTCAGCGGGCGATCTAAGGAATCACGGCACCAAGCTTCTTCGCTCGGTCAGTTGCAATGTCGCACATAGCCTGCGTTCATGTTAGTTAACCTTCAATCGGATTTTGTATCGAAAAACACCTACATTAGCGGCTTCAACTTTCTCCAGCTCATAATCTCCGCGCGCAATCCGCTCCTTCATGTTCTCCATAATCACGCTTCGTGGTCGACCATTGACAAACACCACATACCGCAGTCCCGGGAATTTCAACTCATACTCTGCATTCAAACGCGCGAGCATTTCAGCCTCCTCAGCAGCGCCAGCTTGCAAGCTAGCTTGTTCCTGCACCGAGTGCGACGACTCGATCTTGCGGGCGCCAAGACGAGGATGCGCAGCGAGGATTTCGAGAATCTGAGCGCGCTTGCCCGCGTCAGTGGAAGATTCTGACGCAAGCCCGAGAAGTAGTGTCCGCGCGTGTGCGATCAACTCACCGTAGCTTGTGGCATTGTCGAAAGCGGGCGAAAGAAGCTCGACGAGAACAGCTGTGCGCTCGAATAGGTGGGTCAGAATTCCCTCGCGCGCGTAGGCGGAGAGCGATGCGAATGTCTGCGGCGACGGGAGCGTGTAGTCGGCCATGGCGAGAAGATCCGAGGAGAGATTGGCGCGTTATCAGTGAGCTTCACGCACAATTACAAGAAGAAGTGGTGATAAAGATCTGCCAAAGCTTTATCGCGGGCATTGCAATAGTTTTATATGTCTATCGGACGACTCGAAACTCTAGATGGAGATGGCCGATGATTCGGCTCGGTTGTCGCCGGTGCGCGTGCGGCGCAACGCTTTGTCCCAGCTTGATCCGCATTTTTACAGATGATTAACCAGTTGATTGTGGTGCATGCACTGTAAAGGGACAGCTTTGTGCGTTCCTGAATGCGGGGCTTTATCGAACTTACCGGATCTTGCACGCATCTCTGTACTCAACTGGCTGAATTCAGTTTGGTATAACTACTTACAATGGACGGGACACACAAATCCAAACCTCCAGCAACTCGACGGCTCTCAACCGGCGAGCGCGAGTCGGTGATTGATCGTACTGTGCCAGTTCTCCCTCCGGCCGAGGAAATTGACGAAAACAACTACTTTGAAAGCAATGATCCGCCATCATATCTTCCCGAGATTGTCACACAGGCTGAGGAGTTTGTAAAGGCGCATGCAAGTGGCAAGGTTGTTTTGGTCACTGTAGGTCTTACATCATTTCGTTGCGGGTGATTTGTTGCTTACGTCTATATAGTCAGGAGGAACAACTGTGCCATTGGAAAACCAGACCGTGCGATTCATTGACAATTTCTCTGCAGGCACTCGAGGTGCGACGTCGGCAGAGTACTTTTTGCAAAACGGGTATGCGGTCATCTTTCTGCACCGGCAATTCAGTTTGCTACCTTACTCGCGTCACTACTCGCATTCAACCAATTGCTTCCTTGATTTCATGGAAGAGAGCGATGGCAAGGTCGTCGGTATGTTTATTCTCCAGATAGTATGAAAAATTTAGGCTGATCAGGTTTAGTCGGGGCAAAGTATCAAGATGAAATGCTCAGTGTCCTACGAAAGTACCGACAAGCAAAGGAACAAAACTTGCTTTTACTTTTTCCATTTACAACGATCAACCAATATCTCCACACCCTTCGAGCACTTAGCATTACACTCCAGCCACTTGGTCCACGCGCTCTTTTCTACCTTGCCGCCGCAGTTTCCGACTTCTTTATCCCTCTTAATCGGATACCCGAACACAAGATCCAATCGAAAGCTGGCGGCAACAAGCTTGTCATGAACCTAGATCCGGTCCCAAAGTTCCTCAACCGACTAGTCGACAAATGGGCACCTGGCGCGATGATTATCTCATTTAAACTCGAAACCGATTCTTCAATCTTACTGTCAAAAGCACGACAGGCACTCGATCGATACTCGCATCAGCTAGTCATTGGTAATTTGCTTCAGACGCGCAAGTACGAAGTCGTCTTTGTCGAGCCTCATAAGACAGAAGAATGGATTCGTATTCCTGAGACTGATGCAGAGGCAGGTGCGGAAATTGAAGCAAAGATTATTCCTGCGGTGATTAAACGTCACTCAGATTGGATCAGTGAAAACTGATTTCATTTGTACTGCTGTACTTTGCATTATACATAACTAGCATTAGACGGGATATTACTCAAATTCATGAACCTGGACGCCCCATATATGCACAGACAAAAAAAAAAAAAAAAAGAAACCCCACCCATTTCACTCCATGCTAACGTTAAAATTACACCGGTGCAGGCACCGTGTCAAGCACATCGTCAAGAACAACCTCAGGTGTCCATAGACGTAAGAATAATTTCGTCGCCTCCGGATCTCCACCGTAAGTGATACTCCTTTCTTCCGCAGCAGGAACTATATCTATCCTATGCATAAATACTTTACGTGCGGCGATTGAAACGACGGTTGGAGTAGCATACACAAGTCCTTGAAGCGGACTGAGACATCGTACCAGCAGCTCAAAATCTTTAGACGCGTGCGCCGAAATACCACGTCGTACTGCACGATGCATGCGTAGAAATACCATGATGTTGTGCATATAACGACGGATCTCGGCGCTAATGGTGACGCTGCCTGCTAAACCTGCCAAAAAGTCCAGATCTCTCGGTCCAAAAAGAGTATGGATTTCGGATTCTTGTAACTCTGCAACGTGTGGCGGGGTCCAATCATGATAATCCGCGCCATCAGATGCCAGATGTGCCATAGGAGGGCTATACCCCGTACTTATGCAAAATTCATCTCGCTGTTGCCTAAGTTAGAATAGACCAGGATTCAGCTACTAGAAGGTAACTTACGAGATATGGAAACAGCTTCAGACCCGTGGGATCAGTGGGCATAACCAGAACTGCAAGAAACTGTGTTGGCGTCTCCACTACTCCACTACTGGTAACCAGTCGCTTTGTCCTCAATATCTGTTCAAAGTTAGCAGGTGTCAAATTTTTTCGCAAGAAGGTGCGTACTTCGAGTAGTTGTGCTTGGACGTAGTTACTCGACTGTTCCAAATGTTGAATCACAATCAAATTTGGTAAAATTAAATTCTCCCTGTTAGGATTCGTGTATCTCATCTCTTTTTTTTCTGGGTTGTATCCCGTCCACGGATATTCCTGTTGCGAGATCAGCACCTGTAACACAGCAAGACTTTGTACATACATTTGCGCCATCATAACCGTGTGCATTTGACCGTTTCCACCCCTGTGGAATATTCTTTGGAGCGTCGCTATGCAGTAATATTGATTCGACAAATTCAGCCGTCGTAGTACTTGCTGAACACACAACTGATCGTGACGAGAATCCAAACACACCACTGCCGATCTGAGCATGCGTTAGCAATCTTAAAGTCGCCTATCATGCTCGGCACTCACATGCAAAGTCATGTTCTTGGTGTAATCCAGAAACGCCTCAGACTCAACTGTGATGATAGCATGCTCATGCGCTACAATAGCACAGACCATTGCAAGAAAGACATCGTTGTCGAAATCAAACTGCGCGCTCTGCTTCAGCAGCGGCAGGCGGGACAATAGATCCATTATTCAAGACTATCGACACATGTCCTCAGATGAGCCGTCTTGCGCTTGTCTCAATTAAAGCAGTATAGTATTTCAGGGAGGAAACTTGGTATATAACTCGATCAAGTTCTGTATAAGGCAACCTTATGTACACCTCATTAAGCCTCAGCACATGTGCTGGGATGAGTTTACCCGGCTCGAATTTCTCGCGCCCGCCATGCTTTAAGATGTGATGGCGCCCAAAAATCACCTCCCGGAATAAACAGCGCTGCAGGTTGGTTCGTCCCAAAACAAAGTGCTTGATCCGTCACTATAATTCATCGATTTCAGCTACACTGTTCAAGCCCATTTCCGATTTGGAAAGATAAATTTTTACGTTCTCTCTTCACACTGAATTTCTCTGGTCCAGTCGACAAGATGACGAGTAAGTGCCAGCTGCTTGAGCCTGGTTTGCGCGAGACAGCTTTTGATCTTGTGTTTGTGAAATCAAACTGACGTCGATTCCAGTCAAAATCATAGAGAGCTACATAGCCGATCGAAAGCTGTCAAGAGGACTGCCTCTTGCAATTCTTAAAGATAGCGTAATTGGGATCGATGCCGAGTACTTCTACAACCAGCTCGTTTCAACCCCCGGGCGCAAGGAGCCACTGCTGCAGGCTATCGGTGGAGTTCCGCTTGGTCTGAAAGATATGGTCGAGAGATTTATTAATGGTCTTCACGCAGCTAGCATCACTCCATTATTTGTATTCCCCGGCGTGAAATCGAGCTCGCTTGCCCCGTCTGCGGAGGCACGGGCAGCAGCGGCGGCGAAGCAGCAAGACAAGCGAGCAGAGGCGTGGACGGCATATGACAAGAGCAAGGGGGACACCGCAGTCAGCATGTTTAACGAGATAGATACAGTTTCGTTTGCTGAAATTTCGAAATATCTACTGAGTGTGATCCAAGATCTGGGAGCACGCTTCTTTGTTGCCCCAGGATATGCGTGGGCACAGTTGGCTTATTTTTTGCGTGACGACAAGAACTTCATTGACGCAATCTATGGTCCCAATGAGGTCCTTGTGTATGATGTTGATCGTGTGATTTCTGGTATTGATATCGCTAATGGCGGTTTTATGTTTACTCCAAAGCGGGCTCTTCTGGGCGAAATAGGAATCTCCACCGCTGCTCAATTTTTTGACCTCTGCATTCTTTGCGGTGTTGAGTCTTCGCCAATTTTTCCAATTGTCGATCAGCCTCACATGTCAAGCTGGAACGCACTTCGCACAGTGAGAGATATGCTGCGGAATTATGTGAACGGATACGGAGTTGTGATGGCATACGAGCAAAACCCGGCAATCAGAACAACGAACTACGTCGATGCTTACTGCAGAGCGCACTGTGCCGTCAGATTTCAACCTGTTATGCGGAAAGATGGCCACGTTGATCTGTACGACTTGGAGGGCGCACCAGACAATCTTCCAGAAATCTTGTTCGAGCGTCTTCCGGACGAACTTTACTTTTATTTGTCAAAGGGCTTGATTGGATCAGAGTTGCTTTATATTTTGCTTTCAGAGAAGGTTGTGGAGCCTGTGCCGCTTGATGGCGGAGAAATTCAGCAATACCCGCCGTTTTTGTCCTCGCTTGAAGATATGTACAGCGTTTCGATGAATCTTCTGACACAACCCATTCATCGCTTTTTCCAAACGCGGAAGAAAGTTACGGTGATCAAGTGGACTATTCGAAACGGTGTTCGTACGCCGGATAGCCGCGATTTGGGGGAGAGTAATTTTTCTACAACGCAACAGTACAATGTGGTGAAGAAATGGCAAGTGCGGGGATCAGTTCTTTCGGACAAGATGAAGGGGATGAAGTATGATCGGCCAACACTAGGATTTTGCATTGCATCACTTAAAGATCTTCACTATGCAGCGGCAACTGTGGCAGATAAAGCAGTGAGCGAGCCATTTACTGCTGATAAATTATCGAATTTGATGCAGACTGAGAACGAAGTGGTGGCCAATACCCTTTGGCGATTCCTCCAATTGCGTTCGTTTGTCACATCGCAGCATACTCTTGGATCTTGGGGCATGGTGCTGGCCAATGCACAGATGGTTAATTCTTCAGATGATTTTGGCAATGAGTTGTTGACAGCTGTGGAGCTCATAAAGTTGAAGGTCATTTCTGCGAAGCCTTTTGAGCCGCAGTATGGTGCTATCCCATCACGCGGGACAGATGAAGAGAAGAATCATATCCGTCTGATTTCTCGGGTTGCATGTTTGTTGGAAATGAAGCATCTGCCGGTTGGATTTTCTGGTCCTCTGAGTCGGGATATGTTAGCATTCAACTCGTTTGTCACGAAATACACAAGCACTGCGCGCATGATGCTTGAAGCTACAGCCTTTTCACTGCTTGCTAATAGCGATGCAAACAGAGTCGGGACCATAAAGTGGAGTACGCTTGGCTCGTTTCTCCCGTTTGATCACAACACCAACGCTGGTCTTGGAATTGCAATGAAGACGTATCTTGATGAGCTATGCGGCAAGTCGGATCCGACTGATGAGACACAAAAGGAGCAGACGAAGAGTTTGCTACAAAAGTCGTTTGCAAACTCTGTTGATGTTGTAAGAGATATCGAACGCGCGTTCCGATTTTGGGATGCCGTTGTTGTGGGTGTCAAGACTGCATTGGATGAAGGAGTTATGAGTGCTGAGTCTGTCAAGGAGTTTGTAGACGCAGACTCGTGGGTCAAGGGTCGAAAGTAACTCCTTTACTGAACTTCTTCTCATTGCTAGTTATTCTTACTGTACATTATTACTACATAATTTAATCACCTCCCTAGCTTGGACGAAGTGTTTAATTGATCCAGCATGTGCTGTTCCGCTCACCGTGGTACCGTGCAGCCCTATCGATCCGTACACAAGTGGTGCGGCGCATCGGTTTTGATATTGCCGCGAGGCGACTCCGCATCATCCAACATCCCACGCTCTCCAAAATTGGCTTCCAGCGACATTACCAGCACACACAGGCGACAAAGCAGCTGCTGCTCGAGTCCACCTCCAAAAGCGCCGTTTCACTGACCCTAGGGACCTTTGGGTGTACACGGACGGATCGCGCCTCGGCTCTGGAGACACCGGGTGTGGGTTTGTAATTCAGCGCGGCACCACGACCCTCGCTAGGGGGCCACCCCGCTCATTGTGTCAGCCGAAGTTGCGGATGCGGAAGTCCTGGCAGTAGAGCTCGCTCTACAAGCCGTCGTACAACTATCTC
Source organism: Myxozyma udenii (assembly GCA_030705025.1). Classification (NCBI taxonomy): domain Eukaryota; kingdom Fungi; phylum Ascomycota; class Lipomycetes; order Lipomycetales; family Lipomycetaceae; genus Myxozyma; species Myxozyma udenii. The sequence continues at coordinate 69,960 of JANIWG010000001.1, forward strand.
ACTCCGACACGCAGATACAACGCGTTTGGATTTGCAGCGACAGTCTCGGCGTGGTACAGCGCATGACCAACTACGGCACACGCTCCGGCACGTCACAGTTCCGCTTCGACCGCGTATTTTCACACCTACAAACGCTAGACTCCGACGGCATAGACACCATCGTCCTCTGGGTTCCCGGCCACCCGGGCAGATGCACAAGCGAAGCTTGGTGCCTCGCAATCCTACGGCTCACCACTACCGTGTGCCACACTGGCCTGGGATCCGCAGCACAATCAACGACAGACACACGTCACCTATATTACACGCGCCACCTCCCACCACGCCCTCCACCTCACTCAGCCCCTGGCTCCTCCACGCCCGTGGCGCTGCACTCTGCGGGACACGGATATTGAAGCCCCATCGAAGCCCTATCGCTGGGTGGCATTTGCCGCCATTTATATTAAGTATATAGATTGTCTTGTATTTCTATCCTGCAGCAGCAGATCTGACTGCCAGATCAAACAGGTACTGCATTACGCCACCGGGCGCACCTCAAGCGCTTCAGCCGTCGTGGCACTACTCTCAGCCGACGACGTCCAGCGAGCTAGCCGCAACGGTCTCAGAATCTTCGGCAAACGATGCGCCACACGCTCAGACAACGAACACCGACTAGATGACCATTGTGGCAAGTGCCACAGCTTGGGACACCGGGAGGCACAATGCACTTCAGGCACCCGTTGCGGACTCTGCGCTGATACTCACCGCACGGCCAACCATCGCTGCCATGCCTGTGGAGCTAAGGGCCGCCTCTGCTCACACTACCCGCCTAAATGCGTAAATTGCAACGGAGCACACACCGCGAACGATCGCTCATGCACCGCATACCTACGCGCACATGCGGCCCAGCTGGCCAGACGACAGAACACGGCAACTGAGCAAGACGCCCCATCTACGGCGACCCCCGACGATGACATGCCCGACGCCGCCACCGAGACGACCGCCCATTCACAGACAGTAAATGAGCGAGACACCAAACTGCTCCATCCCACCGCGACCTCCACACTTTGTGCACATACTCCAGCTGAACACGTCCCGCTCCCAAACCTTTCTCAGCGCAGCATTGGGGCTGGCCCACCAAGCCCGCTACGATGTGCTATGCGTACAGGAGCCACAACACTGGACGGGCGCACACGCAGACCTACGACACACCGCCCATCCAGCGTACCAACCAATCTCTCCAACCAGAATCGGCGACGATGTCCCCCGCGTTTTAACTTATTTCAACCGTCACACTCCAGGTCTCACGTTCGAACCGGCGACCATACCCGGCATACCAGATCATCCAGACATCATCTCGGTTAGATTTGATCTACGAGGATACACTGTGCAGTACGACACATGGACAAAAAAGTCTTCGCCAGGGAATGCGAACGAGCCCGGACGGGACTCGCGCAGCAAGTGGCCCGCTGTCGGCAGATCACGCCACCAAACCCCGAGGACAGACAAGCTGCGATAGACCGTCTCGCCTCCACGTTCACACAGACTATACAGGATGCTTTACAAACGTCAACTCCACGTCGCCCGCGCAAGCGACGCTCATTTCCATGGTGGAATGCATGGTGAAGTTGAGGTGTTCAACAAGGGTGAACACCTTCATGTATTTATTATTTATTTATTTATTAAATGTTTATATTTTGTTATATATTAAATACATTCTACAAGTCTACACAACTTATCGGTGTGGGCGCAGAGTTAATTACCTTTCCGGTCTGGGTAATGTGATTGTGCCTGCTGCGATCTCGCCGGAACTGGCAATGTGAGGTGCGTCACGGAGAATCGTGAGAACTCCGCGAACTCCATGCACGTCGCTATCTTTTCATCAACAACGCGAATGACGAATAGAGTCGTCTGGATTTATATTGGATGAGTTAAATGGAACGGAGTTTTCCATGTGGCACATGAAGCTAAGTGATTTATCGAAAGCCCAAATGACGACTTGCTCGCCGCATTGGCGGTAATAATTAATTAAACTCAACTCAACTCAACTCAAATGACGACTCGCCGCATTGGCGTTAATCAAAACTCAACTCAACTCAACTCAGATCGGGACCGCAGGCAACATCTCATAACTCCACAGCCTCCGACATAAGAAATCCAATACTAAGATTTACGCTACAATGTCATACTTTTGGTCAAAGTTCAGCTTTGACGATATTCCGGATCTAAGTGGGACGGTGGCGCTCGTGACGGGGTGGGTTTCCATTGTAACCTTTATGTATCTCAGAGTGGACGGGTTCTGATCATTTTTATAGAGGAAACTCCGGTCTTGGATATGTGATTTCCCGGGAACTATGTCGTAAAGGCGCAAAAGTATATATTGCGTGTCGATCTCAGACGCGAGCGGAAAGCGCGATTGCGGGGATCAAAAGCGAGATAATGTCGTCGTCGTCGTCGTCGTCTGGAAACGAGTCGGAAATCGACAGTAGATTGCTTTTTCTCGAATTGGATTTAGATGATATGCGGAATGCAGTCGCGGCTGCGAATCATTTCATGAAGTTGGAAAGTAAACTGAATATTCTGGTTGCCAACGCGGGACTGGGTGCAATTGTGAGTGTCGGAAATTGAGAGTGATCGAGATGAGCGACGTGTTGACAGATGCAGAAACCGGCGTTGACCAAAAACGGATATGAACGGAATTTTGGGGTAAGTAAATTTACAGTTTCTTATTTAGACAGTATACTAACTGTGGAACGAAGGTCAATGTGAGTTTTAAAACAGACAATATGGGAATACGGCTGATGAAATAGCATCTTGGACATTTTGCGTTCGTCACCACTCTACTTTCGCTGCTGAAATCAACCGCAGCTGCAGATCCAACAAGCACTGTCCGCGTTGTTCTTCAATCCTCTAGGAGTTATGAGAACGCCGTGAAGATTGATTATGACACTGTTAGTGTCTTACCCAAACCATCATCTTTCCATTTCTTTGTGCTCCGTGATACACTACAACGGTACGCGCGTTCCAAACTCTCGAATCTGTACTTTGCTCTTGCGCTGTCTCGCAGACTTGCAGAGGAAGCACCAAATATCCATGTTAACGCGTGTCATCCTGGTCTTGTCTGCACTCCAATCTTCAATCTTGCATCGTCTCCTTTGCCAAACTACATGCAGTTCTTTGGGTATTACCAAGCCAAGGCATTGGGTATCTATGTCGACGATGGAGCCAAGTCAGCTTTGTTTCTTGCAACGTCGTCTTTAGTCGAAGATAAAACGACGCCACTTCATGGGCGTATGATTTACCCAGGCCCAACTGATGGATTCGTATACTATCGCTACGTATATGATAAGAAGTTGACGGCACTGGGTGCAGATGTGGCCGAGCAGGAAAAGCTGTGGAAGTTTAGTGAGCAGGCGCTGGCGAAGGCTATGGCATAGTAACTTGCAATTGTGAAATTGGTAAATATCAACTCAACCTTGTATCTGCAATCTGCAGCCATGTGAGATTTGGCGAGCAAATCTTTCACATTTCTTTCATAAGTATTGCTGAGTCAAATCTTACAGAGCTAATGATATTATTGTGTACTCTTACCGCCTGTAACCTCCAAAAAGCCATATCTTTCCTTTTCTGTAATTTGAATTTGAATCTGAGTTGCAAGCGGGCGCGCCAGTGTGGAATCCCAAGCGAGCCTATAGCTGATTAAGCAGCTGATAACTCCGAAAGATACACCAACGCCGCTCATCGCGCGGCGCCCCGCATTTATTTCCCACCGCAGCCGCGCCTGATTTTGCACCGCCGTTTCACTAGTCGTAAATACAGGTTGATCATAAGCACGGTATTTCTTTTATAAGCGTATAATACAATACAAGATAATATAACAATGTACCACAACGATATCCATCCCAACAACAACAACAACAACAACAACAACAACAACAACAGCAACAACAAAAAGACAGACACACAATAATTTATTGCACAATACATAAATGATACCAAATTCTTCAGATCATCATATTTCCCCTATTTTCCTCCCGGCGCAGGCGGCAACGGCTTTGCAGGAATCGGCGCACCGGTCTCCGCGCTCGTAGCTCCACCTTCCATAACAACTTGCTGTACATGCATCTTTTGCTTTGCGCGGTTCCGCATGCGTTCTTCAATCGTGCCACGTGCGAGAAGTCGATAAACTGTAACTTGTCGTGTCTGTCCAAGTCTGTGAGCACGATCCATGGCCTGCGAATCGATCGTTGGGTTCCAATCTGAATCGTAGAAGATAACAGTATCCGCAGCAGTCAAGTTGATACCAAGACCGCCGGCACGAGTAGATAGCAAAAAGATAAACAGCTCCGGCTTTGTTTGCCAGTCGTTGACCAAATCACGGCGATCGCTAAGCTTCGACGAACCGTCCAGACGCACATACTTATACTGCCGATATCCAAGATACTCCTCCATCAAATCCATCATGCGCGTCATCTGGAAATAAATCAACACACGGTGATCACCAGCCTTGAGTTCCGGCAGCATCGAGTCAAGCGTAAGAAGTTTGCCAGAGTCGGTAACGAACTTTGACATTGGTGGAATCCGAATAGGAGAATATCCAAACTTGCTCGACGACGGTTCCGGCACAAGCTGACGCGCAGGCTTCAACGGCGCTGACAGCGCTGTCTGCTGCACCTCCACTGGCATCGCGGCAAACGCAATCTCTGCGTTGCGAGACGGCTTCGAAAACAGCATATCCCGCAGACGAGTGTTGAAAAGCATATCTTGCCACTTATTAACAAATTCAGCGTCGGAACATGACAATTCAACAGGCGGCGCAACCACATGATAGTCGTACATTGGATCGATGCGGTCAAGCGATGCCTTTGAAAACACCGTGTGTGAAACCGTACGAAGCAGCTCCGAAACACTGGACGTAGAAGTCAAAGACGCCGGCGTAAATATACCATCCAATTCATCAAAAATCCTGCCCTTCGTCGCCTCCGGAATAATCAACATGCTACTCGCCGGTACCTCCCTCCGATCATCGCCTTCTTCACCAACATTCAATGCCGCAATCCGAGCAAGCGTCAAAGCCTTCACATCCGCACTCGCGTTTACTGCGCGCACGGCGATGTCGTCATGAAACGCATGGCTGACCTCGCTAGCAGAAATACCCGCAAGACGACGCCACGTGAATGCATCCGAATCAGTTTCGTTCGCATTGACATAGTCTGCTTCCCAAATATTCATCAAGTGATCAAGATAACGCGAAGAGAATCCAGACCACGTGTTCTGTGGACTAGGACATGCAACCATAAAAGTATCGTTGAAAACCAACTTGGGCAACTTGTATTCAATGAAATTCCGCGAGCAGTAGTTCACATCCAAAACGTTTCCCTCTCGAATAAATGATCCAGTCCGCGGGAATCGCGCAAGAGACAAAGGTGACTTAGTATCCGACCGCTCAAACAAGTCCGGGTGATTGCACACCTTACGGAATTGCATTACCAAGTTCTGCAAGTTCGCATTCGTTCCATTCTCATCACTTTCCGCCACATCCAGAATACTGTCAATATTGATCTGAGCCTGCAAAGCACGATACAGCTCGCGCTGACGATATGTAAGATCGCAGTACACATCAATTTCAATCTTGTCACCCAACTCTGACTGCACATGCTTTTTAACACGACGAAGCATAAAAGGCTTGAGAATCATATGAAGACGCTTCAATTGCTCCTCGTTCAGTTGCGTGTTACTAGTTGCATGCGACTCGATATCCTTTGAGAACCAATCCGAGAACTCGTCGTGAGAATCAAACAACGTCGGCATGATAAAATGCAGTAGCGCCCACAGCTCCTGCATCGAGTTCTGAATCGGCGTACCAGTCAGCAGCAATCTGTTACGACACTGGAATCCCAGCAGCGACTTCCACCGTGTAGATGAACTCGACTTGATCGCCTGCGCCTCATCGAGAATCATATACTGCCACTTGATGCGCTGGAAATACTGCGCGTCTGCAACAATGAGCTGGTACGACGTCACCAACACATGAAACGGTGCATCACGCGTATATGTAAGCTGCTTGCGATCCCAAAACTTACGCAGCACCTTACGGTCTTTCGCATTACCCCAGTAAGGCAGAGCCTTGAAATCCGGCACAAACTTTGCGATTTCTTGCTGCCAGTTGTGAAGAGTCGATGCTGGAGCAATCACAAGAAACGGACCCCAAATGTTGTGCACCTCAGCGAGATAAGCCATGACCGAAATACTCTGCACAGTTTTTCCAAGTCCCATTTCATCAGCAAGAATACCATTAATGCCCTGTTCGTAAAGGTTGACAAGCCAATTAAGTCCCTTAAGCTGGTACCCTTTGAGCGTGCATGACAGAAGCTTAGGCTGCGCAATATCGATTTCGCCCAAAGTTGTGGGATTTTGGAAATTCATCTCGCCAGTCTCAGCGTCGACATCAGACTGCATCTGCTGTTGCTGTTGCTGCGCAGCGTTGCTGTCAAACTGTTTCGCACGGTTCTGCGCCGACATCACCGCCGAATGCGCGTTCTCCATAGCAACCTTGTGCAAGTTTGCGTCATCGGTAGCGTCAAAGTCCAACGACGAGATATCGTGAGACTGTGCGTCGCGAATAAGCTCAACTTCTTCCTCCTTGCGATGCGAGCGTTCGTCCGCACTGGCTTGCTTCTGAACCTGAGCTTCCTTCTCATCGGTGGCAATGCCTTCTTCGTCCATCGAGCCTGCCTCAATCTCGTCCGTTTTGATTTTGCGCCCGATGAAGTGAGAGTACAACTCAGTCTGAGTGATAAGGAAATTGAGCTTACGAGCCTGGCGTCTCGCTTCGCGTTGCTCCTCATCCTTCTTCGCGCGATCAAGTGCCTCCTTTTCAGCTTTGCGGCGTGAATCACGCTCCTCACGCTCGTTGCGCTTCCAGTACATGAGCATTTCGCGCATAGCACGACGCGCCTTTGTCTGCAAATCTTTGACGTTTTTGTTGGTACGGAACTGCCAACGGCGCGCCTCCTTGACAGCCAGCTGTGCAGTTTTGCGCGCGTTTGTCTGTTTGATGTGGACCGAACTCGTCACAATGCGCGCCACCTTTGGAATATCCTTCCGCGCAATATCACGCCAGATCGCATCATACATGTTGTTGTAGTTCTTTGCGTACATCTTGATCTCGCGAATCGACGGCATCTCGTTCTTTTCGGCTTCCGCGGCAGCCTCCGCGGCAGCCTCAGCAGCAGCAGCTTTTTCAGCAGCAGCAGCGGCCTTTTCTGCGGCGGCGGAAGCAGCAGCTTGCTGTTGCTCACGAGACTTGTGGGACTTCTTGGGCTTCGTGGTCAATGTGATCTTGAGACCCGTCTTCTCGGCCCCTTCGCCTTCATCTTCCGCCGCTTTATCAGCCAAGGAGCGTTTCCGTTTGGCCTTCTTTTTTGTTGGAGCATCGTCGTCGATTGAAGCGGTCTCCACGGCATCTGAGTCGACCTCTTCTTTGAGCAAACTCTTCTTTTTGCCCTTGCCCTTTTTCTTCGGAGCGCCAGGCTCTTCTTCAGCTTCGGTTTTCTTGCTGCTTTTGGCGATAGAAGACTTTCGCTTGGTTTTCTTTTGCTTGGCATCATCAGGCTGAATCGAGAACACGCCCATTTCTCCAACAACGGCGCCGTTCGTACTGTTATCATCATCTGCAGGAATCTCAGCATCAAAGTTGTGCTCGTCGTCTTCCTCGTCGCCTTCAAGCTCGTCATCTTCATCTTCCTCGTCGTCTTCCTCGTCGTCAAGAATCTCGTCTTCGTCGCCAGGTTGACGGTCGGCTGTCTTCTTAGCACGGGACCCTTTCTTTCCTTTTCCTGATGTCTCTTCTGTACCAGGCGTGGCAGATGCGGCTGTAGCAGACTTGTCCGCAGCGCGCTTGCGTTTCTTTTGTGCTCGGCGCAAAGCACGTTTTCGCTCACGTTCGTGCTCTTCCTCATCGTGTAACACGAGAACAAGTGCTTCATCATGGAAAAAGTTCTTGGCTTGGTTGCGGCCTCGAAGAGTCGCCATGTTGAGACGCTCCAGTCGACCAAGCTGATACAGTGCTCTGTAGTGGTTGCGTGCGTCGACAGCAAGCTGCGTGATATCTGCGAATCTGCGACGCAATGCCGCCAGATACTCGTCCTTTTCGTGTGCAGCCTGCTCCGGAGAGATATCAGCGTAGGCGTCGGACAAGTCGATCTCGTCGTTGTTGAGAGAAATGGAGGAGGTGATTAGACGACGAGCATGGTGCTTGTCTGTGGACAAGTGATCGCCATTGAGTTGAGAAGCGCTAGATCCAACCGCAGAGCCAGCAGGTGTGCTGAGTGGAGCCGTGCGGCGGCTGCTGCGGGTTGAGCGACGCGGACCTCCTGAGGTAGTTAAAGCAGGCGAGCCACCGGAGGACGACTCAGTCTCGTTGGGATCGTACACGTGCTGCTCAATCGGAGTGTACTCTGAGCCAGGGCGAGCAGACTTGCCGTTGGTAGCCTTGCCGTTGGTGAGCTTCGTCGACGAACGGCGTGCGCGCTTGGAGGCCTGCTTGGGCGCTTCAGATTCATGGTCGTGGTCCCACGCGATGGGAGCGGATGATGCGTCCGAGGCCGAAGGAGCAGGCGCAATGGGCTTGGGCATGGCGGAGGAGGAGGCGCGTCGGCGCTTTTTGGTTGGCACGGGGGCGATGTGACGAGGTGGTGTGTTGAATGCGACGGGATCGGATATGGTGAGCGAGGAGTCTGCAGAGACGGTAGATAATGGACGCGAGCGTGTCGCGTCTCCGGGACCAGAGACGTCGAGAACGGCAGAAAGGGGCATCATTTTGTGGGCTGGTGAGTCGTCGACGGATAGCTTGGCGGGATCAGAGTCGCGTTTGGGCTCTTCGTTGTTTAACAGCGACATGATTGACATGGCACCGCCTCTGCTTGCCGGGGTAGACGGGCGCTGAAGAGAAAAAGCTGGTCAGTATAGAAGACACATGTGATGATCTTTGATCTGGACATACCGTAGACTCGAGCTGCGCTGGCGGAGTGCCGTGAGGCACTGCGGCCTGCTGTAGCGAGTGAGCCATCGCGGAGTCGTCTGTAGAGGGCGTCTCGGCGTTAAGAAGACTGTTGATGCCGGAGGGCTTTGCGGGTCGAGGCGCCGACTGGGGAGGAGGGGATGCGAAGACGCTGGTGTTGTCGGAGGCGGGCGCGGAGCCCCGGTCGATAATGTCGTAAAAGCCGCGACGGTGGTCGTGCTGAGCCGGGGACCGCGGTGGGGGGTGCAGGTGTGGCTGGAGGTGGCTGTCCGCCATGGCAAGAAGCAGGGAGTGCTGCAGGGGGGGTTGGTGTGGATGCGGGAAGGCAGGGGCGGAGAAGAGCAGCGGGCGGAGGACGGGAGGCAGCAGCGGACGCGAAGAAGAGAGAAGGGCGGCGAGTGATGGGCGCCCGCACTTGTTGGCTGGGGCGGCGAGGGGGTGCGGCGGGCAGCGTTGCAGGCCGTGCAGGCGGGCAGGCGGGCAGGGCGGGCAGGGCGGGCAGCGCAGCGCAGTCTTCCCAGTTTCTGCCGCCCCAGAGACGCGTGGGAAAACGCGACACCGCGACGGCGGCCACTGCGCTTCGCGAGCCCCCGCGCCGAGGTTCCCGGTTCCGGGCCCGGGAAGCCCTATAAACACGACTACAACTACGTGAACTGTGCTGCGCCGCCGCCCTCCGGGCCCGCGTCTGCTGCGTCCGGCGGAGCGCGGAGCGCGGACGGCGCGCGTGCTGTCTGGTCCGGCCACGCGAACCACGAACGGGCGGACGCCTGCGGCAGAGTCGAGCGAGCTCCGCCGTCCGCGGCCGTCGCCAGCCGGGCAAGTCCTCCCGTGGTGCCAGAGCAGTCGCCGGATCATAGACTATGTACGCGGGACGGCCTCGCCGGCCGTGGGACCAGCGCCACCACACCCCAACCGCACCTCCCATCTCCCGAGCCCGTATCTCGACTTCCAAAATCTGCACCCGGGTCGAGACGGCGAGCCATGATGCGTGTAAGCAAGACCGCTACCACACCCTTAAAGACGGCGATCTGCTCTGGCCAGCGTCACGCGAAATATATTCCGCCACGCAACAACCAAGTCAAGGATATTCACGATCTCGTCTTCCACACAGATTCTTTTTCTACACACACACACACACACACACACACACACACACACACACACACACACACACACACACACACACACACACACACACACACACACACACACACACACACACACGCATACGCGCAGAAATGAGTTCATACCCTGGCAGTTCATACTCTGGAAAGCCCACGACTTCTGCACCGGGCGCGACTCGGCCTTCGGGGGCGCCAGGCACCACCGCGCCCTCGACCTCTCGATTTCGTCCATTCGGACAACAAAGCACATCATCATACAACCCGTCCACTTCTACCCCTTCCTACTCCAGCGCACCGGCATATTCAATAGACACAGGCTTTCGGAAACCACTTTCTACCCAACCGATCGACCCACTCGAAGCTGCCATCGCACAGCAGCAATCAGCATACATTCCCAGCCACATGCAATCACAGAGCTCATCTGCGTCTTCTTCGCGCGCCAGTCCCGGCATCACTGGCTCAAAAACTGCAACTCCTGCTGTTCCCGGTGCGACGAAACCAGAAATGTTCAAACTCGGTCCCGACGGCAAGCGCGTCACAGTCGTGCGCGAAGGAGGCGGCAAGAAATGGGAGGATCCGTCGCTACTCGAGTGGGATCCCAACCATTTTCGACTGTTTGTCGGAAACCTCGGCGGTGAAGTTTCTGACGAAATCCTGAGAAAGGCGTTTTCTCGATTTTCATCGTTTTCCAAAGGTCGTGTGATTCGAGAGAAAGGAAGTGGAAAAAGCAAAGGCTACGGATTCGTGGCGTTCACGGACCCCGAAGATTACTTTCGCGCGTTCAAGGAAATGAATGGCAAGTACATTGGATCTCACCCGGTACTATTACGCAAAGCACAGACTGAAATTAAAGCCAAAACCGTGAAGTCGGACAGGCCGATCGAGCGAGCAACGAATCCGGTCTTGAAGGCCGCGATGGGCGGCGGCCGTGTCTCGAAGCATCATAAGCGGTGATCCTCGAGTCATTTGCTTCATAGTATAAAGGTATATAGGTACTCATTCCAATTCCCCTCTATGCTTATGCGTTAATTTACAATGATACATACAATTTAATTCTCCAGGCACTCCATAGACTTCACTTCTGCCCCCGCTGCGTGCAAAAGAATACACTGCGCAGACACGCAGTGTCGTGTGTGCTAAAGCAACACTTTTCCCTCATACACCTTTTCTTCAAACTGCGCTAACACCCATTGCTCGGTATATAGACAGTTTCCACCATGTATGCGGTTCTCCATAGTCTATCTTTAAACACACACTCCCAACGAACCGCGTGGGCTATAATGCACTTTACCCTCCTGGTCTTTCTCTTACACACAACAGGAACAGATGAAGAGAAGAATTATATGATATTAATAATACGAGATAAATCCTTGACATGTAAAACAAACAAACAAAACAAAACCAAAGTTAGAAGTACTTCCATAGCGTATCGTCTGTATGCATGAGTGCGTTATTAAATTAGAAAAATAGAAAAGTGGAAAAAGAAAAACAAGAACGGAAAACTCCTTCTCAGAATCCGAGACACAGAAGCAATTCTTTGCACCACACAGAATCCGCAATTTGTGTGCTTGACCACCGCGAATCCCGGCGCCGTAGTGTGTTTTCAACAATCTCCTTCGCTCCAGCCCAGCTCGATTCCTCCGTCAAGACACTCTCATGACTCCGTGCCTCCCACGGCTCTGAGCCCGCAGATGTCGGCGCCGTAGACTCAGTAGCAGTACCACCAAAGTCAGACGCCGATCCTGTGCCGGAAACCGTGCCGGTACTGGTACCGTTCGATTCTCCGCCGTTTGCATTGAGTCCATTCTGACCTCCACCGTCATCACGTACCCGGATCCAGTCCCATTCCACTCGTGCAATGCGATGCTTCACGCGATGCTGCGCACTTGTTCTCCGAGCAGCATGCGCATCATCTGTTCCACCCGCCGGCTGCGGCGGCCCATCAAACGGAAACCGACCTTCCATCAGCGCGTAAAGCAGAACACCTAGCGCCCATGAGTCGGTCTGACGGCCATCGTACTCGCGACCCATGATCAGCTCCGGTGGAGCATAATCCTCAGATCCACACCGCGTCGTCAGCATTGGATTTTCAGGATCAATGCGTCGCGATAGACCAAAGTCAGTCAACATGGTCAACGCACGCTTGTCGCCAGTCGCTATCGATTGCAACAGCGCATCTTGACGCACACTCAAAAGAACATTCTCAAGCTTGATGTCTCGGTGCACGATGTTGTGAGTATGTAGGTAACGGACAGCGGAAACAACTTCCGAAAACAGCCGCCGTATTACTCGTGGTTGCAAAAACTCTCCTCTGTTGGGCGAAGTGGCCAGATCGAAGAGATCGCCACCAGCGCTGTAAGGCAGCACGATCAGAGCACGCGAAGTTTCCAGACTGAATGCGATCTGGTGAATCAAGCATGGGTGTTGCAAGTTCTATTCAGTTAGTATTCGTTCAAGCAAAACCTCCCGCCACGCCCGCGCATACCTTAAGAATGTCAACTTCTCGCGTCAAACTACTTTTTACCCGCTCACTGGTAGCACCACCGGCAGCCGTAAGTTCGACGATCTTGATAGCCACAAGTCCACCATCTTTGCTTTCCGCAACTTTATCACTGGCGTCTCGTATAATTGCATCACCGTCCGCATCCGGCTCTTTATCATTCACATTCTCCTCAGAATTGGTTCCCATGTGTTTTGCCAGCACAACACGCGAGAATGTACCTCTTCCAAGCGCCCGAATCTCGCGCCACGTATGCTGAACAAGAACACGAGGTGCAACTTCAACGTACGCAGTGTATAATTCGTCCGTGTCAAGCGTAGTCTTGGCGCGAGTGAATTCCCGCTTCATGTGATCCTCATCGTCTAGAGTCTTTGCGGCGGAAGCATGCGTTTTCGAGCTAGGAACTTGCGGAGCTTCAAGCTCTGCGCTTGATGAAACGACCAACTCTGGATTCCGTAGCTTTCGTTCAGCCGCAATCTGCTCTTCTGTGGGACTCGGCGGTGTAATTGAATGCAACGATGAAATTCCTAATCCCAGACCTGTCGACTGTTGCTGTTGCTGTGGTTGTCGCGGTCCAGAAGGCAAGACATCATCCGCAGTTGCCGTTGGCGTATGCTGGATCTCGGTGACTGGAGGTTTGCTTTGTGGAATTGCAATGGAATTCAAGGGCCATTCGACCTGCTCGGGCTCGATAGACTGTATGAGAGGCGATGTAGCCTTGTAAGATCCTGATGTAGCAGACGGTGTTGGAGCTGGAGCAGCTGCGCTTGATGTCGACGACGCCGACGACGACGCGTATATTGCCGACGCAGGCTGCAGTTCTCCGTAACTCTTTTTCGACCGCGACGCCACACTTGACGGGTGACCATGTGCACTGAGTATCGACTGTTCCAAAGGAGCTGTCGATGCAGGGAATGATGGAATCGTAGATGATACCGACGACGGCGTTGATGTGGATGCCGAAGACGGCGCAGTGATTTGAGCTCGTAAAAATTCAGCTTGTCGACCTGAAACAGCACGAGACGGTAGTCGAGAACCGGGTCCAGCAGTAGACGGTGAACGATTCGCAAAAATCTTTGGCGAGACTGAAGTAACTATCGGGGATGGTAATGGAGTGAGATCACGGTAAAACGTAGCAGAAATTGGCGAATCGAACGAGTACGAACGAGATCGTAATGAGAATGTACTTGAAACTCCAGACGAAGACCTCAGAGGCGCCTGGTTTGCTGGTGCAGGCAAATCTGTTAACTCGCTCTGAGCTTCAGAATCCACCGACCCGCCGGATCGGGGCTCTTCTGGAATCTGTGTTGGCAGGTCCGCCAACCGTGCTGAAAGCTGGACTTCAGACACGCTGGTTTGAACTGTTAAGTGTGGCGTGCTACTGCGTCGAGTTGGCGTGCCGGCATTCAGTGGAAATCCAGGTTGTATAGTCGATGTTGGTATGGAAAGTGCGAGTGGAGGAGTGGATCGAGGAGACGAGGTCGCCGACGCAGCACGAGAAAAGTCGGGCAGCACCACCGCATCCTCAACCGGACCAGGCGGTGGCGGGGAAGAAGATGTACTTTCTGAACGCTGTGAATGAGACATTGTTGGACGCGCGTAATTTAGCTCTGAAAGATCTGAAATTCGCTCGAAAGGCAGCTGTATGCGTGGACAATGACGACAGCGTCAAACTTTTGAGGAACGCGTACACCGTTCGGCTAAAATGGCGTCTTGGGCTCACGTGTGAAAGCAATCAATGAACACTCACTCTTGAGCAGCAAAGCGTCGGATGGGTGCAGCACTGAATTCTCTCAGCGGGGAAGGGACGTGCAGGGACAAAAGTGAACACCGGATCCGAAGTTAGACAACAATAGATCCGCTCGCGCCAGGAGCATACTTAATTGACGTCATAAACGAAAAAACTTGCGTGTAGCTGGTGCCAGTTCGCCCTGCAGACAAGAGCGAGAAGAGTTCAAAACGAGCGTAGTGCAGTGTGTGTTTTGTTGACGGCTCAAGTTAAACGGAGGGGTAGAACTGAACAAAGGCGGCGTCCAGGCGACGATCGACAAGAGCCGCGGCGGTGAGGGCGCGGAATAGAGCAGCAAGAGCACGAAAGTGCGGAGTAGCGACGTTTTGGTCCAGACAGAATTGTGCGCGGACGGGACGCAAGGGAGGGGGCGACTGGTGACTGTAGCCAGATATGCTGCTCAGCTGGCCTGGGGTCGTCTGAATATAGACAAGAGCCCCCTCTGGGAGTCACACACACACAACACACACACACACACACAGTGTACCAAAGTCGGCCTTGTCCTGCAGACATGAAGCGAGCGGCGCGCGCGCCAAATTTGGGACCCCGCGGCGCTCGGTGTTCAGCAGACTCGCCCTTTCTGCGGTGTGTTTCAAATCTCCGTTCGATCAAGCTCGGCGGGTCCGACACACCCGGAGCGGCAGCAGCGCATCTATAATAAAACCACGGCGCGAAACCCGCGTGCGCTAGAAATAAACGATCATCGACTAAGACCGAATCATCCGTATAAAATACGTCCTTCCTTCCCCACGCAGATCCAGCCGAGCGCTAGGATCAACTCTCAGCCATGTTTCACGCTCTGTCCGACTGAGACCGAACTGCGGAAGCCAAGATCTGTCTGTCGAGCTAAGCTCATGTGCCAGATCATCGCTCATCTTTGCTTCAGCTTCCGAATTGTGCGTGCTGTACTGTACTCTGGATACCGTTATTGTCAGGTGCTGGTCTGTGTGCGCCACGCGTCCACGCGTCGTCCCCGCGCGATCACACGCGCGTTCTTCAGTGAGATTCACCGGTAGACCGCGCTAAGTATGCATACTTAACAACCATATACACGTTGCATCGCGTGCCAACGTCTTCCTTACAAATTTCTAAAAAAGTGACCTCATCTCGACTAGCATATTATACGGTTAACTCTGTATGTATGTAGTTGGTTGTATGTACAAATGAATCTCGCGCGCCCTCTATAACTCCCCGCTTCAATACAACTCTGATTTACGGCCTGATTTACGGCCTGAGTATTGAACCAGACTCATGCTCCTCCGCCTCTATATACCGAACCCGCATAATCTCAAACACAAACAATCCCACTGAACTCGACGGCACTGTAGATACTGTGCTCTTCCAGAATCCTTTATAAAGCCATCGCATCCAGTTCACCGCGCTCGTCCCTTTGGTCGTATTTACAATTCCCGGACGTTTCAACCGTCGCTGTCGATTCTCCGCGTTCAGATTCTTCAACTGACGCGCGCGATTGAACATCTCACGATACGTATGCACATAGAGCCGCGCGGTCGCGCTACGCCGCAAACGCGCAAGTCCTCTGTGTTTAGTGTTGTCTCCATCAAGTTTCTCATTCTGAAGCTTGGACTCATGCTGCCTAAACAGCTCATTAAAGTCAATGGCCTCCAACACCGCGAGATAAACGTTCTGCAGTCGCACAAGTGGATACTGGATTCCTTGTAATGCAAATGTGGCTGCTGCGCCTGCCGCCAAAATTGTTGCTGGATACAACGCAGCTGACGGACGCTCACGAATACTGTTCACGCTCTGATCTGGATTCTTTGTCGAGGTTTTGTCAAAATCGGCGTATTTAGGTACCGGCGCACCATATTCGCGCACAATCCATCTGTAACTCCATTGCTTTACACCTTCAAATGTGGAAAAGAAGAACGCAAACCCCAGTGCTTCTTTCACGAGCGACAACGAGTATCCGGCAAATACACCACGTACTCCAATTGCATGCAACTTCTCTATACTGTATATCCACAGAGATTTATGCGGAGCTCCTGAAAAACTCGCAGCCGTCGTAGAAGCGCGACCTGCATTTGCTGAAATCGCCGCATTCTCGGTAGCAGTAGCAGCAGGCGCGGTCGACGCGGGTAGTGTAAGCAGCTCAGATACGGAGAATCTAGTGAAAATTGCATCAATCGGTGCTGCGACCAGTGACTGTGCTGCTCCCGCAGCCATACCAGCCAAAAACGTTTGTCGATAGCTCAGTATATCTGAAGACTCGGTGAAGAATCTGCGCTGTACCGCAATATCAGCGAGTTCTGATTCGGAGTCGCTGTCAAACCATTCTGGCTTTGGTTTCTTCTCTGTCGTTCGAACAATGCCTTCATCAAAAACTGACAACGCCGTAAGATACGTTGTATAGAGTACCACGCCAACCAAAGAGTTTGCAAGGAGCGGAGGCAGCACTGTAGTCATAATGTCAGCAACCATCGCGCGAGTACTTCAAGTATAACGCACCTTGATTCGGGATGAAACTCCATCCGTGCTCTTTCACTGCATGAGCCAAAAGCGCAACATTTGAATGCGTCCTAAACGCCCACGGCTGTGACGCCAAAACTGCGGGGTTGATAGCCCTGGGAACAAGCAGATAATCCACTCTCGTTGGTCGGAAGAGCTTTACAGGCACACGGGCGTACAATGCCAATGCTTGTGAAAGTAAAGCTCGAGTTCCTGCCGTGGCAGCACCAACTACCTGATTTTGACGTTTTGTATTTCCATTTGGTCCACTTGTGCCCGATTCGCTGCCAGTACTTGGATCATTGTCTCTGTCGTCTCCGGAAAGAGCGGTGACCTTTTGAATCGTAGCTGTGTTGAGCGATCTGGAAAGAGACACAGCGCTTGCCATATTGTGTTATCGCATTTCTTTAGTTTTCAAAACTCTGTATAATTTTCATTACCGCCAATTGAACTTGCCGAACTTGTCAAATTAAACGAGTGAATGCTGAACAGCTCGCTGATCTGATGTTTCGGACTTCATGTACAGCGAACACTTATTTAGGGTTAGCCGGATTCCACGTGCCGGAATTTTGGGACGTCTCGATCAGAGTATGTATGTACGTCAGGCTGCAGTCGCATCTTCCGGTAATCGCTTAAATAGCGTCTCTTTCGTACACAGTTTTATAAGCCACGCTACAGTCTACTTGATAGCTATTACTTTTTACTACTAATATATACATTTCGGTTCGATAATACTATAGGTTTCAGAAAAAGGAGGTGACAAATACACAGCCCAGGCCCAATGTATCTAATCAGCTAATGCCGAAGATCGTATACAACCACAGAGAAAATGCAAGACAAACCAAAACCGTGTATCCTGAACAAAAAAAAAACAAGCTCCAAATATATGAAATTTATATATGTTTATGCCAACATATTTAAACGTTATGAGTCAATTTTTCTTTGAGCGCAGTGTGTTCCTCGCCCATGATGTACTCTGATGAAATCTCGACTTCAGCGCCAGCACCGTCTGTTGACGAAGAAGACAACCGCGATGACTCACCAGTCTGTACCTCTGCTTCAGTTCCAGCAGTGGCAGTTTCTTTTTCGCGAAGTTTCTCTTCCTCCTCAAGCTTTGCTGCCTCTACTTCGTCCGCTACCCATCTGCGAAACACAGGAATTGACAATGATGAGAAAGAAAGCTGTTCAATCTGATAAAGAATGATGGGAATCTGGAGCATCTGTCTCACCTCATCACTAATGTCAGGGGAGCTTGAATAAAGCGCGCTAATAAGAGGAACACCGAGTGCAGGAGTCTTTGCCGGAACAATATAGCAAATCGCAATAGTGTCACGCTTATTGAACCGAAAGAAACCAACGAAAGCATCAAGGTATTTGTTTTTGAAGCGCAATTTGTGAGAGCCTCGCGTGACAAGCAAAGTGGAAAACAGAAAGAGCCAATAAAGTGCCATGTGAAGCATCAACACCATACCAGTGGTTTGAGGCGTCGTGGCTTTGAAGGCACCCGAGGCAAAACACGATGAGAAAGTCGACCACATAATCAAAATCAAAAATACCGAGCTGAACTTGTTGACTTTGAACTTTTCACAATACTTCTTGACTGGTGCAGTGAAAAGATAGCGGACAACCTGGCCAACGAATAATGGGACAAAGACGGTGAGTCCCAGTTGCTTGAACACAGATTTGTACAGTGGGCCGTATCCACCATTTTGACCAGGTCTCAGATCACCCCATTTCGATGATGAGCTCATGTACATCTTGATCAGAGCTGGAGACAGTGCTGGAGCAACAAGATTGGCAATGGTGACTTCAATCAGCGTTGCAGCCGCATTACCGTGCGCATTACGCGTGAAAACAACATTTGATCCGATCGTGGTCGGCGTCGACCCCAAAAGAATGTAGCCGCCAAGAACTGGAAGATTGAGACGCGGATTGTTTGCTTGGAGCGCAGCATATGTAAAACCAAAAAAGATTGCAGACGTATACAGGTACGACATGACCTGCGCCACGATGTGAATTTTGTAAAGCGCAGCAGTCTTAATCAAAATCTTTGTATCCATAGTCAATCCGGAAATGAAGAAAATCAACGCAGGACAAACATAAATGACAGAGTATTGAGCAGCAATCCAGCCTCCACGCCGACCGAGATTTGGTACCAGATACGCAATCAGAATTGAGATACCAAGACATATCAGAAACCATTGGTCAATTGCAAAATTGAGAATCTTGTGTGGAGTTATGGACTTTATGTGGGACAGTATGACCGAAGGCCAAGTCTTGACTTGACTTATCCCCATCACAACGCGTAGTGTGTAGTTTAATGTAAGTGGACCAGGTAAGCTTCCACTTTAGCTTGCTATTGTAATTCAGTGTATGGTTCTGTGTTGATACTGATCATTGAACGCCGACAAATACTATAACATGTTAGAAGCGATGTATCTTGAATCACTGCGACGCGGTCCAGCTCAAGTGAGTGCGGTGGCGTACCAAAAATTTCTACCGCCAGTGCAAAAGAGCAGTGGATTCTTTCTTGTATACCAGCAAGTACACTATGTCGTGCAATATGCACTCTTGTATATCACGACACTTGACTTTAGCTGTCGATTTTTGAGTCTGTGCCGAGAAAAAAAAGATCCGGAAATTGGCGAAAGTAGGAGACACGTCTGTGCACGAGCTCTGAGATCAATTTGATTTCAGTATACCTCCTGACACCGCTCAAATTAGCCAAGCAGGGTCGTGTTAAACACCTTCCAAAAAAATAAAGCTCAAAAACGTGCAACAGGCACAAATAACCTGAGAAAGGATAGAGACAAATATGGTCGGCGTGCCGGGGTTAGACGTGAAGAGCATCGTCGCTTCTCCACGCTGTGCGTTGGGACTTCGGCCAGCGCGCCTTATATGTTAACCATCCTTGGACGGCCGGCAAGCGGACCGCGCCGCATCGCACGCGCGCCGGATAGCCGCCGCCAGATCTCCCTCAACTGGGCAACCATCATGATCATGTGCCTCAGATGTTCGAGTCATTTTTCTGCATTTTGCCCACCCTCCGAGTCATGATGTGAGATGTGGCAAGTCTGGTTGCTGGCTTTGATCCTCTGTTCCAGGCTATTAGTTTCCGACGGTTCCGACGCTTGTCTTCAAGACATGTGGAAGGAGTCTTTGTATGTATTACGAGCTACATACAAAAGTCATGGATCAAGAGATCATCAGGTCATAATGTAGAAACCTCAGCCGAGCACCAGGAGTGGAGTGAAATTGCCACCGATCCTAGAAGTTGCTTTGCAGTGGAAGCTTGTTACAAACTATGCAGTGTTGTGTTACACCCTTAAACGCCTGGGTCTCATCAGATGAATTGTCATGAGACTTAACAAGAGGTCTGTAAAAGTTATTACGACAGCAGTATGGAAATCAATACTTGGAAAGTGGTTAGCTAGTTACCGATAAATTCTTCTTAGGAGTAAGTAGTTAGTTATACTTAGAAAAAAAGGCACTCTGCGACATCTTACGGTGTTTCCAAGTTCCCACCTAGCAGCCCTTCAGCTACTGTGAATTTGAAACAGTCACGTTTTACAGCCAAAGTGATTTATGAACTCGTGAATATGTAGACAAGAGCTGTAAAGTATCAACATGTCCACGCGAAGAAGGAAAGCTCTCATTTGACACGTGCGATTTTTTGCCAAAGCAGTCCAGGCCGGATTCCTCTGGCGATGTAGAGTACCAGCTCAAGAAAACACCTATCACCAAGGCAGCAGCTTGCATAATTGGTACAACTTTGTAGTTGCAGGAAAGCAAAGATATATATGTTTTTGTGTCCCTGCAGAGAGATGATCTTCGTCCATGACATGTCCGCCCTGGTTTCGTATACAGGGACGTTTCGCGGATTTTGCCGCATTGTGAGATGGCGAGCTGGGCTTCCAAAAAACCACAGCGGAAGGAAGAAGTGGCTGAGCAAGTTGCATGCGCGCTCACATACATATTTGTACTATTTAAATCATGTACATGAAGAGTTTAAGCCAGCTCAAGAACAGGATGTTTTATGCTCTGCGAAGAAACTGTACGTATTTTCATATCTCGTGTTCGTACGAGGTTCTTCTACAAGCGAGCGATCGCTCATTAACAGCAAGGCGCCAGCCGTGAATCTTGTACTGTAGAAACCAAATTTGAAGCTGGTAACTGATTGATAAAAATGCCCGCACGCCCGGGAACAGTCAACTCGCATACGAATTTTCTAACTACTGTTCGTTGATCAGAAAATACATAGCGAATTATGCGGTGGAACTCCTTGAAAGTTATCTACACGTGAATTCCACGTGTGTAACGTCAATCCTTAGTAATAATCTTTCACCCGAAGACGTGATCGATTGACTGCGGCTTACAAGTCTCGCTTCTGGCTCAGACCGCGCGCACATTGCATGCGCGCACATGGCCATACACTCAAACTCTCTATGCGCAAGACAACAGAACCTGCATACTGTAACTATAATACTCGAATTTTGCCCAACCTCCGTCGTTCGACTCCGATCCGTTCATACGTGCATGCTCACGTCCTTCTTTTCATCCCAAGTATATTCGCTCATATACACAACTTCGTTCAACGGCCGGGTCAATTTCATCGCGTACATCACCAATCCACTCTACGGAAACCGCGGTGGAGCTGCTCGCGATAGCTCTCCGTGATATCCTCACGTTTCTCATTTTCCACAGTCAGCTTTCTAGTCACTGGCGATTGGAGTTTCAACAGGAAATTTAAACACCATTCTCACAGTCTATCAACACAATTGCGATTATCGTTCACAACCCAGCATTTCTCCTCTAAGATTCTCTCGACGACTGCGCGCAGCGAGCCTTGCTGGGAATGGCGTCGTCCGGTTTAACGTCAAACTTATCGATATCAGATCAACAAGCTGAATCACATAACTCATCACTATCAGTCGAAGCAGGAAGGGATTCTCAAAATTCATCAAATAGAGACATGTCCAATACTTCAGCGCAGCCTGGAATGCTGGATTCTGTGGTTGATGGAATGAATGGAAATGTCAGCGACCCAGCGCTGAATGATTTTGATGGAGCTGAAGTAACGCAATCTGAGCAGACGACGAAAATCAAAGCTGAAGAAAACCAAAATGATACAAGTTTTAGGGAGACTGAAAGAACTGTGCCAGAGTCTGAGCAAGCTCATTCACCAGGAAAGCTGAACGGTAATCAAGGAGCTATGTCAGGAAGTGCTAGTCCTCACAACGACAATAATGGTATGGAATCGCCTTTTTCAGAGTCCGCAGAGTTTAATTCGTCGACCTTTGGAGAACACACCAATTCTGCTGGATCTGCAGGATCGTTATCGTCTTCCAACGTGACGTCCTCCAGTACGGGTTTAGATTCTACAAAGTCAAACCTACCTCCGCTCCAGTTTCAACATTCCTCAGGTGGATTTGCAAATACCACGCTTCTTTCAAACCCCTCTTCATCTTCGGGAACAACGGGGTCGTTCAACTCTTCCGCGTCGGGATCAACTCTTAACCGTCCGTTTTACACGCGGAATCGTCGGGAACGTCCATGCGATGGATGTCGGCGAAGGAAAACCAGATGCCTGCGACCTGAAGGAGCCACTATATGTACTATGTGTGTGTCACACGATGAGGTTTGTACGTTTGTGCTGGAGCCTCCTACTCGGCGGCGTCAGAATGGTGTTACGTCCGGTACGGGTAGCACCACTATGACAGCGTCCTCATCAGCACCTCTACTACCTCTGTCTCCACTTCCTACTGCCAGCTCGACTAATGGCGGCGGCTCAGCGCCGTCGTCAACTTCGATGAGCCAGCCAGTTCTTAAGCCAGCGACTGCAAAGCCGGGCCTAATTTCACAAAAGTCTGGACTTGGAATGGCTAATATTGCACCTCAGCCAGCGTACCATTCGGTACAAAAATCTTACAACGATTTGCCTGCAGAATCACAAGGCGTGCTGGTTCCGGTGAGCGCGGGATCAACGGTCAACAGTTCTATTTCACATGCTGGCCCATCTTTGACAATGGGAATGGCAAGTAATGGAAATCCGGGTCTATCAGTAACCAATTCAAATGATGGTACACGTTCCGAGGAACCTGGCTCTTTGAACGCACCAGCGGCAAAACGACAGCGACTATCTGCTTCTGGATTGGTTCCAAATGGCGTCCGTGAGAACGATATGAATGATGAACGTAAGTGACAACCGTTATCTGACTAGATTCGCCTTGCTAACAACGACCACAGAATCAGACATTCTGGATCCGATTTCCAATGCGGCATCTCTTGGAATGAACGAATGTGCCTATTCGGAACTTGTGGGACCTAATCTGCTTGATCACGAATATCAGTTTGTGCACCGTTTGACGGTCGCTGTCGGCGAGCGACTCAATATTTCAAAGACCAATTATCTGAGACCAGTTTCGAATGACGCCATATTTCTTATGACGACTGATCCTGAGATCGGCCAAGATCACAAACTTGTGGAGCAGATTGAACAAATTGTGGATCCTTATGGGCCTCAGTTAGTAGCCCTGTATTTCCGCATTGTGCATCCGTCATATCCCATAATACACAAGGTTAGTAAAAATGATATCTTTGCTGAAATGGAGTGTACTAAATTTTGCAGACATATTTCCTATCACAGTATAAAGCTTCGCCAAAGCAGATTTCGCCAGCACTTCTTGCCGCTGTTTACTTGCTTGCATTGAATTGGTGGACGTATGACCATGAATTGTCACAGTCTGACGCTCCACCAGATACATTCAAGCTTGATACTATTGCATTTACAGCCATTCAGCATGCTCTTCATCGAGCTCGTCTTTCAACCGTTCAAGCTGGTTTGTTGCTGTTACAGCGCAAACCTGAATCGGTGACAGGGGGATTCAAGATGGGAAGGACGCAAATTTCGGCTTTTACAGCCCAACTTGTGGGTGTCGCTCAAGCTCTTGGTTTGCATCTTGATTGCAGTCGTTGGCAAATTCCATCATGGGAAATACCTCTACGGAGGCGTGTTGCTTGGGCTTTGTACGTTCAAGATAGATGGGTGGCTTTGTGTCATGGTCGTCCATGTTTTATCGACGAGAAGAATTGGGTTGTTCCTATGCTAGAATTGGATGATTTCTGCATTGAACTTTCATCGATTTCAGGTGTTGACCATGGCGCTGAACTGTTGATAGAGATGTCCAAACTGACATCTATTCTCTCTGAGATTTTGCAGACGTTTTTCTTTGCAGAGTATACAAAGTACAAGCATGAAATTCGGGACCCACAAGTTGTTTTTGAGCTTGCAAAACCTCTTCAGCTAAAATTGCGCCAGTGGCATGCAGGTTTGTCGGACTGTTTGTACATGCGGCCAGCTAATGCAAATAACAAACGGCTTTGTACGACTGGTTATCTTCATCTTGCATATTACACGAGTGAGATTACTTTGCATCGTGCGATTCTGCGTGCTCTTGAAGGTTGCACAGATAATCTGATCGTTGTTCAATTTCGAACTGCTGCAAATGACCGCGCAAGTGCTGCAATCAATTTTGTACGTGCGCTGAGTGCTGAGTACATTGAAGCGTTTTGGATTCATTCGTCTCGCGATTGCTTGGTTGAGATTGGTCAGTTCATCTCGTTGCTTGAAGTCACTGCAACCTCCGACGACGAAGCAAAGATCTACAAGGACTATAAAGAAGGATTTCAATGGCATTTGCGAGTTCATTCGCGCGCCGCCTGGATGTTTGAGTATGCACTTTTGCGTCTTGAGAAGATTGTCTGGTCTACATTTGCGGCTGTTCCATCTGTTGCAATGTTGCAAATTATTCAACAACAACGCGAGCAGCAACATCAGCAGCAGTTTGCGCAGGACCTTCAGTCTCAGCAAATACAGAAACAGCAAGGTCAGCTTCAGTTCCGGCATGCAAATCCTGCTGCTGTTATGCAGTCTGGACAACCTCAACAGCAAGATATGCATTATGCATCTCCGACTATGATACAACAGCAACAGCAAGGGAAGCAAAAGCAGCTCGGGTTGACTCCTGTTCAGATTGCACCTCAGCACATGCACCTCAATCATGCAGTGGCTTCGCAGACGCTACAGCAATCGCAACAGTCTCAGCAGCAGGCGAACCCGTCACCATTGATGAAGTCTCAGCTGAAATCATCGCAGTCGCAGCCTATGCTTTCAGGGGCCCAGCAGTCAAAACAGCACCCGGTGCAAAATCAACAGCAACAGCAGCAACAGAATTCTCAAAATCAGCAGCGGCAGCAGCTTTCTCCTTCTACTGCCGCGGCTGCTGCAACGTCGTCTGCTCAGCAGCCGCAACAGCTTATGGTGAAGGCCGAAACAGGACTGGGTGGTTTACAAACAATGGCACCTATGCCGAGCGACTACTGGACCAGCCCAGCTAGTAGTGCAGAGGAAAATGCAGTCCCGTCAGCCGAAATGGATCTTCATGCTGATGGGTATGATGAAGTTGGTGCTCTGTTTGAGAGCGGGTTCACGCCGATTAGTAGTGCTTGATTTTGAGTGAAAACCGATGCAACTACCTATTTTGAAGTATTTATGGGATGGCGTGTTGATTTATATGCCGTTACGCAAGGATCCTGGTGCATCTTTCTGTTTCTGTACATATTTTTGATTATGAAAAGAGGTGTATTTTCTAGATTTTAATTTTTAATGATTCAAGCTCATTGTTTTGGATCAAGCTTGGATTGCGAGGGTTATGAATTTGAATGAACAGGTTGTGTACTGTAGCTAGTTACACATGAACAAAAATTGTGAAACCAGTATGTATTACTTTATCGCAAGAGCTCCTCATGAAGATAGCTTTGTTTTGTTACATACACATGTACTTCGAAATGTCGAGACGCGGTGGGGAAGGGAGGTGGGCGAGATCCTATCGATTGTGAGAGCCTCCGGCGGCCGCCGACGCGCGTGCACTGATCACTCTGCCAGAACTTTATTAGTACTGGGAGGCTTATCATTATCTAAACTCAATTTCCCGAGCCGCTCGTAAGATTGCTGAATAGGTAAATTCTTAGCGCGGGCATGGCACCTGCTGTCTCTGCAGCGAGACGAGTCAGAACTCATCGGAACTGTGTATGTACATTTAAAATCATCTCGATGTATTTTTGGAGCTAGATCAGCAATTGCTCTCTATCTCAGTACAAAAGCGACATGGAGTTTGATTTGATCGTTACGAACGGTGTGGTAGTCACTGCGTCAGGAACGCTGCAGCCACCAAACAGCGATATTGCAGTGAAGGATGGAGTTATTCAGCTCATCGGAGCCGGTCTCGTTGCGTTCGCTGGTGAGAACACCAAAGTGATTGATGCCGAGGGTGCTCACGTCACGCCCGGTGGTGTTGACACTCATGTGCATCTGTCTCAGGGCGCCGGTGGTATCACCATGGATGGTTTCGACACTGGAACACGGAGCGCGGTGTGCGGTGGTACTACCACTGTCGTGTGCTTTGCCGCTCAGGAAAAGACTGACAACGATGTCTTGAAAGTTGTGGCGGACTACCACGAGAAGGCCCGCACTCAAGGCGGAACTTACAGTGACTACGGTTTCCATCTAATTCTCACCAACCCCACTCCCTCTGTTCTCGATGAGCAGCTGCCGAAGCTGCGACATGAAGGCGGAATCTCCAGTGTCAAGCTTTACATGTCATATGACAATCGCCAGCTCACTGACTCTCAAATTATGTCTGTCTTGGCCCGTACCCGATCGCTTGGTATGACGACTATGATTCACGCTGAGAACTGGGACATGATCACTTTCATCATCAAGTCACTTGAAGAGCGTGGTCAAACCGACCCATTCTTCCATGCCGTCAGTCGCCCGCCGCTCGTTGAGACTGAGGCTGCTTATCGTGCTATTTCGATCGCCGAGCTTATGGATACTCCCATCTTGCTCGTTCATATCTCGACTCGCCAGGCTCGCGATCATGTTCGCAATGCGCAGACCCGCATGCTTCCAATTCATGCCGAGACTTGCCCCCAGTATCTCTACTTGCTCTCCGATGTTCTAAAATTGCCTGATTTTGAGGGTGCTAAGTACGTTTGCTCGCCACCTGTGCGTGACGACCCAAGCGACATTGATGCTTTGTGGGAAGGTATTTCAAACGGCACTTTCACTACCGTTTCTTCAGACCACTGTCCTTCGTGCTGGGATCATCCTCAAGGTAAGAAGCTTGGTCTTGACGAGAAGACGAAGATTGCCCGGTTCAGCAAAATCCCCAACGGTCTTCCCGGTGTCGAGACTCGTTTTCCCTTGACATACCAAGGTGTGGTCGATGGGCGCATCTCCGTTGAAAAGCTCGTCGAAGTTGCGTGCTCCAACCCTGCGCGTCTCTACGGTCTGGATAAGAAGGGTGTTCTTGCTCCCGGTTACGACGCTGATATTGTTATTTGGTATCCCAAGGGCAAAGCGCAGGTCACAATTGAAAACGGAAAGCTCCACCACAAGGGTGACTACACGCCCTACGAGGGTTTCTCCCTTCAGAATTGGCCGAGGTACACCATTCTTCGTGGCCAGACTGTCTGGGCTCGTGATGAAGGCGGTCTCGTTGGTAAGCAAGGTTACGGTCAGTTTGTGAAGCGTACTGGAAACAAGATGAGACAGCCCAAAAACGAGTGGGTTAACCAGTGGCGCCCGTTCGTGGAGGAGCCGAAACCAATTGAGGAGTAATATAATGTGTCAAAGCGATTGTAAATATGGAATTAGATAAATCAAGTACTTTTAAAATATTTCAAATGAACCAAAAAAACGAACAAAACATAGCTACGAAGATTTCCGTTTAATGCATTCATTTAACTAGTGTTTCAGTAAGAAAAGCAGACCCCCGAACCTTTAAACCAAAGAGCAAAGATATGATGTAGTAACCAGTTTCAAAAAAATTTATTGCGCATATGTTTCGCGATTGAACTCAACAGCATCAATTCCAGGCGGTGGTGTGCAGTACAGCAACTTTCCACGCACAAAGTCCTTTAGAACAACGCGAGCAGCCTTTGACTCATCCGGTCTACCACCCTTACTACTCCGAATGAAGCCACGTGCTATAGCATATGCACCTAGAAATTCTTCAGCTGTTGGTATTCCAGTTCCGCCGTCAATTTCTGGCCGTGTAGAAATTTTGATGCCATAAACATTCTCAAGATATGACTTTGGAATGCGCTGCGTGACTAATGCTGCTGGACCGGTGTATTCACGAAGCTGATCGATTGGCAACACACCGTTGCAGACGAGCTCGGCCTTGGTTGACGCAAAGTTGGGAAACACCAAACCAGGACAATCGCAAAGAACCACACGGTCTGTGAGATGAATAGTCTGGAAATGTTTCGTCTTGCCGGGTGTCGCAGAAACAGACACCTTTTTGGCGCCAAGAAGAGCATTGATTGTTGACGATTTTCCGACGTTTGGATATCCCACAAGACCAATATAAACTTTACCGTCACGCTCTGCTGCATGAGGTGGTGCTGTTCGGATAAACAAGTCCTCGAGCTCATCCACTGAAAGTACATGTACGTCTTCGGCAGTGATTTCGACATCCTCATATCCCTCGGCAACAAAGTCTTCAATAGCAGACTTGCCAGTATTTTCTGATCCTCCAATGTTAAGGCGATCTACCGCACCTTCCAGACTGGCCTCCACGGCCGAGAAAAATGCAAACGAAATCCCTTCTCGCTTAAAGTATTTGGCCCATGAGCGCCTCTGCTTCAGAGTAAGAAGATCAGCCTTGTTAATAAGAAGCAAATTCCTCTTTTCTCCCTTGTACTCGCCATCTTCGTTTGTGGTCTTGTTAGAGGCAGCTTCGCTAAGCTCGTCAATGTAGGTCGCAAGGTCTCGCGATGAAAAGAAGAGTGGATTTCTGGCATCGCAAATTTGTACAACGACACAGCTTCGTTCCACAACACGCCAAAGTTGTCGCCAAACTTCAAGATTCCGCTCAAATGGAGTAAGTAGCAGTTCTTGATCTTCCTCCAGCTCTGCCAAACCTCGCCGCCACTCCAAAAATGAGGTTCGCTCTCGCCGGTCCAACTCGCCAGGTGTCGTCATCTCGTCCCATTCTGGCCGGCGGGGCACAGTCAAACGTTTGAGATTTGACGATTGCTTCATATCTGTTTCATGCTGCTGCTCTTCAGACAAAAGATAAGGGTTCTGCTGGTCCTGATGCAGAATTTTGATGTTCAGTTTGGTAGCACTAAAATCAGTGCCTGCAAGCTCTGCTGTTGAGAGGAACTCGTCCAAATCTCGCTCCTGTGTCACTGACTGCAGCTTTTGCCATGCCGGCTGATTGCTAGATTCGGTCCAAAGATCAGTTCCATCTGGCGCTGTTCGCTGCGATCTTCGGTCACGGTTACGCTTATTGATAATAGCATGACCAAGCCCGGACTGGTGACGAAACGGTTTTTGAACCTTTCGAGGTTAGCAAACAAAACCAGACAGTGATTTTCCAGTACTCACCATTTTAATACTGTATAAGAAAAACTAGGTGTCAAATAATACGCTTCTTTTGACTGTCAGTTAAACAAAAAGCTGCGTATAACTAACTGTACAGAAGTCTCTGAAGCCCGCGCGTGCAGCTCAGACAAAAATTTCGTCATATAAGGAATCGACAAAAAAAAATCCCTAAACTCCCAAACGCCCGATCAACTCCAACCTCCTCAGAAGTCCCTACTGTAGCAAGACGACATTTGACCCTGACTGCACAACTATACAGCGTTTATCCTGTAACTGCATAATAACCACACCCAAAATTTTCTGGCGTAATCTTGCAGCTTGCTTTTGTTTTTGCTCTACACACATTTTTTTAAGTTCATGCGGCCTCATGTCTCCGGCACTGAAGTTTATTTTCAGAAACCAACAGCTCATATGCGGACGCTGTCACTGAGTGATATGTAGCAAACTACTTGGCCAATTATAGATCTGGAATAGCACAGCACTCGAAAAGCAAACGCGTTTCGATATGTACATGTTACATTGGTGATGCAATATCTGATAATACCATAATTCTTTTTTTCTGTGACGAGTGAAACGTGTAGTTAAAAGCGGTATATCTATACATCACTAGACTGCTTAGGATAGTTTCCCATCTCAAACGATGTCCTGGGCTCGTCCCCCTGATTTCTTTTCTGGTGTGATGCCACCATGATGCCCATACTCGTGAAAATCAAAATAGCAATAAACTCCATAATAGCTCCCATCCCTAAATAGATTGACCAGCTGCCAGTAACGATGCTCCACTTGTTTCTATGATCTCCAAAGTACCCGTGAGAGTCAGTGGAGAAGACTGATATCATCGAGTAAATCAAACGAACCAACAGAAAAGGCAGCGCCAGTGCAACCGCAGCAGCACAAGTTCGGGACGAATAATCTATTGGCCGGATAATCCAAGCATAGGCTGTCATTAGAGAAACAAGGACCAATACAGCCAGTAGGAGACAGACGGACGCACGAGCCAAAGTGACGCCATCAGAAGTTGCGTTCAAATCGGGGTACTTTGCCATATTAGTACCCCCAAGAATGAAAAGAATGGAAGATGCAAGTAATACTGAGTGAGTGACAATCTGAAGCAGTCTGTGAAACCTGGACTGATCTGGACTTTGATTGTCAGAGACGCTTGTGGGTGACTGGAAATACATTCCAGTGTTTTTAACGACCGCGGTAAACAAAACTCGATTGATAAACGTAAAAGCCGAGCTCAGCAGTGGAGCTAGTGCAACCAAAGGTATCACAGCGGCAGCAACAAGAACACCATCGGATGGCGACTTAGCAAGCTCCGAATCGAGGACAAATGCAGCGCCGACAATTCGCACTGCAGTGAGTTAGCTAGGTATACCATAAAGAAAGCGCATACTTCGTACATATACAAAATAAAGTGAGCGCAAGCCAGCCTCTGGCTCTCTTGAAGCCGTGATGTCTGTTGTTCAACAGACAAGGAACAAGAAGAATAGCATAGATAGCAATCTCTGCCGCCGCGATGTCGCCTCGTTGGTTAAGTGTCATTGCAGATGTGAGTTAGAAGGGAATGGTAGACTAAACTTGTGGAAGAAACCACAAAAGAGCACATTTCAGAAGCAGCCATGTTGCAGTCTTTATATATGGCGTCAGCAAGAGAAGTGCTCTGCGATGAAGAGGAGAACGGTCGAAGCTGACGCTGCGTGTCCGCGTGTACGCGTGCGTAACTGATTACGCGTTTTGTCGGACATTTACATAAGGTTTTCGCGTGCTAGCCGAAACGGGTTAGCTTTGAGAGGTGCACATATATCATAGAGCCAAGCCTCTGAACAAACCGCTATTGTGCAGCAGATCCACGCCACTGCCGTAGTTATACTTTAATGGTGCATTCCCGAGCGGTTTAACGACGTCTAAATTCGCTCAGCGCCCCATGCTCTAGCTGTTGCTCTCAAAAATTTCCTAATAAGGAAACCAGCTTAAGCAGTCGAGTTGCGTGTAAGCGCACAAGGAGCAGCAGACCAAGAGCACGATTGCTTTTTTAATGCCAACGCGGGAAGCTAACTATCTGTTTGGCCCAGTTGCCGTATCTTTATGTAGTTATCGAGAGGTCGAGAGGCAACCTTATGAGAGTGCTCGCGCTTCTCGTATTGATGCAAGTCTTTTTATCAACTGGTGCATCCGCGAGACATAAGACAACTGCCTGATCAGTGGCACTGCACCGTCGGGCTGAGCTGATCTGGCACTGTACTCGGTTACAATCGAAAGCCCGGATTCAATTAATTACATACGCATAATCTCCAACGTGGCTTCCACGACTGTTTGGGGTACTGCTGTAGTGGCTGCATCCGAGTCTGGAGCTGGATCTGCAAGAGGACCATCGCAGGACGAGAAGTGCAAAGAGTCTGTGTTAGATTGGTCTGCTTGGGACGATAATCGGCTGTCTGGCATGGATAGTAATTTTGGGTCTGCGAGCGTGACTGCAGAAGGCGACGTGAAAGAGACGAATACGCCAGGAAAGAAAAATAAACAGAAGAAGAGACTTGTACTTGTGTTCTCAGTAGTTTGATAGATTTTGTCTCACGAATTATTTTGATACCAGATCTTCAGTCGTAGAAAGTGCGAAGTTACACAATGTGGTGTTTAACGCTCAGCCCACAATCGCGCTTTTGAAAGAGGTCCAGCGAGTACCCATTTTGCTGACTGAAAGTATCGATTATTGGTTGAATTGATTCTTTTCTTGTCTGTAAGTCATGTGTAGTTTTGTTGTCTCGTCTTACTGTTGAGCTGTGAGGGCACTACAAATCGACTGACTGTGTTGATTTCTGGGCTTTGATTCAAGTCACGCTCATGATACATGTTACATCAACCACGCAACAATGGCTTATGTCTATCCGAGCAGTCTCGCGCTCTTTGCGCTAGAGTCGATGTACGTTGATGGTGTGACGCTGATGATGTGACGCTCGTTGTCGTACGCTTCGCGTCGCCTCGTGTTACGACGGCCAAGAGTTAGATTGCGAACTTCACGAGCTTTGCAAGACAGAGCATGTTATAAGGTTCTCGAAATTAAGTAATTCCTAATCTACATGACCATTCCACTAGACTACGATGCTTGCTGTACAGTACAGGTACAAGTAGACTGCGACCGTGATGCTCCTCCAAATTGCCAAAAAGAAGCAAAAGAAAGGGAAAAAGAAAGCGGGCGTGCGCGCGGGTGAGCGAAGGCAGGAAATGGAAGGTATTTATACAAAAGCTGGATCAATTCGCATCAGCAGCCTCCAGGGTCGCACAAGATGCGGGTAAGTCGCTGGTTGCGCTGTATGAGCGTGCGTGGCACACATTGGCAAACGGGCGACCAGGACGCGCGCGTTGTTTGTTTGCGCTGATGCGACCCCGCCCGCCGCGGGTATAAATTGACCGCCTCCCGCCCACTTTCTCCCTCTCTCTCCTTCTCTCCTCACACTTCATTCACACCACACAACATGGACTGCGACACTCATCATCAACAATATTTGGTCAGACCTCAACAAGCGGAGCATCATACATCATCGTCATCATCGTCATCATCAAGTCGCGTCATTCATCATGGCTATCATCATCAACGACTTCATCGACTTCATCAGCCATCGTCACGCTTGTCTATCATCGCTCATCAGCACGATCATTGATCAGCATGACCATTCATCAACATGATCGCTCATCACGGTCATTCATTATCATGCATGTCCATTTTTCATCTATGGCTAGACACGATCAGCTCTGAAAGGTATGCACCATGCATGTTCTATCACGCTCCAGCATGCTAACATCTTCAACACAAGGTACTACACTGACCGTCACTGATCAATATCTGAACCGGGCTGCTGCAACACATGAAGACACTTGAGACATCCTTATCATACGTCATCGAGATACCTCAACGCATAGTATCTACCATGAACACATGTTCATCAGGGATCATCAACCATCAACACTTCATCAATCTGTCTTGGTCATCATACATCTGTCTTGGTCACATCTTGATCTCTCCATCGTGTCTTCGTACAGCAGCAGCACGGTACATACTGTCAACGTCCATCGGCATTCCTTGTCCACGGTACCTCTGACTCGTTTCCTCCTTGTGTCAACGTGAAAGCCTGGCGTGATCAAATGTGCATTAAGTTCAGTTCGGCCTGAGAGACCGGAGGATAGCATATGCACATCTGTGGCAGCATTCTCTTAACGGTCGGCCACTGTACTTGCCTCGTCCTTGTGTTGGTAATAGCAGATCGACTTTCTCAAGTTGAGCATTGTCACGGCGAGCACCATGCCTTTTTGACTCGCGCCTGAGTAAATAGCGGAAAAATAGCTCCAGTTGGGCGGCAAGTGCTTCGATGCGTGTTAAGTATCGTGGTTGAGGGGTGCTGATGGTCTGAGACTTTGCAACCATACCTGGACCGGAATATGTCGCGCAAATCTTCAAAGTAAGTGATCGTTTTTAGCTTGGCGGGATTGCTAACCGGGTCGCAGTTCGAGCTTCACGCACGCTTGCTTTCATTCAGCATGCTATGGCGGACTTTCCATCTCAGCATACGTTATGCGCTCTGACTATTTATATCCGCGGCAGTGGTATAGGTTCAGGATGGTTTGCACGGGAGGAAGAAGGATGAGAGTTGGTGGTAGTGGATAGGATGCGTTGACGGATAGGTGAAAGGAAAGGTGGGAGGGTAATATGAACAT
The DNA here is from genome assembly GCA_030705025.1 of Myxozyma udenii. Lineage (NCBI taxonomy): Eukaryota > Fungi > Ascomycota > Lipomycetes > Lipomycetales > Lipomycetaceae > Myxozyma > Myxozyma udenii. The sequence continues at coordinate 104,007 of JANIWG010000001.1, forward strand.
ATGATAATGATAACATTTGAATTTTGTAATATAAGAAGCAATTTTGAATACAATGTACTATATTGAACACTTTTATTTCAAGTCTCGTAAACTATTTGTACTGTAGAATTATACAGTAGTTGATGTACTAGACCTTGTGGTATCGCACGCGGCATCTTTTAACCAATTCTTGTGAGCAGCCGCTTTTTTTGCGCACAGCAACATGGTTAAGGGGTTTGTTTTCAGCTCTGAACGCTCTTCAAAAACGCGTGCCAACTTTTCCTATAGCTAGGAACTGTACAGTATACAGTACGTAAAAGGCAGCAAAGGTAAAGATATCTCGTACGTCGCCATTGTGAGGAATTTGCCTGGTCTCTACAGTCGCACTTTTCTCGCGTATCTGCTTCAGAGGGCCTCAGAGAAACAATTTGGTTTGTTCAAGTCCCGGGCGATTTTGATCACGAAAAATGACGCGGTGGCCGCACTAACCAAGCAGGTTATGAATTAACTTCCTGGAGTTTCTGCGGTTTCGACTTACATGGTATTGAAAATGTTATCCCAAAAATGAAGTCAACTACGACGACATATGGATTCAGTTTCAGTCGTCTGCAATCCCGCTGTACGTCCGGAATTCGCAGTGATGGCTAACAAATCTCAAGGATAGTCTTTGGATCATGCGGAGCTCGATTTGTCAAATCTGGTCATCTCTCATAGACAGCTTTAGGTCCACAAGAATAATTGCGACTTGCCTTCGTTCTGTCTTTCTTGATTCATCCGACTTCATGTACCGCAGCACTATAGCCTTAGCAGCAGCTCATATGCCGACTATTAGCACCTGCGTAACCAGATATAGACTTGGGGATGATACAATATACAATGTATGACAAAAACCAATTGTGATAATATTTGAATATGTACATGTTACATTGGACGTACGATATTTGATAACACCGTGATTTTTAATCAACGACAAGTGAAACGTGTATGGTCAGAGGTTGTTTATACATCATTAGTCTCCTTAGAATTATTCTCCATCTCAAACGATGTCCTGGACTCGCTCGCCTGCTTTCTTTTTTGATCTAATGCCACCACAATGCCCATACTCGTGAAAATCAAAACACAAATAAACTCCGAAATGACGCCCATTACTAAAAAGATTGCCCAGCTGCCAGTAACCAAGCTCCACTTATTTCCATGGTCTCCAAAGTAACCGTGAGAGTTGATGGTGAAGATTGATAGCATGGAGTAAATCAAACGGACCAACAGAAAAGGAAGTGCTAGTGCAATTGCAGCAGCACAAACTCGAGATGAATATTCTACTGGCCCAAGAATCCAAGTATAGACTGTCATTAGAGACACGAGAATAAACACAGCCAATGAAAGACAGACTGACGCACGAACCAATGTGACGCCCTCAGAAGTTGATTTCACATCGGGATACTTTGCCATATCAGTACCCCCAAGAATAAAAAGAACTGAAGATGCAACTATAGCGCAGAGAGTAAAAATCTGAGTCAGTCTGTGAAACCTGAACTTGTTTGGAGTTCGGTCGTCAGAGTCGCTCGTGGGTGATTGGGAATACATTTCAGTGTTCTCAGCAACCACGGTACACAAAACTCGATCAATTAACATAAATGCAGAGCTCAGCAGCGGAGCTAGTGCAACCAAAGATATCACAGAGCCGGAAATAACAACACCATCCGAGGGCGACTTGGCGAGCTCTGAATAGAGAACAAATGCAGCGCCAATAATTCGCACTGCAATAAGTCAGCTAGTCATACACAAAAAAAACGCACATCTCGTACATATACAGAATAAAGTAAGTACAAGCCATCCCCTGGTTTTCTTGAGGCCATGATATTTGTTGTTCAACAGACAAGGAACCAGAAGAATAGCATACATAGCAACCTCTGCTGCCGCGATGTCGCCTCGCTGATTAAGTGGCATTGTAGACGTGAGTTGATAGGAAGTGATAGATCCAGCTTGCAAAAGAAACCGCGAAAAAGCACATCTTAGAAGTGGCCATGCTGCAGCCTTTATATATGTCGTCAGAACGAGATGTGTCCCGCGATCAAGAGTAGAATGGGCGAAGCTGACACTGCCGGCTGCGCGTCCGCGTGTCCGCGTGTACATGTGCGTAAAAACTGGTTACGAGTTTGTCGGACATTTCATATAAGGTCTCTACGTGTTAGCCAAAAGCTTTGACAAGGTAGACATAGAACGAACAGAGCTAAGCCTCAGAACAACGTCTATTGTGCAGCAGATTTACGTCACCGCCGCAGTTATACTTCAATTTGCATTTCCGAGCGGTGAGCGGCCCCACTGCGCCCCGCGCCCCGTGTTGCTCCCAGAAATTCCGCTTCAGTAGTCATTGCACTGCGTACAAGAAGCAGAGAATTGAAAAAACAGTTGCTTGTCAACACCAATACGCCGAGCTATAAGCATCGTCATTTGGCGCTCGAACGAGAGGACAGTCATGCATGTATTTAAGCATATGGAAATAATGGAGACAGTTGTCGATTGTCTGATCAGCGACGCCGCACCACCGGGCTGAGCTCCTCGGGCTGAGATTCTCCGCAACACCTACGTAAACATACCCGATTTCCGGCAAGACGGCTCTGAGATTGCGGAGGCAGCGGGCGCAGCTTCGGCATCCGTGCCCTGTGCGACTCCGTACTCAGCTACGAGCGGAATTTAGATTCAATCGTTATACAGATGGTTCCTCTTGTTTGCTTTTAGATTTTTAAATGTGTTGCTTATGCTGTGGCAGCTTCTGTTCTGTTCTATATAGATGGTTTAAATTGCAGTATCGTAAGCTTTTTTTCAAATTTCTCGTATGGTGGGGGTGCGATCGAGGGGCCAGGATGATGCGACGATTGGCGGGCCCGGGACAAGCTGGAAAGAGGATGTGACTTATATAAACCTTCGACGCGCCCCTATTTCACGGTCAGTGAATATTCGTCAAGACCAGAGTTGAAATATTTAAATCTAATCTAAGACAGGTTTAAGACCGTTGAGATCCGTACAAAATGCGTACGCAAACAGGCGTATATATACGTATCGCTGTAAGTGGACTTGGGCTCTGCATTTACAGTATTTCACTGGATACTATCCGGAGTTAACCCATACAATTGTACAGTTAATTAAGCGGGCATGTATCTATATGTGAAGACTTGAAGAGGACGAGTAACGAGAACCAGACCCCGGAGTCGTCGATCATTCTCCCTGTTGATGTCTTGGCAGATCTCAGACTGTATATACCCAGATTATATTGCAGATGTGAGTCAAGCTGGCCCACGGTACGCGGAGACGTAAACCATATAACGCAGAATCGGGCCGGGAGGGCTCCGGCTGGCCGGGTGGCCGCTTGCAGCGCACGCAATTAATTATATGCAGCCGCAGGATGGATCTGTTGGGTCAACTTAAACTGTAATCGCGACCGAATGCAGTGAACAGTGTCCGTATCGGTACTTGTCACATCGCCGCATGTCCCACTGAGCTGATGATGACCCAGTCACATACAGCACAAGAAAGTTGGCTCATTTTATACACTTCGCTCCAGGTCCTGTCCGTCGCCAGTCTGGTGTACCCACTCCACGCGCAAGGCTGTCAGGCCAGTCTCTCGCTTGCATCGTCGTATACTTTGCTGCTCTCATCTTCGGTGCTACATGCATCCAGTCTCCGTCGACGCGCCAATCGCAGTTTTCCGCTATACTCGCGTTTCGCCGGCTCCGTTGAATTAACCGGCATTCACTCACACCTTCGCGCCGTCGGTTTCTGCAAATCTAGTTCCAAACCATCCATCAGTTGCGTGATCGTATACTGCGCGTTACTTTCTGTTCGCGCCCCTCTAAGCGCAGGTAGGACCTCATTTGATCTCAGAGATCAAGTTTTGAGCTTCTTTCTACGTATGTCACTATGGTCGGCGTCGCAGGCGGTAGCAGAGGCTGCGAAAATTGCAAGCGTCGAAAGGTGAAAGTACGATTCATTGCACAGCTTTTCTCATTTAGTAACGTTACTGATTCTGTTCTTGCAGTGCGATGAGACCTATCCTCGATGTCAGCGCTGTATCAAGTCAAATCACGAGTGCAGCGGCCCAATCATCGGACCCATAGTGCGCAAACCACGAGCAAACTCTGATTCAATGAAAATAATAGGAAGTTACGGTGGGATTGGCTTGTCAGGAAACTTCTATAGCCTAAGTGTACCTCGACGGAAGCGGCGGACCATTGAAGGTTTGCTTCCTGCTGGCTTTTCCTTACATCATCAAGCCGGCAACTACTACTCTCGCAATAATGCCCCATCTAATGACTTTCCAATTGGCAATCTTTCACAGTCTTCTGAAACGGATTTTACAGTCATGCCGCAGGCATATCCTGTTGCCCAAGCTCTGCCATCCCAAGTTCCGCAGACTCAGTTCACACCTGTTATTATGCTTCCTTCCCAAGAACGACGCGCCCCGGAATTTATGACTCAGTACATGTCTGTCCCTCCAGATCTTCAGCCATTTCCCGAATATGATCTATATAGCTACTGCATCAAAGTTTATTATGACTGGTTTAACAGATTCAGTCATCCAAATCGGTTTTCAAGAGATCAAAGTGTCAATGGATGGGCTGAAGCGCTACCTGTATTTGTTCTTTCTCCGCGCTCATCTGCTGCAGCTTTTGCTGCTCGTGCATTGCTCATTTCACACTGTGGACGGATATTGCGTGAAAAGGACGTCGAACTATTGGGTGCCAATTGGTACGTGGAAGCTTTGCGATACCAAAAGGATCTGATCGCATTGATGTTTAGAGATCAGGATCAGCATTCTGTTATGAGTGGTCATGCATCTTCCATCTTGACATACAGACAAACCTCTCAAATGACGTCTGCAGAGCCAGCTGCCAAGACTTTTGTTCGGAACAAATCCACAGGATCAAAATCTTCTCGTCCAGACTCGCCGCAGTCTCTCGTTAGTGAATCAGGCGAAGGATATAGCTTAGGGAATGGTCTTTTGGAGTGGACTTCGTCTCCAACGCCGGACGCCGATAAGCCCGGTCGCCAAAGCATTTTACTGCCAGATTACTCATCGGCACCAACTCTTGTTCCACCTCAAGCAGGAACCGATCTCCAAGGAATGCGTGGTAATGATATGTCTTATGAGGATGATAGCATCATTGCAGGCATGCTTCTCACGGTTTATGAAGTTTCAAGGTTTACGTCCTCAAAAACATGGTACAACTTGCTGAGCGGTGCTTTGGAGCTAATTCGAAGACGTGGACCTGAAGCCTACCAGTCAGGTTACAACTTTCACATTTTTCTATGCATGCGTGGCATTATGTGCGCTCATGCTCTTTCATCTCGCAAACGCACATTTCTGAATGATCCGGAGTGGAAAGTCATTCCATGGCAAGGCTCTGCTATGGGAGTCAAAGAAATTCATCACCGTTTACTTGATCTTGTACTAGAGCTACCGGAAATTGAAGAATACGCGGACACTGTATTCATGTTTCTTTTTGATAACAAGCCGAAAGAGAAGGATGATGTTTTGCTGGACGGTGTCCCTGGAGTTGCTCCTCGACTGCGGCAAAGGTTTCAGACGGAAGAAGTATGGCTGACGTTGCGAGCAATCTCTAACCGTCTGGACGATATTAACCGCGGGCTTGATGCATGGTTTTCAGAATTTGTTCCCAATGCGCAGGAGTATGCAAGCAAGATGCCGTCGCCACGATTCCCCTCTCAAGGAGTATCTCAGGTCAGAGCTACAAGCACGTCATCAGTTTTATCATCACCAAACTCGGTGCCTGCAACATCTCCATTGTCGAATTCAACACCGTCACCATCTTCGCGCTTTCCTCACTCTTTCGCTTCTCAGGCTGGCCCAGTCGACCAGTCCATCATTGATCCCATCACGGGCAGTCTTATGCGCAACTGGCTTGTTTGTCCAAACTCTTTATCTTTCAAACATTGGGAAGAGACTCACTACTTTGCTCCGGAGATTGACTTTGCAAGTCTGCATGACGCCCGTCTTGTCATAACTTTCTTTTCCAGCAAAGTTTTGATTTCATTCTTGCAGCAGATTTTGGCGCCGATGCGATTTATGACTATTGAGCAGCACTTGGGTCAGCAGCCAGTTCTTGCAAACATTACGAAAATAATGGGTAACTACGTTCAGTCGCAACATTCTATTCAATCCTTTAGCACAAGCGTACTTTGCAGATCTACAAGCTTCTTTTGTGCTCGCAATGCAAACGCACTGATTATGAACTACATTTTCCCTACTGGTGTTGAGCGTACAACACTTGTGGATCCGCTTGAGCGCGGGTGGCTATGGCACCAAATTGCGATCGTTCGTGCGCGTCATGGTGGCCCTCCGCCGCAAGGCAAAGCGCCCTCGCCACCAATGCAATCATCGACCAAGTCGCCCAGTTCCGGGTCGCCTGGTTCACTTCCGAAGAGAACAGATTCGGCTCTGAGTTTAGATGACGCAATCAAGCAAGGATTTTTGCTCCCAGAGCTTGACCCAGCACAGTGCACTCGCGAGCTATATCAGTTCTTAAACTTACCCATTTGCGAAGGCTGTGGGCGACGACTACGACCTACTGCGCAGCCTCAGCACAGTCTTTAGATCATTTCGCGGCTGGATTAAAGCATGACACACTTCGTGCGTGTAGCATATGATAGAGTATATTTGGTTTTTTTGGTAATTAATTATGAGCTGCTCATTTTCGGAACAGGTGGTCTGCGTTTTGGAGTTTTTTTGTGTCGTACTTAAATAGTTTTAACATGGAGTATCTAAATAATCTGCAGAATAGAATTTTTTTGGCCTATAAAAAATCTATAGGGCTGCCATAGATCTGATGCTACATACATAGAGTTGTTCCAATATGTATGAAGTGCTTGCCGCGTGACGCGCAGAGACGCGTCTCCTTTCGATGGACGCGCGCGCACGCGTTCTCCCAGGAGCCGCGCGTCCGCTCGCAAACCGCGCTCGGCTTCCGTCTGCACCGTATAAGCTTCATAAACCAGCCACGAAGCAAGCATCATCTCATAAGCACGTCACTATACCACTGCGAATGTACAAAAATGAGTGCGGACGGACTACCACCTACATACTCTGAATCAGTTTCAATGCGGCCGTTGAAGCTGCCTGTGTTTAGCTTTCTAAGCGGCAAGAAGACCGTGATTTTGGCTTCGGGCTCTCCGCGCCGGAAGGAACTGCTTCAGCAGATTGGTATCACTAACTTCGAGGTCAAAAAGTCTGATTTTGCGGAAGACTTGGATAAATCTCAATATACTCCGTATGAGGTACGGTTAAACAAGTTTAGTTGAGGATAAATTCACTGGAACTGACAGAGTGTAGTATGTGACTGAAACAGCGAGTCAGAAGGCTTTGGCAGTTTACCAGCGAGAAGTATGATATAAGTCTGTTTTTATCTTATTTTGTATTTATGCTGATTGCGTTACAGATTGAGGCTGGTCGGGAACCTGATCTGGTCATTTCCGCCGATACCATTGTCTTGTCAAAACAAGTGATTGTCGAAAAGCCAAAGTCTCCCGCAGATCACTTTCGGATGCTGCAGTCACTACGCGACGACGACTTTCCTCACCAGGTTTTTACTGCGGTTGTTTGTATTGCTCCGTACGAGGAGCCGATTCATCCGGGGTACAACTTGCAGACGCATCTTGAGCAAACTATGGTTTTCTTTTCAAAAGACGTTTCGGATGATTTCTTGCGGGCATACGTCGACTCTGGTGAGGGCCGGGACGCGGCTGGAGGTTATTGTATTCAGGAACGCGGAGCGCTTATGATTGATCGGATTGAGGGTGATTATTTCAATGTTGTTGGTCTCCCTCTGAAGGGTTTGTTGCAGCTTATGGAAAAGACACTTTTCCCAGACGACGTTGAAGAATCAGACGAGTAGATTTCGTGCTCGGATGAGAAATGGTTCGGTTTGGGATATATTTTTGAAGATATATTTTGTGATGAGTTAAATGATATTATACATGGCTATTGGTACATTGCTCTTTTTTGATCAGAGCTCTCACTCGCTGTCAGAGCTATCAAAAGTCTCTTCCTCTTCATCAAGAATAACGGGAATTACGAATGACTCGTCACTGAATTCGCCGCGTACGCGCTCAATGGTGACAACATCAACATCATCGGTATCCTCTAGGTCCAGTTGTCGCTTATGCGCAACGTCATCGGGAATCTGACGAATCAGTTGTTAGTGATGTTTCAACATGACAATGGCTCGGATTATACGTACGATGTCAAACTCATCCTCCCGCTCTTCGTACTCTACATTTTCATCGACCTCAACAAAGTCCGGTGCGAGTGCGCTCCATCGCTGCGGTGTAACAGTCGACCAAATATAAATTGACCCTTTGTCGAGTCCTGTAGCGGCAATCATTGTGCGATTTGGATGCCATTGCACGTCAATGATCTCTTCCCTGGGTGCCTCAATAATCTTCACCAGTGATCCAACAGTGACCTCCCATATATAAATGTCATGCTGGTCGTGATAAGTCGCCGCCATAACGTAATCACCATTTGAGCTGAATGAAACCGAGTTCCATTGCAGCCTATTCACAACGTCTTGAAACTTATGTACAACTTCAATATCCCAGTCTGCAGGATCAAGATACACCATATCCGGCGTGTTGAACAAACGAATTGTGCGATCAGTCGAGTTCACAACAAACTGTTTCCCCGAGCTACTGAATGCAATATGCTTGATATTCGCTGCGCTGATCTTTTCCGATCTCACAAGCTGAAGCGTCTCGGCATCAATAATATTGAGCCAGCCTTTGTTTGTTCCCGCCATGATGTATTGTCCTGTCCGTGTGAACACTGCAACCAGCGTTGACTGATTCTCCTTTTTTCGCCGTTGATTCCCACTGGTTTCATCCTCTTCATCTTCTCCCTCGTTTCCACTGTTATTTTCTCTTCGTTCACTAAGCGGAGTGCTAGTCAGAATGTGTTTGCGAATAGTGCCATCAGAGTAATCAACTAGTGTTGGCGAGTCGTCAAACAGCGCTGCGACAAAGATGTTGTGGTTAAATGGATGCAGCTCAGCATTCCATACGGCTGTTTCAAATCGCACTGTTTTCTCGCGACTTCCATCCTTCAAATCCCATAATATACATCGCCAATCTTGTGAACTGGAAAGAAGATACCGGCCATTTCTTGACCAGCTGTTCCGAGGGTTAGTACTGTCTGTCACCAACACGTAACATCCATCAAGCATACCTCAGTGATTGAACCGGTCGAGTATGACCACGCAAAACGCGTGCAATGCCATAAGTATCCAAATCAAACACAATCACCGTGCCATCAACAAGTCCTGACGCAAGGTAGTCACCCTTTCGATTGAACTTGATACAAGTTGATCTGCCGGTGCCTGACGCGTGTTAGCAAGTGAGAAAGCAATGGGGCGCAATTGCAACACTTACTGAGAACATATGTAAGATTCTCCGGATACTCTTGCGATAAAGCAAACGGATCGCTAAGTAGCAGATTCATAACTACTCCAATACCGGACTCATCCGGACCTACGATCTTGAAAAGAGATCCGTCCGACTCGTAAACGGTTCCTCCTACGCGCAGTGTTCAATGCGGTGAGACAAAGAGATGTGCATATTAAGCACCCATTTTAATACTTGAATGAGAAAGAGCTGTGTGCTTGTTAACCCGGGTATATAAATACACGGTAAAGAACTCCCAACGGACTTTCTCGAGAGCTTTTTTCCGAGAGGAAAGACCCAGTGAAATACAGATGTACTCTCAAATGATCTGTTTTGCTTTGCACAGATAGCAGGGTCGAGAGGTTTCACAATCAAGATGATACGATGCACCATGCTTGCAAGAACTGGTCTGAGGCGTCATGGCGGGTTTGAGTTGCGCGCCATACAACAGCGTGTTACAGTACGACAAGGGTTGAAGTTGGGAAGAGGACCATGTGCGCTGCTGCAACTACGGCACAACTCGTCATTTTTCCCCGGAGCCAGACGAGACTCGGCAGGTGTAAATGAAAAGGCGGAGGAGCAGCGGGAAAAGCAGAAGTCGAGTTTGGATGCGGAGATCGAAGCCGCCTACCGAGCTGCTCGAGGGAAAGATGCCTTCAACGAGGATGGAACTTTGAAGGATGAGCGGCAGTTCATCGATCCTTCGATTGAGCAGTTTGATCCAGATCGGCCAACAGAGGAGGAGATTGAAAAGGCGAATATTCCACAAGGACTGGATATGTACTTTGCAAGAGTATCGTGCAAGATCTGTGACACGCGGTCCGGACATTTCGTGACGCAACCGGCGTATAATGAAGGTTCAGTTATTTTATTCTGCCCTGGATGCGATACTGGTCACATTTTCCAAGATAATCTGAATGTGAGCAAAATCGAAATTTCTCGAATTATGCAGAGTGAGTGCTAACAAAGCTAGATCTTTCCAAAGGAGGCGGAGTACATAAGTCTCATGGAGGTAATGGAGCTCACAGCAGACTCGATAGCTGCTGGCAACAGAGGATTTTCACGAGATGCGGTTGTGGAGATTCGGCCACCTGGAGTTATGTCTGCTGAAGAGTTTAATGAGCAAATAGCGGAACATCAGCTTGAAATGGAGAATAACGAGGCCGAAAAAGACGTCGATGAATTTTTACAGACTTTGAAAGAGGAAGATCGCGACGTTCTAAGAGTACGGATGACTGAGGCAGATGTTAACCAGCAAGACATTGTCGCCAAGTCGATTGTTCGTGACGAACATGGGAATCGAGTGCCTGTTTTAGAGCCTGAGCCCGAAGAGGAAGAGCCTGATGAGGATTATGACGATGAGAGTGACGAACAATACATGAATCTCCGGTCAGAGGTTGATGCTCAAGACGCAGAAATGCGCAAAATGATGTCAGACGAAGAGTACAAGATGTTTCAGAAACTCAGAGACGAATACGTGAATGGAAATCTGGATATGAATAGTATGAGCCAGTGGATGAACGGTGATGATGATGGCGAAGACCCGCTGGGCGACTTGAAAAACATCATGCAAGGTGAAAGTGATGTCGACGATGATGAGTATTCCTCAGACGATGATGATTTGAGCTTTCTTGAAAGTTTTTCAGACAAGGACGTTGCCGACGATGACGCAGACGAGGACAATATCTTGGAATACAAACCCTATAGTGACAGTAATTTGAGTGAGAGCCTCATTGAAGTTGACAAAGTCAGCATTTCAGATCCGTCTGAGCTCGACGACTCCACCTCCTCCCAGCAAGAGGATCAGCAGATTTCTTGGGAAAAAATTCTTCAAGGTGCAGATGATCTCGACGAGGAAGACGAGGAATATCTGCGTCTTATTGAAGAGTATGCAGAAGATGAGGACGACGTTGTGGAATACGCATCCGACGGTGACCACGACTTAGATGACGATCTTTCTGAGGAAGAAGAAGAAGAAGATATCGACATTTCCGGTCATTCATACGAAACCCCGTTTGAGATCGATAACTTATCCTCCCAGCAGCAGTTCCAGCAGCTTTCCGGAAAGACAACTGAAGAGCTGCAAGGTATCTTCTACGCCGAGCTCAACAAATATAAACGAAAGAACGGCATCATCGATGTTTCCCACCGCTCGCCAGGACGGGACAACTAAGGGAATCTGTAAATAACTCCTGGCTTTTTTATGTGAAAAGAAATCATTTACATATAGTATATACACACCATCAACATGACAGAGCTACTAATTACCGTGTTACAAGCCGAAATGCAAAAAATATTTTGTTAACTCCACCACACACACAATCATCAAAGTCCAAACGCCTCCGAGTGTTTTTGTGCCTGATTCCAATCAGACTTCGTCCCTTCTCCCCGCTCTTGTGAAACTTCTCCATTAACCATAACTTCGCCATTGGCGGTTGTCTGCGGCAAGCTATGCTGCACAGCACGAGGCATCATGCCACCTGTCAAATGAGGCAATATTGGCGCTGTTGGTGATACTAAGGATGTATCCTCATGCTGTCGATGCTGCTGAAAGGGCAGCGGTAAAGCTGGTTCCGAGTATCGATTCTGCTGACCACCAAAGTGTTGCCGTGGATACTGCGTCGGCGGAGATATCATCATTGAACGATACATCAATGGATCATCTGCTGAAGCCTGTGGTTGTGCGCCGCTGATTGGCGCAGAGCTCGAAGGCACCATACGTTGATGGTGCATCGTCGGATAGGTCTGATACGGCTGAGGCTGAAACGATGGATAAGATGATGGTGGTTCAGAGAGCATTGAGGTATTCCGCAGCACGGGATCTTGAGCTGGTGGAGCCACGTAGCCGTACTGTGAGCCATACGACATGTATGGTTGCTGAATTTGAGGCTGCGACGTTCCTAAGCCCGAGTCCATTTGGTATTGCTGTTGCTGATGTTGCTGTTGCTGCTGCTGTTGTTGTTGCTGCTGCTGCTGCTGCAAGTTCTGCTGCGACACAAACGAAGCACGATGCGGCATCGACAAGCTGCTGGTTCGCCTGGACGAAATGTTCATAAGACCTGAAACAGCAAGAGCATACTGAACATCGTAACTGTATCCTGATTTACGAAAGCTGGATAACACGACAATGTTTTCGATGTCGAACGTTATCTCACTCGGATCTCCGCTAGTGCGTGACGGAAGCCCGCATGGTTCTGATGTTGGAACTGCTGCTGATTGCTTGGTATACGCCGAATCCGACATACCCAAGGATTCCAACGCAGGAGCAGCGGCTAACTGAAACAAACCTGAACCAGCATATGTCGCGGACATCGGTGATTTTCCGCCCGTCGTAGCATGCTGCCCAGATGCACTCTCATAATCTTCAAGTCGGCGAACTAATCGTAAACTAGGATCGTGCATGAATCCTGTCTCTGTATCGGCAATATAATCTCCGGATTCATAGTCATTTAGCAAGGAATGATCGCGACATGTCTCATCTTCAGAGGCACCACCCGATCCAAGACTTAGCAGTAATCCCGCTGCCGCCGATGTTTTTGAGTCGCCTCCAGAGGCATGATCACTGGTATTGCGCTCATGAGCCATTTTAGCACTTGTTTTCTCAGTAATGTATAGCGCACGACATTGCAACATGCCAAGTAGCATCCTGGGCTTCACGTTGTTTCGCAAGTTTTCATCTATCCAATCCAGAGTTCCGCGCACACGCTGCTCAGTCACATTACTGAAATTGATACTGTGAAGTCGCTTGCCAATTCGAGGAAGCACAATACTGGAGTCCCGCGTGCTGCCAACAGGTTTCTCGGTAAACGCTGTGTTACATGCTTTTATCGCCGCTTCAAAAACTTCATCCCAGTACTTTCTAGTGTCGCAAAATTCCGCACCATCATCGGCTATAGCACTAGAGTCTGATCGAGAAGATACAATTGATTGGGAGTAAATACCAGAACGCTGCCGAAACTTTGCCAGATCATCATAAAGAACCGAGCTTTGTCGCTGGTCAATAACATCTGATTGACCGTTTTTTGAGTTTCTTGAGAGCGAGATGTTTCCAGTCATGGACGAAAGTTCACTGTAAAGCTCATGAACGACACGAGATCGCTGCTGTGGCGACTTGATGAACACATCATGAAGATCCATAACTGGATGCATGAACATTGCTAGTATCAGCGCCGACGCGTTCCTTGATGAGCCTGCAATTTGCTGACGACATCGGGAATTGAAACTGTTGACCAAATGATTCCGAAAATCTAGATTCATGAACGGCGGCGCAAGAAACGATCGATCCAACGAAGAGCCCGATGAAAGTGGCATGTTCGATTGAAACAAGTCGATATAGTATGTTGCGATTGCAACCCAGCTGATGAACACGTCGGACAAAGTGGCAGTCGGAGCACTTATGCGAGAAATAGACTCATGCAGAGGCCAGAAAAGCAAAATAATAGAGTCCAGTTTTGAGACAAAATCTTGATATGATTGAGTCTCCGGATTCAAGATTTCTCGAACCTGTTGCTTGGTAGCTAGCTCAAATGTTAGATATTCACTATGTTACCTCTGATAAAATGAAATGCATACCAGTTTTTTCAAGCTGTTGGTGATCCAGTAGTACAACTTTTGTAAGAGCCGGAAGACATTTCCTCATGCTAACGGCTGCAGAATAGAGCCCAATCGGATCATGAGCATGAAATGACTTCAAACCATCAAAGATGTGCAGTTCATTCATGCGAGATGTCAGCAAACTGTCAGCAATACCAGAGCATTGAAAAAAGCCGTAAATCAACCGCATAGTGCGAATAGCACTATCAACCACAGAAAACTTGCATATGTCGGTAGCAAAGTGCTCCAGTTCTTGGTGAGGCGAGTCTATAGGCAGGATATGAGGAAACCTGGTGATCACTGCATCCCGAATTGATCCATAAATCCCGTTGCTTGGGCATATTATTGAAATAAAATTTGATCGACCGATCCTCTCCACGTCTGATAGAATCTGGTTTGAAAGTGTTTCCGAAGATGGAGGTGGGGTACTGAAATAGTCATTTCCGGAAAGACAAAACGTAAGTCCAGATTCTGTCGTAGCGTATACTAGAAAAAATGTCTGATTATAAGCAGAAACAAAAATGTCAAAGGATATGCTGAGCGATTCAGGCGCCGCATGCTGTAGTATAGTAGTAACTTTTGATCGTACGTTGTCGATTTCCGCGGGTATCATATTTCTCAGTAGAGCTGATTTTGTGGGTAAAGAGAATCCTGGACAGAGCGACTGAAACAAACGACGGAATGGACCATTGTTGAATGATGACAATGGCAAAGGGCAGGTGATCACAGCCTCCAGCGTCAAAGATTCATTTTCGCGACTGTCATGAGATGAAGTGCGAGACTTCTCTCCTTTTAAGCGCTTGTTCATATGATCATGATCGTTTGAGTTCTTGATTGATATTTCGCGGGCTAGCTTAACAAGAGTCAGATCATTTACACTTTCAGCTTCATTGGGAAACACTGTACCTTTAGTCTCATATCAACTGGCATTCCTTTGCAGTCCAGTCCATGCTTTTTGACGCGGTAAGGATTGTAATGCGCCCAAGCGGCTTCGCAAAAGTTGCACCGAAACAGAGCTGGACCGTCTGGGCGTTTCACTTCGTGAGCAATGGAATCGGCAACTGAGTCACGAGGACGACCTGCTTTCCTCTTCTGTAAAGGAGGAAGCTGTTGTAGCATGTCCAGTTGTTCTTGCTGCTGTTGGTGCTGTTGCTGTTGTTGGTACTGTTGCTTTTGCTGCTGCTGTTGACGTAACACGGGACTTTTTGGATCTCGTTGCTGAGAATAGTACTGAGCAGACGACAACGGCGTCGCATCTTGACCTCCATATGCATCAAGACTTGAGGCGGGGGCTGCGGCCGGCCGCGATGTGGAAGCGACCGCGTAAGACAAAGTAACGTCCGGGAAAGCTGTCAACGGAGCAGGCTGTGGCAGAATCGGCACGCTGGCGGACGTAGAACGACGATACAGACCACTAGCGAACGAAGTGTCTGTGTTTGACAGCGATGTCTGGCCAGATGGTGTCGAAGATGAACTCATTGACAAGGATGAAGCCGGCGACTGTCGTGCCTGCTGTTGTTCCTGATCTGTCGCAAAGGTAACATCTGGCCTCGGCAGATGAGGAAGGTAGTTGTTGGTTTCGCTGTCCATGTAGGCCTTCAGCGGCGGCGACCGCAAGTTGGCCGCCGGCAACGGAAGCGGAGGCAGTGTAGTTGAGAGCGTCGTGATGAACAATCAGAGACTTTTCGGTCTAGGTCTAATGTGATTGAGGGACAAAAGTGAATACTGCATATAGAATGAAGCAGATGGGAAGAGAGGTCAAGGGCGAGAAAAGTCCGAAAGTGAGATGATGTTTGCGTGTTAAGTGGGTACGCAAAGCCTGGAGGCACGGAAGCTGCGGAGCTGAATGGGACGACAAACAGAGGAAAGCGAAAGGAAGGGATTAACGACAGAGACGAGGACGGCAGCAGGATCACCTGTTTTTGTGTTTCAGGGCGGGGGAGACGAGACGTATATCCGCAGCGCGGCCACGATCGGACCAGCACGCTGGCGAGGCCGCGTGTTTTTCCGACGCCCTTCGCTCTCCAGTCGCGCTTTTTCCCCCCGAGCATCGCAAAATGATTCTCTCTAATGACTCGGGATTCAATAGCTCACATTATGCACACCGCTTATCGCGCAGCACGCGGGAGAGCCGGTCGTCGCGACTGCACGAGGTCGCGTGTGGGCGTGCGGGCGGCGGCCTTTGCCGTATGGAAGCTTGCGCTGCTCGACGAACATCAGCTCACTTTGCCCATCCCTGCACATCTGCACAACCTTTGGGGCTGTCATGCTGTTGTGGTGTCGAAAAAGCCAGTTTCACAGCAGGCAGACTTCACTGATTAGCTCCCCAGAACTGTGGAAGGAAATCGGCTGATTTGAGATGGTCCGTGCAGACGCCATGATTGCGCGCGCGGGTTTTCCACAGCCGCACAAAGGGGCCTGTGTGCAATTTCCTGTCAGCAAGAGACACTGTCCTGATCCTTATTTCTTTGTCCAGAGACGATCTGCTATACGCAAAATACGGAGGAGCATGTCGAGCTTTGCGAGCCCCACCATAGAGTAAACGAACTACATATATTCGAACACTGATCGATTGCTTTTGCATAAGTTTGAACCATTGGGCCAAAGCACAGCAGTTTTCGACAGATAGCCACAGTACAGGATATAAATCAGCATCAAACAAAGAATGTCTCATAACCCTGCAGCGAACAATCTTGGTGGACCACAAAATTGGTGTTAATATCCCGGACACACCCACACACCCGTGGACAGCTTTTTGAACAGACTACTCAGCTAATACTCATTTAATTTATAAAAAGTAAAAGAATTAGAATATTGGACAAAGATGGATTAGAAATACGCAAAAAATATGCCAATTTCGCGTGGCTGATCGGTGTGCGTGAACTGGTCCAAAATCTGTTCGAAATGGGCTCCCGACTTCAGCACTCAACTGAAACGTCTTTTACGCAAAAAGTAAGACTTCTCAACTAACCATCTAATTCACGTGGCATTCAAATTTACTTGAAAGCTACAATTGTTTGATTGATATCCAGGAGTCGGTATTCATGATTTACTTAATTAGCAGTGCGATGGAACAGTACATGTGAGGGGATCGTGATTCGAACGTTGGGATATTTTGCAGTTCCCAAGGCCTGAAGACGGTTTGACGTGCGTCAACTCAAAGATGTCGATTGACGCGAAAATTATATGAAGCCAGAAAGCTGCAAACCACAGCGCTAACTACCTGTCTTTTTTTCTGCACAGTAACGTATTCGAAGGAGAAAAAAAGTATTTTTTATCGTATGTACACCAAATCAAGTCCTTTAACTCCAGAAATACCACAAACTATTAGAATACAGATACTTTTTCGAACCCCAGTGCTGATATTGTGCGACTGCGTAGTATTCCAGTCAAGCTTTTTAGGGCACTGCTCGACGCAATTTGTCACATCTCTGACTCTTCATCCACATCATTCTCCATAGTAACAAATCGCATTTTCTTATTCTCAGAACTCTCATCATCGCCCGTTTGCTGCCTTTTCTGCTGCGCGCGACGCACTGCTGCAGGAACAAAGGCTGCACTTTCTTTCACCAAATCTCTCACAATTGGTGCTGCTTCATATGTCGTCTTTGATATCACGGGATCAGCCTTCGGTCGCTGCGTCTGCTGCCGAGTCGCTGGACCTTTCGGTAGTGGTATACCAACCGCATCGTGTTCATCTAAATCTATCCGGTAATCTATGTCCGGAAGATTAGAGTCATCATCGTCCGTACCATCACTCCACTCTTGATATGGATACCCTTCTGGCGGGAGACCTGTTGGATTGAAAACTGGATCCCAATAGATACTTTTCCGCTCGCGACCTTTAAACACGTAAGCCCCAGACTTGTTTCGATGACGATCGCCCTGTAATTGATCCGCCAGTGACTGGTGGTTAATCGGGGCCCCAGTTTTCGTCGTTTTTTGCGTTCGAATTTTGGCCTTTTGTACCATATCAAGTTGACGCTCAAGATCCGCGAGAACTTTACGATCAGGCCCTTGCAGCTTTCCTTCGCTCTCAAGATCTTTCAGCACTTTTATTCGTTGAGCTATCCTGTCCGGATTCTGACGTGATAGCTTCTCCGTCATGCGCTCCAGGCGCTCTGCCTTCGCTTTTTTGATAGCATTTGCTTTGTCCTTCTTGTCTGGTTGTTGTCAGTCTGAGTCGTGAGACGGCTAAAAGTCTGCACCACTTACGCTGCGCCTGTGCTGGATTCACCGATCGTTTATAATCCATACCGCTCTTTACCCGTTACAGTCGTAATTATAGAGGATTACAGGACTTGATTGAAGGTCTCTACTGTATGGCAGCTATAACCAGTTCTCCACGTTCAACATACGCGAGCCGCAACGCGATCGAGCTAAAATGCACGAATACAGTATCTGGTGCGGACAATTTTCGACCCCAAAAAACGGTCATGTGACATGCACGTGCAATCTTCACGTGACTGTGCCGCGGTCTCGTATTCGGTTTCGGATACTGCGCGGCTTAACCGCTTAAGCAGGAAAAATTTGCTGTGGCTCAGCGCCGCTCGGTCTTAATCTTAACGG
The DNA here is from genome assembly GCA_030705025.1 of Myxozyma udenii. Classification (NCBI taxonomy): domain Eukaryota; kingdom Fungi; phylum Ascomycota; class Lipomycetes; order Lipomycetales; family Lipomycetaceae; genus Myxozyma; species Myxozyma udenii. The sequence goes on from JANIWG010000001.1 coordinate 122,601, forward strand.
GGGCCGGTCGCGATGAACCGGGCTGTATTTTTTTATTTACTGCTCTCCTGTCCTCTCTCGTTTTCTTCCCCTCTTCCCATCACCCTCCTCCCTCTCTCCCCAACCACCAGAACAACAGAACGATGTCTGCTCCTGCCTCCACCTACAAAGTCGCCGACATTGGTCTCGCTGCCTTCGGCCGCCGCGAGATTGAGCTCGCCGAGAACGTATGTCCATTGCTGTTCATTTCAGCTGCGTTTGGAGATACGTGTCAGATCTAACACAATTCTATCTACAGGAGATGCCTGGTCTTATGGCCACTCGCGCTCGCTTTGCCAAGGCTCAGCCTCTTCAAGGTGCCCGCATTGCTGGCTGTCTTCACATGACCATCCAGACTGCCGTTCTTATCGAGACTCTCGTTGCTCTCGGTGCTGAGGTCACCTGGTCCAGCTGCAACATCTTCTCCACCCAGGACCATGCCGTACGTTTGTATTTTGACTCGTATGATGCAATTGTATTGATTTTACTAACTTTTATACGCAGGCCGCTGCAATTGCTGCCGCCGGTGTCCCCGTCTTTGCCTGGAAGGGTGAGACCGAGGAGGAGTACCTCTGGTGTATCGAGCAGCAGCTCGTCTCCTTCAAGGACGGCAAGAAGCTCAACCTCATTCTTGACGATGGTGGTGATCTCACCTCGCTTGTTCACACCAAGTACCCCGAGCTTCTCGAGGACTGCTACGGTCTCTCTGAGGAGACCACCACTGGTGTCCACCACCTCTACAAGATGATGCGCGAGGGCAACCTCAAGGTCCCCGCCATCAACGTCAACGACTCGGTCACCAAGTCCAAGTTCGACAACCTTTACGGCTGCCGTGAGTCGCTTGTCGACGGTATCAAGCGTGCCACTGATGTCATGATTGCCGGTAAGACCGCTGTCGTCGCCGGATTCGGTGATGTCGGTAAGGGCTGCGCCATGGCTCTCCACTCTATGGGTGCCCGTGTCCTTGTCACTGAGATTGATCCCATCAACGCTCTTCAGGCCGCTGTCTCTGGCTACCAGGTTGTGACCATGGACGATGCTGCCTCTGTCGGTCAAATCTTCGTCACCACCACTGGCTGCCGTGACATCATCACCGGTGCTCACTTCTCCAAGATGCCCAACGACGCCATTGTCTGCAACATTGGTCACTTCGATGTCGAGATTGACGTTGCCTGGCTCAAGGCCAACGCCAAGTCGGTCACCAACATCAAGCCCCAGGTCGACCGGTTCCTCATGGAGAACGGCCGTCACGTCATTCTCCTCGCCGAGGGCCGTCTTGTCAACCTTGGCTGTGCCACTGGCCACTCCTCGTTTGTTATGTCGTGCTCGTTCACCAACCAGGTCCTTGCTCAGATTGCTCTCTTCAACGCCAAGAACGACGCTTTCCGTGCCGAGTTTGTCGAGTTCTCCAAGTCTGGTCCCTTCGACGTCGGTGTCCACGTTCTCCCCAAGATCCTTGACGAGACCGTTGCCCGTCTTCACCTTGACCACCTTGGCGTCAAGCTTACTCCCCTCACCACTGCTCAGTCCGAGTACCTTGGTATCGCTGAGGAGGGTCCTTACAAGGCTGAGATCTACCGTTACTAAGCTACATGTGGCGCTGTTTTTTCTCGTTTTGTGATTTCTCCCTTTTGATTTTAACACCTACTTGTTTTGTTTGGATGCATAGTATATATAGATGTCTGTTAGGACGGACATTTTAGTCAGTGTTTCCTGGCTTCGGATATGGATTGTGTATGTACTCGGATTTTTTAACTAGACGTTCAAGGTGTTTGTGATCTTCAACAGGTTTTGCTATAAACAATAAAAGTTCTCTACGTCAACCGTTAATCATCTTCCTGTAGACCGTAAAGTTATTGAAAAAACTGGCTTATTGTCTTCGACTAGCATTGAGTCGGTGAGCATGTGTACGGCAGCCCACTTGGAAATGAGCTCGAGAACAGCGTGTCCAGCGTTTATTTATCTGTCCAGCCCTTTTTCAGTTTCTCGTGAAGTTCTCCTACTTGCTCTCTACATATTTATTCTTTCATAGACTTTCCCTTATATATTTACTTTTTTTTTTTCTCTTTTTCTTTCACCTTATGCCTTTGTGCTATCAACTCTATCGCTACCTCTCAACGTACTACGCGCAAAAGCAGCACCAATGGCATCCGACTCCGACTCGACAGAGCATAATGAGCCTCCCCAAAAACCAGATCCCAAGCCAGAGAGAACGCCGGTCCATAAACCAGATTGGGTGACTGTACCGTTTTCAGATGTTACGAAGCGACTGGCGAGTGCTGGTAACGGTAGTCAGCGGAAGGGGGCTAAAGTACGCACAAGGAAAGTTCGTGAGACGTATGCGACGAATAAAGATGCAAAAGCTGGGAGGCAAACCACTGCGCAGCAGGAGAAGCAGACAAAGGCTTCATCATCTCAGTTGGCTCCTATGTCGGTAGCGACAGCCTCTGCTTCTGGGTCTGTTCCTATGTCCACAGCAACTTCTCTTAGCGTCGGAGACGATACAGATGGTTCGCCATTTCACGATTCAGACTCTTTAAATAATGAGGGTGCTAGGGTCTTAGCAAGACAGCGGGAAAATGTTGACTCGTCGATACGACCACGCTTGCCGGTAGAGTTTGCTCAATTTACAAGCGAAACGTTGGAAGATTCAGGCGCAGTGACTGAAGCGACTGATACTCCTGACGATGGGTCAGTTGCAGACATGAGAAGCTCTGACTCTAGTGAGTACTTGTCGGCCGAAGGCTCAATGTCAGAGGATTTTGCTGCATCTGATTCTCGGCTTGCTGAGTTGTCTGATACTCCACTTCCAGAGTTGTCTCAGCAAACTACTCCGACGACAGATACCGGCGCTGGTGAATTAACAGCAAAGTCCCCTGTAAGAACTGAAGCTGTTCCAAGAACTGAAGATGTTCCTGAACCGTCGACATCAGCACAACCAAATCAAGAAAACGTCAGAGTGATTTCTCCATCAACAGTGGTGCCCGAATCGCAACAATCTACGCCGAATCAGAGCTTACCATCTGAACCACGAGCTTCCGTCAGAGCCGAGCAGCGCCCTTATGTACTTCCAGATGCTGAAACGATCAGACAGTTTGAGATTTCAAGTATAGGCACGGGAAACTGGTCGCTTGCGCGACAATCTACAGCTTCTCAAAGCCAACCGAGTCAGCGCACTCCTCAGCAGTTTGCACCGCAGCGTCGAGCTTATCATGGTCCGTTTCAGGGGCAGGTTCCTGGACATTTCGATGAGTATTATCCGAACGGTATGCCGCAGTATGGACCAAATATGGGGCCAAACATGTATGGGGGTATGCCGGTTTCGGCAGGTCCAGTGCCATTATATCCACATCGACCTATGGGTACCAGGATTTCATCGGCACCTCCGGTTATGGGCTACGACCAACAACCGGGAATGCAATACCAGTATGCGAATGGTCCGTATCAGGTTCAGTCTCACATGGGTCCGGTGACTCCAGTGATGGCGCCCGACCCATATACGGCATCGATTAACGCAGCATATGGAAACATGGAAATGCGATCACCGTATCCAGGACCACATCAAGGATATGCGCCAAACTGGTCTGATATTTATAACTCCGCACAGATGGCGTACCGTTACAGTATGGCTTACGGCATGCAAATGCAAATGAATGGACCATGGAATGCTTCTAATCATCAACCCGATGCATCCAGAGATATTCCATACGGCGTACCGTTTGTTCCAATGCAGCAACGTCAGTCGGCGCAAATCGAGGCGATTGAAGAGGCGCCAGTGCAAAGATCACCGGCACAGAGTAGCTCTGTATCAGCAACTAGAGCTCAAGTTTCACCGACACGTTCAAACACAACGGCTTCTGCAAGTTCAAGAGCAGCGGGTGCTGTGGCACCAAGTGCGGCGAACAATGCAGCTACAGGAAGTAGTATTGCGACGACCGATGCAGTAGCTCCGAGTATCACCGCAAGTCTGCAGAGTGGGAGTGCCACGATTACCACAGCCTTAAATACCAGAGATGTGGATTCAGCATCAAATACCATAGGAAGTTTGTCAAATATCATGGAAATCTCAAGAGCCAATAATATGATAACGCCAAACACCGAAAATGCAACGGCAGAAGCAATACCTAATACCCTGAATATTTCATTCCCGTCATCGATACCAGTGGAAAGCCTCACAGTCATCTCTCCGACGCCATCTCAACCGTCGATACGTGAAATAGTATTTAGCACGCTTGCAGGTCAGCAACCAGTTGACGACGAGACCTACGTGAATCTCCATTGGTTGGGTCTAAACTTGCAGGCAGCAAAGAGAGGGTTTCAGCTGCCAGAGATTTTTTGGCAGCAAGAAAAACTGTTTTCGCGAAAATGGATTCTGGAAAATATAGAGCAAGTGAGGTCGAGGGGTGCAAACATCGTGCAGTATCCGATGACTACTGATTTGCGGAATGCACTTAGAGAATTTGATGCGGCGATCGCGTTTAACAAAGCGGTTGAGCGAGAAGAATTAGATGCGAACGAGGCTGACGAGAGTGAAGATACGGCTAATAATGAGGCAGAATCCGCTGATTGATGTTGTTACTGAACCTTTGTCATTGATAGATTTTGGTGCGGTGGCTTAGACGTGCGGTGACTTTTACATAGTCGGGTGCCATTGGAGGTTTAGCCGTTTTAGTACAATGAATAGAAGTTATTAATATGCTTAAATTTTTCTACCTGCTGCAAATACAAAAGGTAGCATGACTTTCTGGTAGTTCTTCGTAGTATGTGACTCGGTAAAACTGCTGCTATTACTACTTCCGGCAGCGGTATGCAAAGAATCGGACATGTTGAGAGGAAGTAGTGAAAATGGCACACGAACTGGTATCTCGAACGCGTTCTCAAAGACAATAACATCTGTAAGACTCGCCGCAAGCTCGAAAGCACTGCGAATGTCAACTGCACGAGTACCACCAGCTCTGTGCACATGCAAAGAGTTGCTGGAATGAGTTGCGTGCGAATGCGAATGAGTGTGAGAGCGAGAGTGAGAGCGAGAATGACAATGGGTTTCTGAACTCTTTGCAGCTCGCAAGTTTTCAAAAATCTGGGCGGTAGACGGAGTGTGCATGAGGTCAACGACATAGATCCACCCACCAGGCTTGAGAAATTGATTTACTAGAGTCTCAACAGTCCGCGGTAAATTTGGCAAGTGGTGAAAACCCATGGCACATGCAACCACATCAAACTGAGAGTCGCCTTGATGCTGTTTAATCATATCCCGCACACCGTCCAGATCGTTCAAGAAGATGTTGCCGGCGACGGCAAAACATTCCGACTCATCAAGACCCTGATTTCGCGCACGAACGTTGAACATTTCTACGCGCGCAGTATCGCTGTCAATCCCTGCAATTCGGTCAAAATGTTCGCCAAGCGAGTGGGTGAGAGCGCCTGCACCACAGGCGAAGTCAAGCATCGATGAGCCGGGCACCGATAAGACGGACGACTTCTGACCGGATTGGTGCGTGGTGATACATTCTGCAGCCAGACGACGAGCACGAGCGAGTGCGGCAGAAGTGGAGTACTTTACGTTGTCCTCATCGCTGGACTGATCGTCGTCGCTGTCAGTGCTTGAACTTGAGTCAGAGTCCGAACTTGAGTCGATGTCGGCGACAGAGCCGGGACGCTCGACGTCGAGGTCGATGATGGCGCGCTGCTTACCCTTATCGCCGACAGTACTCTCTTCTTTATTGGCGGCAGACCCATCGAGGAGATTCCCGGTCTCATGCCAACACATAACAGAGGGGCTTATGTCGCAAACGCGGAGCAGTGGAGAAGCGGGGAGGGCGACATTACTGATATGAGCTGTGTTCAAAAGCCGAGCTGTGGGGGATTTTCCTTTGGCACGGATCCGGTGCCCGGAAAGCCCGGGACAAGGTGCGGCTCTGTGCGATGTGGTTCGGACAATAACATGTACGGCAGCACCGGGCGCTTTTTTGAGCTGGGCATCGATCGTATCCGGATCGATGTCATCATCGCCATAAGTAGTTGTGGAACGACAGCTACAATTACAACTACAGTATGCTGTGATGTGTGGTCTTAATCAGTAAATCATGTAGTTTTTACACTCAGCAGGGCTTTATTTCATTTTCCTGCTTCGAGCATCTGTCAGTCAGAAACTTTCCTCGCGCAAATCCTCCCCAGTACCCTCCTCCACAAACGCCGCAGCTGGAGTGTGACATCGTTAACGTTGCTACTCACTGCACTCGTCGTTACATCTAACTCCAGTCATCCACTATCTTACTCGTCAACACCAAATGAAAGAGAAAAAAAAACCACCGACGTACTTTGCGAATTTCTACTGCGCTTTGTTTTGCTTGCCCTTGATCTTTTACCAAACCGACTCAGAGGGACTATGGTTCGTGTTCTGTCTTGCTTCCGTCCTTCGCCGATCCCTCTAACACTTCCGCCAGAGCGCACTGTAACCGATTCGACGTTCTACTTGCTACCATGCAGAAACCCGAGGGTGCTTCGCTTGTTCTTGTTGAACTTGGCGCAGTGCTTTTGTTTCTGCAGTTCGTGTCTTTTGTCATCTTTGCTATCGTTCGCATCCTCACCGGTGTCTCAATACAGCGGCTCGGGTACTTATCTTTGTGCCATATCTCGTACCATCTACAACCCGGAGTCACGATAGAAATCAACCGTATAGGTCTTGAGTTTCATAGGCCCGCATTTGCTCGACCAACATGGGTGACTCTGGCCGCCGACGGAATTTCAGTGGTGTTTGACGAGGCGCACGCAAAGACACCGAACGTGGACTCTGTGCCTGGTAGCCCACCGGTGTCACCACCCGGTTCACCAACCACTCAGACGCCTTTGATCTCGCCAGATTTATCACCTCTTTCAACGCCGATTGCGACAAGTTTTCCCGATCTGTCAGATGAGAAGCCAGCGCGGAAGCTCTCGCCATTCAGGCGATTCCTGATCATTGCCGGTGATCTTGACAAGACGGTACACAAATATTTGCGTTATTGCCGGTTCATCGACATTAGTGTTCGTCATGTATCGATTATCGCGGAAGATATCGGAAAGCTTTATATCCGCAGCCTGGGTCTGAATGCAGATGTAACGACAACGAACTCTAGAGTCTCACAGCTTGTTGCTAGCCTTTCACCTAATGAACATCGAAGCGCGGTATCATGGCGATTTTCTATCAAAAATATCTTCTATGAGCCTGACAAAGGACGTGCGGAAGAACTACTTGACTTTTTCCAGTTGGATCTGCACGATATCTTTATGCAGGATACCTTGAAGACTAAGGATCTGTTACTCAACGTGCGACTCGGAAATATTTCTCTTCCGTGCGATCTTCTTACAACATTTATGGAGAGATTTTCCAGCCGTCGAAGCAGTAGCAGTCGTCAGAAACCTTCTCCTCTATCAGTCGTTCCAGAGGATTTCGACATTGACGACTCCATGTCAAACGACTTGCTCACGCGACTTTACACACTCATTGATTCGGCTCGTGAGATTCGTCTACATGTTGCAAAACTGGGGGTTTACAGATACACAAAGCCTTGTCAGTATTCACTTGCGCGTGAACAGCCAGTGTATTTCAGTTTTTTGACCAAAGACCTTACCATTGATGTCCGACGGCTCAACTCAAGCAGTCCTGGTCACCGCATGTTCTTTCCTCCTCAGGATGTGGCGCACCAAGCTTTGCTTACAGCAATCTCCTGTACCGTTGGCCTCCACGATCTTAAGACCGGCGTTCACGATGAGCTAGTTTATGTGCCTATGGTTACTATGACATCGACGTCTAACTGTGTGCGGAAGACTCTTGATATCATGACAAACACCGAGACAGATCGCAATTCTAGCTTGCTTAAGGGTGGTCTAACGATTACGTCGCCCGCAATTGATGTTCGCGCCGTTCATTTGCCCTTGTTCTTGTCCATGCTTTCAGCTCTTGACGAATCTAAGCAAAGAACAAATAGCTCGTCCCGCAGTCGTCCGAAACTTCGCAACGATAGTCCTAAGCTCAACAGAACTTTAGCTTTATATCTTCCAAAGGCTATGTTCAAGCTGAGTATTGAAGAACCGGCCGCACGTATTCGAGTTTCAGATGCTTACACGCCGTCCAACGCGACCCCTGCCAAAGGAGAGCAACAAAAGGAGCCGGAGGGCAAGGATCGCAGTCGACTTCTTGGATTTTCATGCTCTGTCATTAATTGTGAACTTGAGTCGCTACATTTGCGGGAGGCTCGGCCAAATTATGAGTTGAACATGTCTTTCCGATTGACTGAGTTCCAGTCGTGGGTACGGCACGACACTACACGTTCAGAGCTTGTTAAGTTGGAGACCCTCGCGGTTAGGGTTGTCGCAGAAACCAGCCCGCGTTTGGATGTTGCTGTCACCGCGTCGTTGTCGTGCTTCAGTTTTTATCTTACGCGTCCTGAGATCATAACCAGTATCGGAGAGCTGTTTACTCACATTCGGCTTGAGGTTGAGGCGGTTGGAATACCGGCTGCGTCCAAAGCAGGCAAAGTAAAGCTTGAAGACCCTGTGAGCCGCAAGACAGCAAAGAGCCGCACGATTGCAACCAAACCAAATCCCCTCCGACAGATACCTATGTGGTTGTCACTTATTCGCATTGAGGGCTCAGACGTAATTACATGCGCTTCAAGTCACGACGCTCAGTATGCATCAGGCTCTGTGCAGGATGTTGCGCGTGGTGTCGCAGTACAGGTCGAATCATGGATCATTGAGTTTAAACCGCAGAATCATGCATCGCATCCCCATTTGCGCAGCTCGAGCAGACGTCACACGCGATCTTTGACGCGTACTGATTCTTTTCCACTTGACGACAGTCATCATGATAGTCCAGGGTCACCTGCGGGCAAGAACTATAGCCGTTCGAGTGATCGTAGGCGACTGACAATTGGTTTCCGCGGAATTGAGGTTTGTACAATTGATCAAAACGAGATCCTGGATCAAAGCTGTCCTATTATTGCCATACCTGATGTTGAGCTTTCGCTTTCCAGTGTGACTTCTTCAGAGGGAGCACCGGTCCTTGAGATTGAGGGTATTATGCAGAAAATGTGCGCAAACTATTCTCTGTTTCATCACTACTCCATATTCCTTGCCAAGCAAGCTATCAGGCAAGCATTCAGTCGGGTTGAAAAGGCCTCTGCCGAGCCAAATACTGAACAACAGAGAGAAGCAGTTGCAGCTGCTAGCTCTGAGCGCGTGTATATTGATATTCGCACGCAAGTCATTCGCGTGAAATTTGATTTACCGCTATCGCCGCAAATGATGTTGGAGGTTGTGGGACTTGGTTTTGCGCAGAGATCCGCAAATTTGCCGCCTATTGCTAAAGCGAGAGCAGTCAGACTTTTTGTTGTATCACCTACCACTAGAGACGCATGGGAACGATTTGTGGTGATTCGACATTTCAGAGTTGAGCTATGCAAGCTAGGAAAATCAAGATACAATCCCAACATTCAGAGCGGTCCACTCATTCCAGAGGACACATCACAGGCTTCGCCGTCGGAGCGCATGGAAGATGCAGTTGTCGACATAGATGCGATGTCCGTGTCTATTCCGCACTCACTCAAGCTGTATCAGGTTTCAGAAGGTATTATTTCAACATCAAAGACTATTAAACAACTGTCACACGAGTTCAAATATTTGTCAAAGGAGTATGTGCTTAATCCCACGGCAAAGAAGCCTGTAAAGATGCCTTTTGTACGAGTGCGCTCCAGAATCATTGAGATGCGAATTGATGATGATCCATTTGAGGCGCGATTAGGCTTGATTTATCGTACAGGACTTGTGGAGATGAAGTCGCGACTCGCAAGAGAAGCAGCTTTTGAGGCTAAGGTTCAAACGTTGAAAAAAGCAGAAGAGAAGAAGACGCAGGAACAGAAAAAAAAGAATGATGATGATGATGAAGAGTTGAACGCGCCGCAAGCGTCACCTACTGAGCCGCCGTCAACATCAGGTACTCCGCCGCCTGACGTGAATGTTATGGAGGCAAATCGCTTACGCAAACGGGGTACATTCCGATCGATGAAGAGTGGCATACGGCATCGCAGTGGGCGTGGAAAGCGTGGTGGAGCAATGCCTATGCGGTATGCCCCTACAGAAGCTGAGATGCCATCAGAAAGTGCGAGTGTTTCTATCGAGGAGGCGTATAATAAGTTGCAAGAGTTCCATTCTCTCTCTTGGATCCGGCGGATCACGCGCATTCGGAAGCTACGCGCAGCTGCCTCTGAATCGAAACGGTTGCATTTGTTTGGACATGATGAAGTGGATGCGGATACGACTGCGAAGGAGCACATCATGAGCATTCCTGATTCGCCGCCGCTGTTCCAGTGTATTTTCAAAGAGGCAGGAATTGTGATTGACAAACCACGCTTTCCGATGGAGGAGCTTGGTCCTTTCATGCATAACGTCGGAAAAGGTATTCCGTTGGACACTAAATATACATTGCTGATTCCGCTTTTCTGGAAATTTGATCTTGGTGAAGCCCGAGTATTGCTGCGTGATTACCCTCTTCCGGTATTCCACGTACCTCAAATGTCTATGTCGCAAGCAGCAAAGGGGCCAGCATGGTCGTTGTCTAGTGATCTCGTTATTGCTGAGGAATTGTTTGATGAGTCGTCATCGCGGTATCTACAAATACCGATTGTGCCTCCCAGTGCCGAAGATGAGGAAGGCTACTCGATGATGATCACGCGAACGGTTGCTTCGGTGAAGATGTACTCCACTATTGATGTCAACATTGCAACAGCTAACCCTACGCGCATCACTTGGGCCCCATCATTGCAACCAGCAATTCAGCAAACTATGATGACTTTCGACACTTTTACCAAGCCGCCCAGTGATCCTTCGGAGAAAATCGGTTTCTGGGATAAAATTCGGATGGTATTTCACTCAAAGATTCAGTTCAGATGGAGGGAGGGAGCTGTGCATCTGTTGCTCAAAGGGTCGCGAGATCCATTTGTTGTTACAGGCGATGGTGCAGGCTTTGCAATGTGCTGGGATAGTAACGTTGTGCTTGACATTAACTCGACAGATAATCCAAAGGATTTCATGATAGTGGATAGTGATCGATTTGCTCTTGCCATTCCGGATTTTGCTCATTACGTCAGGGAAATGAACCGTCCGAACGCAGCTGGCGCCATGAGTGATAATAATAGTACATTCAGTGCCGGAACGGAGTACTCTACCAATGCCAAGTTTTTGAAGTTTGTCATGAAGTTGCGTGGTTCCGTTCGTTGGAAAGCGGGGATGTTGTTTGAGCGTGAAGCAAACGATGGCTCGAATAAACGTACTTTTGAATCTCTGCCGCATTATAAGATTCAGCTACGTCGTCCCGAGGCGGTAGACCTGACTAAACCTTACGATTCATACAAGGGATTCCGGAGTCAGTACATACATTTGGCATTGTCAGTTGCATCAAGCAGAGATAAACCTTGGGATTCTATGGGTGCTGGCGCGTCGTCGTCGCCAACAAACGGTGTTGCCGGCCATTCTGCAGAAACGCACATGAACAGTTTCCACTTGACGCCACTTACATTCATGCACTTTTTCAAATGGTGGGATCTGTTTGCAGGGGAGATGTCGCTGCCAGTTCGAAACGGCAAGCTCTTTCCTTCTAGTACTGTATCGAAGAAATTTGGTCGCCATCTTGCAACTATCAAGTACCAATTTTTATTGCAGCCACTTACGATATCTCACTCTTATTTGCACAAGCGCGATGAGCAAGATGACAATAAGACTGGCATGACATCTGTTGGTCTGAAAGCGCGGACGGATTGCTTCATGCTCGATCTGCATCAGCGGCGCGAGCTTATTCAGCACACAGACAAGCAGCTTAATATTACTCAAGGTCGGCGAAAGATGCGTCTGAATGTTGGTGAACTAGACATGCAGTCTGCGGATATCAGAGTTTTTACCGCGTCGTTCAAGTACCGCACACCCGAAGAATTAGTGTCGCTTATGGGTGCTTCTCAAGGTAATGGTGGAGTGACCGGACTTGGTATCGGTCAGGCCAGCAATTTCCGAGGAGACTCTGATGGCGAATCTCACACGGGTTCTTTTAACAGTGAAACACCCTTTTATGCCAAGGTGAAGGTGTGGGATAATGATATGTCGTGGGTCGATGTGGACGACTTGACTGAGCTTACTTCGTTCGTTGGAGCTTCAAACTTGTCCTCCGTCAAGATTCATCCGATGTTGTACACGCCACGATTTACATACTACCGCCAGACTGAGCATCCAAATAAGCAGAACCCAAGTGTTGTGGTGGATCCAAACACAAGTCCATTTGGTGATGAGCCTTCACACAATTGTTTGCTGAAGCAAACAGGTACGTGATGCTTTACTGTCTCCAGAGTACTCCAGCTAACAGAGTAAGACACATTGAAATTTCAGAAGTCGTTGATATCGATGAGAGCAAAAGAGTTGGAGGAGCAGATCAATGAGAATGCGAAGGCGTATGAGGAAGCGCGAAAGGCGGTGCGACTGTATACAGAAAGTACAGTGGCTCGTCATAAGGTATGTTTGACTAGCAACTGAAAATATAGTGGACTGACAGTCCTCCTTTAGTTTGAGACGGCAAAGCGAGATCGCGAACTCTTGCAGTACAAGAAGCACACTCTACATCAGCTGTGGTTCGCGCTGCTCGAAGCGAGTGGGAAAACGTCAAAGGAGGAAGCTTTGCAGCGTGGATGCGCGGTCGTGCCTTCTGCTGACGATCCGCGAATGCCAGCGTCATTCACAAGTGAGGCTCCTGTACCGGAGGAGGCCAGGAGCCCGTCGTCAGAGCACGCAGCCGAAGCTCAAGAGACAAAGTGCGACGCTCAAGCAATGTTTGGTGATGATAAGCTTGAGTTGAATGCAGATTTTGATGCTTTTATGGCGATGGATGAAAATTCGGCATTTCACGATTTTAACAATCGCTTTATTCTGCATAATGTTCAGATCAAATGGAACAACTCGATTCGGAATATTATGTTGCGTTACATTCACCAGATCGGTCGTCGCAAAGGAATTGTGTACTACATGTCCCGTCGAGCTGTGAAATTTATCGAGGATCTCGTCAAGGAACAAAATGACGATTCCTCCACCGGAGAGTCCAGCGGTGCGGCTGATTCAACGGATGAAAAAGAGCAGGCGAAGCCGACAGTGTCGAAGATATCGGAGAGATGCAAGCGAAAAAAGGCACCTTCGTCAAATTCACTGGAGCCAGCATTGTCTGCAGCATCATCTGCAAACGGGGCCAAATTTGCGGATCTTGCGGCGCTTGAGGAAAGAGTTGAAGCACGGCTGTCGCCACATCCGACCATTGAGCAGCGAGAACGCGATGCGACTGAACAGATGATTGATATGCTATTGCAGGATAGGGACAGACGCTTTGTTGCAAAGGATGAGCAAACGAACGGTCGTCACGAGCATCACCACCACCACCATCATCATCATCATCATTCTCAAAGTCCAATGGACAGCGTTGCGGGAGATACCGATACACTAAATGTGGAATCGGCGTCGAACTCTGGCCAATTTGCGAGCGCACATGGCTCCAGTGCTGCTAGTATGGTGACGGCGCCTGCAAGTCCTGAGGTGACTCGCGATGGAACGATTCCAACTTTGCTGGTAGAAAATGAAGATGGCGAAGAGATTGGTGATGACGACGATGACGCAAGCAGTGTCGCTTCCGACTCTAGTGATGATTCGTCAACATCCTCATCGTCGTATGGAGATGTCTTTGGTGCAGATGAGGATATTTTGGACGACGACTTACTCAAGAATCTCGCATCACGATATGTCGCACAGAGTAGCTATTTTGTGCATCTTCTTGGACCGCAGATTCAACTGCAGAGCGAGTCAAATCCCGATGCATCACTGCTTGTTACGTCGCAAAACATTCGTTTGACCATCATGTCAATTATGGACCGCAGCGAAATTGAGGATGACGTTTCTGGTCTTGTGCAGACTCGCTACGCGGCAAACATGGATAACGCGCAATTTTTCGTTTTCGACAAAAACACACTTGTACGGAAGTCAGAGTGGTTGTTTGCCAGTAATCAGTACGGCTCTACGCGTTTGTATACTGGAATACCGGTGTTGCGTCGGTCATCCACAGCTCATTCCATGGACGGCGGAGTCCCTAGCTCATCTGGCACTCCACCACCACAGCCTAGTTCGACTGCTATCTGGCCACCATGGGTGCCTTTGGAAAGTATTTATGATGGCCGTGCGCTACAGGATGCACAGATCACAGGCAAGACTTCAGCATCGCTCGTGTATGATAAGCATAACTCTTTGCGTTTGAAGTACGGCGAGAAAGTTGTTGCGACATCGCATGATGTGCGAGGTAAACAGGTTCTCGTGCGTGTGAATCAACTTGCGGTTGATTTTCCGAAGGTTGTGGCCTCTCTTGATTCGTCTCAGTATTATGCAGTATACATTATTGTTATGGATCTGCTCATTTACTCTGAGCCGCAGTCACGATGGTCCAATGAGCGACTCGAGAAGATTTTACTGGCCACCGACTTTAGCGACCTCACTGGTGCGTCCGAGATGGTGGAACGTTTGCAGATTGAAATTCGTCAGCTAGAAGAGATCAGGCACCAATTTGAAGTTTATTCGTCGGATCTTGATGAGCAGAGCTGGAGTGAGCTGCGAAATCTGACGCACGAATTGCGAGTTGCGCAGAGCGAACTGTTCTTCATTATGAAGGCTATTACGATTGGGCAGCAGCGTCGGCGTGGGGGTGGAGGTATAAGGAAGCGTGGTGGTAACGGACAAGAGGAGGTGAGCAGTGTGGGCGGTGTGCTTCAGTGGTTTATCAGCGGTCAACAGATCATTTTGCATTTGCTTCAGGAAAATCGAACACCGTTCGTGGATCTTGCATTGGCCCGCGGTACATTCAGGCGTCTTGAGAACGCGGACGGATCGAACTATAATACGGTTGAAGTTGGCATGATGCAAGCGATCAATTTGTTGCCAGACGCATTGTATCCAGAATTGCTTACGCCTTATTTGGAGGGAATGACGGAGGCTGAGAGGGAGTCGGCACTTGCGGTTGGTAATGGAAGTGCGGGAGGCATTAGCAGTATTGGTTCTACTTCTGCGGCAAAGAAGAAGACGAAGAAGGCAGTGAGGGTATTTTGGTATATGTTGGAGGCTATTGGGGGTATTCCGGTTATGGATCAGCTCGAGATTGACTTGATTCCAATGAAGTTACAGTTGGAGTACGATATTGGGCAGAAACTGTTTCAGTACATCTTTCCGAGCGAGAAGCAGTCTCCACTTATCATTCCGGCGAACAGTCCTCCGGGAGGAAACGGGAAAGGTGCTCATGCACAGACACCGCCGCCACCATCCACTATTGACAGTAGCGACAGTGATTCTGATAACATGTCTGTTGGAGATGGGGACTCTGATACTCGTTCGATCGCGAGTCTGCGGTCACAAAGCAGTCGACACAGTTTCTTTTCTCGGTCAAATGATAAGAGCCATAAGCCCAATGGCGGCTTTTTTGGTCAGCATCGGCCTTCATTTGGTCAACACAACGTGGGCTCGAGTGCGAGTGTCAATGTGTCACACAATGATCCTGCTCCAGGGAACGTGCGACCATCTCATACGGTGGATGTCAAGACTGAGGATGATTTGTCGCAGATGGTGAGTCGAGCATCAAACTATGTCACTTTTGTGTATGTCACGATTCCCTCGGTGGTCTTGTGTATCAGTTACAAGGGTAAAGGAGCACGCAACATTGAGGATGTGCACGAGTTTGTGTTCCAACTTCCAACGATTGAGTATCGCAACAAGACATGGAGTAATTTGGATCTTGCGATGCGGTTGAAAAAGGATGTTTTGAAGGCGTTGATTTCGCATACGGGCGCGCTAATCGAGAACAAGCTCAAACGACGCAGCAAGATGAAGCGCAAAGGTATCGGCCATGGAGCACAGCAGCCTATGATTCGTCAGATTTCAGATTACGCATCGTTTATGTCACTTGCAGATCTGAGTACGGATAATGCATCGACTGTAGCAGCAGTTGCGCGTGCAGGTCGGTCGGCAGCACGTACTACAATGAGTGTCACAAGTGCTGCCGTATCAAGGCGTCTTTCTTCGAGCCGCGATAATGACTCTACGCGTGATCGTACGTGACAAGCCGAGGAACTACATGGTGAAAAGGGAAGACTAGGTTCGTTACGGAGTTGATTATTGATTGAATTTGTTGGAAGCATGGTTATATGAGTAGGAAAGATGTAATGTAATAGTTTTGGTAATATTTAATAAGATAGTTTAATGCTTGAAAATGCTTTGGAATTCTTAACTTGTCGCCGTAGAGTAGTTTCATTTCGTCCATTCTTTCGAAGACTTGCAGATCGTACAATTCATTTCCCAGTGTGGCTCAGCTATATGTGACTTATATTACTATGCAGTACGTTTGTGAACCCGTCGCGTGTACCACCCACCCACCCAAGCCAATGGGCCGGGAATGTTCTAACTCTAGTCCCTCTCCTCCAGTGGTCCTATAAACCGACCGGCTCCGGCACTTAGTGTGTCTTCCCGTCTTCGCTTTGCTCTGCCTGGATTACTGCATCTAAAAGAACAGGCTCAATTCCCAATACCTAAATAAGTTAACGAGCTAGCACAAATAGCACAAAAGGATGGACCCGAGTCTTGTTTGCTTTTTCTATTACGACGTTTTATTGAGCCATGCGATTCCACAATAGATATCTTACCGTATACCTCGAACATATTCAAAGCGGATCACCTATCAAAAAAGTGCATCACACAGCGCACTCCGCAACAGGGACAGATGTTTGACGAATGCAGTATAGTAACTAATAACAGGATATCGACCATCCTCGGGCCAGTAGCTCAGCGTGCCGTACATGATCTTTTGCTGCGGGCAGACTGCCGCCCGCTTCCCCTCCATCATATTGACCCCACTCTCCGCCATCTTCCTCGCCTCACCGCCACAACCGTCCATCGCTTCCGCGCTGGCGGGCCTACCTCCACCGCGTTTCCCCCACCACTACAACCTCCCCACATTGTTGGTGCGGCCCCGCCGACCAAACAATCTCCCACCTCATCCTTATCTGCCGCTGGTACACCACCCAACGCGCCCAGGCATTCTCCCCGCGTTGGCACCCGAGCTGGTACACTCGCGGCGGCCAACTCACACCAGTGCCGGATACATCCACGGACCATACCTTGGGACCCCAGGTGCGCTAGAGATGGGATTACGGTGGACGCGCTCCTGCGGGAGGTGTACAGACCAGCAGTAGACGACCGAGACGAATTAGACTTAGCCAATGTATGCTGATGATGTTGTGCTCGCGTTTTGCTTTCTTGTTTGTTTTGTTCCGCGCGTTCTGTTTGTTTTATAGTTTTCCGGAACACTGCAGCATTGCGGTAGCAAGTGCCTTACCCTTTTTCGGAAATACACGCACGCATTGATAGAAATAAAAAAAATAAAATAAAAAAAAAAAAAAAAAAAAAGGGGCCATACCCGAAATTAGCTGAAGTGCCGTATATGTATCATCTTTTAACTACAGTAACCGCTCATAACTTTATAAGCATCGGAATTTCGGACTTATACATGTTCCTCGCGCCGCCCCTCGCCGCATGCGGCGCATGCGGAATCCCGCGCACCTTGAATCAAATCCGCATTGGTAATTCCCATAGAGGTGCTATATACACTTAATGATCTACAAGCGTTGACAGCGAGCAATGAATATTGCCTAACGGCTTTCGGAAAGCGCATCCATGCCGGTTTGATGTGCACGCACACTTGTCAACCCGTTGAGATGCGAAATCTCCATCTGTCACATCACTTTACACAACCGTGCGGCTATAAATTAAAGTTTTATGTCTCTTGAACGGCCGCGTGCGTACAGCACGGCCTGCTAGCATGCTGCCGTCATCGCAACAAAAGTCGATGCATATAACACATTTTCCTACTGTTCTTGCGTACTTGCATGCAAGGGTACACAGACAACTATTTTTAATACTGTAACTGCATCCAGTTCATACACAAGTCATACATGATATTACAGGAATCATTGTGTTCATCTGGATTTCAGAATTGATTTTAGAATTATCACCAACATCTTATCAATCATTTTAAGACAGTACAGTGCTTGGAATTGACCGTTTTGCAAAATAGTACGTTCTTTGAACTGTAAGTTTGTGCATCTTTCATACAGTCACTAAAAAAGTTCTTCCATATGTACGCAAAAGTTGGCCGTAACAGTGCAACATGCGTACGCTCAACATATTGAGACTGGTACCATAAAAGCGTCACTAAACCAAATATGGAACTTAATGTGATGTGTATTAAGCCTCTGACTATACTGCGCTCATAGCAACATTGGCCGTGGATCAATTCAACGGCGTGTGCTGTGCTCCAGAAGTAGAAAGCTTATCTACTACATATTGCTCTGCTCATTAAGTGACTGAAGGTGACGGGTGCATTGACAGAGCTTTCACCACTTGCAAGTCCGATCGTCACCTTTCAGTAGCGGGCTTACGGATTTGACCGTTTAATTCCGTTCAGCCGGGGTTGACGAAGTTTCTTGAGCGTTCCTGAATGACCGGTGTTGCATACAATTGACGATGGCGACGTTAGACGGCGGGGCCGTACACGGCTTTGTGTGCGTGCACTACAGTAAAGCAGTTTTTTTTATTGCGCCAATGTATACTGTACAAAACTACCACGCAGGTGTACAGCGTACATTCTAATGGTCGGGGCAGAACGGATTAAAAAGATGGCAGTTGTGGGCGAGCATCAAGGGTTTTAAGGTTTGAGAATGGCAATCGGAGAAAGGCTTCGAGCCGCTGATGTGCGCCGATGTGCTTCGTGCGCTTCCATAAATTTAACGGCGGCGCGGCGCCGTGCTAGTTCCCGATCGGGCAGGAGCGTAGAACAGCAGCGCCGCAGTCATGCACGCCCTCCAGCCAGATCTGCCTTTGTGAGCCCGATTGACTCCCGTGCGATCGTCGCGGATCGACCGCGGGGCGCCAGCAATTGTAGCTAACAAGCTAACTCTTAGGTGTCGGTCGAGCGCTCTAATGTACGCGGTGTTCTTTACGTCGCGACGCAGCACCAAAGATTTGTTGCACGCGGAAGATCCGTCTTGCCAGTGAGTATGTCGCAAAAGTCCGAGCTTAGCATTGTTTGCGGGTCTGGCTTCGCGGGTCTGATGCCGTCGGCGAGCGAGGCGGCCGAGTCGTCTGCCGCGTGGCCTTGGCTGCTGCTGCCGTTGGTGTGTGTGCATGGACGGATTTATACATGTTGACGTGATGGATCCACCGCGCTAGGTCGCACGCCGGTCCATGTGCGATTCGGGGGCGGATCAAACTGCACATACGAAAACACGACCCTGCGTACGCGAGCCATATGCGGCATCGTATTGCGTCAACCCTTTTGGTTATATATATGGCTCTTCAGGCTTTTTTTTTTCCTTGACTGCCCTACAAAATCGGGTCGTTTCCACTTCACTCTGATCCTGGTCCGACTTTCTCGTCAGACCTCACCGATTTGCGCTTCCTTCTTACCATGCACGAGTCTCTCCGCCCAATGTCGCAGTCCACACAATCCACGGAGAAGGTCGTCGTTGTCGATGCACCAAAGAATGCTCATACTCCCCGTGGAGTGACGATTCTCGGCCTTCCGGACTCGCCTCGCAACCATCTGATTGCTGTCATCGGCGAGTTCTGCGGCACCTTTCTCTTCTTGTTTTTTGCCCTTTCTATCGCACAGGCAGCCAATTCTACCACAGATGCACTTGCTACTCCCAATCCCGCTCAGCTTGTTATGATCTCCGCAGGCTTTGGATTTTCTCTTGCCGCAAACGTCTTCATCTTCTTTAAGGTCTCTGGTGGTCAATTCAATCCTTGCGTTTCTCTTTCCCTTGCTCTTATCGGCGCCATCTCTCCTCTTCGTGCCGGTCTTCTCATGGTCACCCAGATCGTTGCCGGCATTGCTGCTTCGGAAGTTGTTTCTGCCATTACTCCTGGACCGGTTCTTTTTGCCAACGCTCTTGGTCCCGATGTCTCGCGTACTCGTGGTGTCTTCATTGAAATGTTTATGACCGCCCAGCTTTGCATTGCTGTTCTCATGCTCGCTGCCACCCGTCACCGATCGCGTCCCATGGCACCTCTTGGCATTGGTCTTGCACTCTTTATTGATCATCTCGTTGGTGTCTATTTTACCGGTGCAGGTGTCAACCCAGCGCGCTCGCTCGGCCCTGCCGTCGCCGCCAGATCGTTCCCTACATACTTCTGGATCTACTGGGTTGGACCAATCGCTGGCTCTCTTATCGCTTCGCTCCTCTTTTACATTCTTAAATTTCTTCACTATGAGACTGCCAATCCTGCTCAGGATGATGATGGATTTTATGATGTTGAGAAGGCGGTTCTTATCAAGCCAGTGCCAAACTGAGTCGCAACTTCACATGGTCGTTTTTAATGATGTGCCATTTTATCAACCATTTAATGCGTGAAGATTTGTAACTAAACTAATATTAATGTACTAGTAAATAATTTGTAGCCATAACTGACAAATATGTCAATGTGTAGCTCTAATCATTTAAGAAAGAAGCGCAGGTTTCCTATTCTGGAAGTTTTCCAATAACTGCGCGGGCTCATGTGTGGAGAACAAAGCCATAAGTGTTATGACTGTACTGCAGTAACCACAAACCCTAATATGTCTGCTGCACGTGCACAGAATTGTGACGGACAGGCTTCATGAACAATACGCCGTGATCACTACACGAGGAAAAAAAAAGTTTAGCATATCAGCAGCATCATCTTTCGACTTTTCTTCAATAGCAAAAAATGGTTGAAAAGCTTTACATTTCGTACGAGCACGTTCACAAACTGTGTCAGCGCTCTGCCGCTGAAATCAAGGCCTTCAAGCCTGACCTTATGGTCGCCATTGGCGGTGGTGGCTTTATTCCTGCTCGTATTCTCCGCACTTTCCTCAAGGAACCTGGCTCAAAAAACATTCCCATTCAAGCGATTGGTTTGTCACTATACGAGGAGATTGGTACTGGTGCGGCCACCAAGACAGAGGAGGAGATCGCAGACGGTCTGTCGAAGGAGGAGGAGGCTGGCGTCGAGGTCGTGCGAACTCAGTGGCTTGATTTCAACACCCTTGAGACTCATGCGCTCAACTTGATTGGCAAGAATATTCTTGTTGTCGACGAGGTCGACGACACCCGTACTACGCTGCATTACGCTATTTCAGAGCTTGAGAAGGACATCAAAATTCAAGCCGAGCGGCTCGGTCGCACTGATGAAGTCACCAAATTCTACGTTTTTGTTCTCCACAACAAGGACAAGCCAAAGCGCGCCCAGCTGCCGCAGTCTATGCTTGACGAGGGACGTTATGTTGCTGCTGAGACAGTTGAGGACATTTGGATTGCCTACCCTTGGGAAGCTATGGATATTGATCTCCAGACCAAGCTAGCGGCTGAGCAGGGAAACATTTAAAACCTAGAGTTACAATGATGATCTAATTATCGGATTGGTAAATGTAAGACATGATGATATACATATATACAAAGTTGGTAATCTCCAAACCAGTTTTCCTCCCACACCCTAAAATACTGTCGCCAACAGCTCTTGAATCTCCTCGTAATAAGCACCGCGGATCGTGATAGTAGTGTTTTCAACGTCTGTGTAAAAAATGTCCGTAGGCGCACCTAGAGATTCCGACAGGTCTTCTATCAATTTCTGTATAAAAGAGTCAGAACAATAGTAACAAAAACTGTTTTCACGGTCCGCATCAACTCACACTAATGTTACCCGAAATGCCACGAATAACGACACGCGGTTGGCCGACATTGCTGTAAGCTCTGTAAACAGGAAGATTGCCTGTGCCCGTCCGTCGAATGTAGTAATACTGTGTCGTAGTGCCGGCGTGCGGAGCCACAAAATGCTTCACAACGGGCGATGCAGGCAATGCAGGCGATGCAGGTCTTGCCAAAGCCTCCGCGCGGCACGCAGACGACACACTCAAACTCCGCCGAGCCGAAAGCGACAGTAATTGCCGGCTACTCTGTCGTAATAATAATCTTGAAGCCATGTTTATTATTATTTCAATGAAATTCCCAAAAACTCGAAAAGGTCAAAAGGTTGACGGTCTCAAATCCCATCTCAAGCGAGAATCCCGATTGTCGAAATGGCTCCCTCATGAAGCGTAGATACCCTAACCCTTCATAAGTGCGCGCGTCTTGAAATTTTTTTAGCAGAAGCGTAGTCGCGATGCGTTTTATGAGGCCAGGCCTGAGTCTTCACGATCCACGCACGACACATACACACAACAATGGCGTCAACCGAGGAGAAATCATACGATCTGGTTCCGCGCATCCTACCGTACCTTGACCGCGCGCTCATCTTTGCCATTCTTGAGCACATCTCGGAGAAGAAGTTTTATCCTGAGGACGTGCTACTCCAGGCGAAGTACGATGTTGTGAAGGATACTTACATGACCGACTATGTCGCATCACTTTACAAGAAGCTGAACGGTCTGCCAGAGGACTCGGAGGACATTCCTGCTGAGATTACTGAGAGGAGGAAAGAGGTCGTGAAGCAGCTGGCGGCTTACGAGGAGGAAACAAAGGACACACTCGCGCTACTTAAGGATCCGGAGGTCCAGAGTGCTCTGCGAAACGACCGGGCTCAGAACATGACCTATATGAAGGAGAATCATAAAGTCACCGATGAGGCCATTACAAAGCTTTACCAGTACGGAAAGTTTCTGTACAACCTTGGCAAGTACACCGAAGCTGGAGAGCTCCTGTACCATTTCCGATCACTGTCGCCCGATGCCGATCTTGTTCTCTCTGCTACCTGGGGTAAGCTTGCGTGTGAGATTATGACCGTGCAGTGGGCCAACGCTGATGAGGAGCTCACGCGTCTTCGTGAGCTAATCGACCAGCGCGCGTTCACTGACCCGCTTGTTCAGCTTAACCACCGCACCTGGCTTCTCCACTGGGCTCTGTTTTTCTTCTTCAATGCCGATACTGGCCGAGAGAAGCTCACCGAGCTCTTTATTTCACCCGCTTATCTCAATGCGATTCAGACCTCCTGCCCCTGGCTCCTCCGCTACGTCACCGTCGCCGTCCTCGTCTCGCGTGCCGCCAGCCGAACATCTGCTAGCGCTTCCACTGGCCGCGCCGCTCTCTACGCCACCTACCAGAAGCAGATTCGTGAACTTGTTCGTGTTATTCGCCAGGAGCGGTACGAGTACTCCGACCCCATCACCGAGTTTGTCTACGCGCTCTACGTCGACTTTGATTTCGAGGAGGCTCAGGCCCGGCTGGTTGAGTCTGAGCAGGTTGTTCGCAAAGACCCGTTCCTTGTTGGCTCCGCTGACGCGTTCCTCGAGTCTGCGCGACATCTCGTTTCAGAGCTTTACTGCCAGATTCATCAGCGGATTGACATCAAAGATTTGTCTGCGCGGTTGAACCTGTCCGCTGAGGAGGGCGAGAAGTGGATTGTCAACCTTATTCGCGACACTCGCGTTGATGCTAAAATTGATTACTCTGAAGGCACAGTCATCATGAACCACCCACCGCAGTCTGTCTACCAGCAAGTTATCGAGAAGACGAAGGGTTTGAGTTTCCGGACGTCGCAGGTTCTTGCGCACATGCTGACTGCGCGAAACAACGCGCCCGCGGAGGAGGTGGCGGCTGAGTAGATATATAGTGTTGATTCTTGTTTTTGTGTCTTGGTTGTTTGTAAAAGTAGGTCGTTCTGCATTTATAAGAAGCGTCGTCATATATGATCGCAATGTCGTGCACCATAGTTATTGTACTAGAGTCACTTGTCGCGTAAATATGTCAAAGCTTGACAAGTTCTCCATTCATCTGATGCGCAGCTCAGCGCCGCATGCACACTCTCGGCCGCGATAACCTTCAACGCTCTCCATTCACACAACTTCGTCTTCCACTCTACAACCAACCTTTCCAGCTCCGTTACTACCTGCTACGACAGTCATGGCATATGTGCGTGACGACGACTCGTCTTTTCCTCTCACAGAAGAGAATTTGCGTGCGCTTCTGCGTTCAATCAGCGTATCCTCTTCGCCGCCAGGGTCCTCCTCCCCGTCTACCCCGGCTGCAGCGACACGTACTCCGCGTTCTCGCGTCGGACGGCACACCTCCTCACCCTCTTCAGCCTCGCCGTTACGGTCATTATCACCAACAACACCGGGACGACAGCTTCCTCGCAGCGAGTTACGGCAACAGCTTCGACGGAGGCTACGCGAGCTCGACGCTGAAGATGTTACCGACGCAACAAGCACGCTTGCGTCGTCTCCGATTGGCACCACCTTAGGAACTCCTCCAGCGTTTCCTTCTCCGCTTGATACTCCGCCTTCAAGCTACCGCTTTCATCCCTCGTCATCTCCACCCATAGTCACGCGTGATTCTGATACCGACTCAGATACCGCCTCGACAGTTCTTTTTACCGACACCGATAGTTTTGCAGACGCAAGTGATACGAACTCGCTGGCCGATATAGACCCCGCAATTCCCCCGCCTCTTGTATATCCTTCAGTAATCCCACAATCTGGAGCACAGCTCCCTCTTCGCCTTCCTCCAGGTACGCGGCGCCGTCGCGCTTCAAGTACGATTGCGTCGACACCACAAGGCAGTGAGGTGAATTTTGCCGCCCGCCAAGCTGCCGCTCGGCTGCCCACATCAGGTCGCACGCTTCCTGTTCAGAGTTCCCGATCACGACGGCGGCAAGAGAACGCGCGAATGCTGTATAATCCGCATGCTGTGCCGCCCACACCTCAAGACTTTCTTCCAACCCCAACATATGCGATCCGACGAATCGACTGCGACCTCGGAACTTTCTTTTCCGGTGGAAATACTGTGGGTGGAGTAAAGGTGACCGAGGCATTTTTGAGCAGTGTACAAGAACGTGAGGAGGCTGCGCGGCTACGACGTCGCGAAAATGCAAGCGCAAGTGTGGAAGGACGAGGTGTTCCACGCCTTCTCAAGGAGCGTGTCAAAAAGGGCCATTTAACCGAGCCATTCCTTAGAGGGCTTGAAGAGACCGTTCGTGCATTTGTCACTAGTGCAGTTGAGATGGCTGGTACGGAACAACCGAGCGAGAAGAAAGATCAGCCTATAAAGGCGAGAACTCCGACTATTGATCGAGATATTCTCGCACGAGCCGCGATGGCACGCCGTGGAGATGAAAGCGCAGGCATCCCTGCTCCAGCTGCGCCTGCAATACCGACGCATACTAAAACGAAGAAGAAAAAGCCAGCAGCGCAGTTCTTGATAGAAAAGAGCATTGATATTACACCCGATACAGAGAAAGCTGAGGCGTTCTCGCGGTGGGTTGTGTATCAAATTGCAGAGTATTACGAGATTACGTGTTACAGTACGTATTTCTTCTGCATTTGATAGTGTGAAATAGGCTAACACACGTATCTGCAGCGAAACGGATAAACGAACGAATGGTGCCATGTGTCATCATGGATTTCGACGCCAGCGAGGACACCAAACTCCGTGCGCAGCTACCGAAACCCATCTGGACTTTTGTTTAGAGAGTTTGCGGGTATAACTATGAATTTTCTTTGACTAGAATGTATTTGTACACTTGATCATTCGACTGCGACCTCCTCGGCATTCTCGGCCGGCTTCTCAAACAATCCAGACAACCCCTTCTCGGCAGTAGCCTTTTCAAACATGGGCCAAAATCCCGCCATTCTTGATGCTCGCATTCCCCGCCATTCTAGCGATGCGAGTCTCTCCGGGTCCTGGTTTTCAGGATCTTCAAACTCCATATCA
Organism: Myxozyma udenii; assembly: GCA_030705025.1. NCBI lineage: Eukaryota > Fungi > Ascomycota > Lipomycetes > Lipomycetales > Lipomycetaceae > Myxozyma > Myxozyma udenii. Next base: position 148,436 of record JANIWG010000001.1, read on the forward strand.
AGCTTTAGCGTCTGCAGCTCTTCGTAGAATTTGCGAGGTTCGCGAATTCTGAATCGCTCGCGTTCTCGCAAAAGATTGAGACCGGTCGGCGTCTTGCTCAGCCTCGAGAGAGCGGGTGTGCCTGAGATGTGGACGTATGGCCGCTTGAGTCCACGCTGACCATTCAATTTTGAGGAGATCTCGCTCAGCTCGCCGTTCTCTATCGACTTTCCTTCAGTGGCCGGTGCATTTTGGCCCTTCCATGTTTGCCAGTTATGATCACGCAAAACGACTGTACGCAGTGTGCGCATAAACGGGACGTCAAGATCATCAGGCCGTGCATCAGATTTCGTTCCTAGCATACTTTGTATCAAGTCTTGCACTTCTGCAATGTATGCCACAAACTCTGTATTTTGGATCACGGGGAAAACAACGCTCTTGTTGGGCCATAATGACGCATCATCATTTCCGCGACCGCATGTCCACCGAACCAAGTCGCACAAGATCAAAATTTGACTGTATATAACTCTGCGAAATGCAGGCTCCTCCATCTCAAGATCGAATAGCATTTTGCTTGTCAGAAACTTCGGAACGTACGTATCCAGTGCGGTTTCTGATAATTTTGCGTGTTTCTGTGCTGTTTGCATCCTTCCAGATCCGCGAGGGCGCGTCTGTGGAAGTGACTGCTTCTTGAGAAAGTCAAGCACTTCTGAAAGTGTAGCTTTGAATAGATGTTGTGCTGAGATTTCGTCGATCAGGATCCGCGGATTTGAAAAGTACTTTTGAAGTGACCAGAATTTACTGTAAAATGATCCTGGTTCAGAGTTATCCCATGTCGTCTCGTTTTCAGTATCAAACTCGCCACGCAAGTTTAGTCCGGACTTTTCGTTTACCGGAAACGCGCGGGCAAGGTACATTAGAACGCGTCCTGAAAATTCTGAGTGCTCTGATTTTGATAGCCGTCGTAGAAGTGAGTTTGACAGTCTGATTAAGTCTGTACCGGGGTGTCGCACTCCATTCAAGCCCTGTAGCTGTTAACAGTCGTTCGTACAAACAAAATGTGTCACATTCAGGCCACTTACGCTAGCAAGACGATCTTCTCGAGATTCAAGGTACGTCCAAAAGTTCTGGCACCAGTCTATCGTTTGAATTTCAAACAAATCCTCGAGAAACTCGTGACATACTCTGAGTTCCGCGTGGCCTTGATATTTGTTAGAGCTATGCCTGTTCATTTTGAAATCATGAAACTTACCAAACGAATACATCGCCCAAACCACATCTATCAGAGCACAAACCTTTGTGATCTGTTCCTGCTCGTCTAAGATCGATGCATAGTTGTACAATAGAAGCCGACCATTCAATTGCAGTATTGACGTTATTGATGCGTTCGCATCACTGTCACGTAGCTGCTCGACCGCGCTGCTAATCTCAGTCTCAATAGCGGACGCCTCCAGCGGCGTGCGTAGTAAGTCGCCTTCCTGTGGCACTGCAGCAACCAGTCGCTCAAGTATCGCCCCTACTGACGACATACTGCAGCTATCCACTTCCCATACGGTCTGTATCTATAGTCACGTATCGTGTCGCCGTGCCGGATGAGTTCCAGATGTCGATGCTGAGAACTGAAAACGATCAAATCAGCCCTAAACCACTGACCCTGCTCGATCGAGGATCTCGCAAAGTATTATATGCCGCGTTCGTCGCGGCTCGAGGTTGGCGGGACCGAAACGGGGATCCGTAAAAGACGGAGGGAGAACTCGGCTGGGAAAGGAGTCTCCGCTTACATACATGCCGTTTGTACATCCATACCCGCTGGTGGATAATCAATGCGTACATCCTCCTGTTTGCACTCACTTGGTTCATCGATGCGTGGAGACAAAGAACCAAGAGTGTAATGGAATTCACGACTGAGGCACGAAAGGAATCCGTGCAGCTCCTGAACGAGCGGTTTGAGCGCATGATTGATGAAATATCTCGGCAGATGAACAGTGTATGAATTTTTTTTTGTGTGGTGTTTTTCGTAGAGTTAAAATGCTGATCATTTATATCTAGCTTATTGAGGAAACCGTCAAATCTGCGGAGAAGCATCACGAGCAGTGCGTACAGACTGCGGAGGAAGCAACAGAAGAGATTGAGCGCTTGAAATCTATCATGCAGAAGTGCGATGACCTTGAGCTTGAGTTTGCAAAGATCCGGCGCATAGGAGATATTGTGTACGCTGCTACCCACTATTGTTTGTAACTAAGAGCTAATTCGTGCAGTAAAGAGTTTAAAGTCAGAGTCACAAATCTTGAGCGTCAAATGTGAGCGTCAGGTATGATCTGAGAACGATCGGACAATTATTCCTTACACTGCTTCTGCTGGTGATGCGCGCAGTTTAAGTTCTCGACGAGACAATTGGCGCATATTTGAAAGGCCGACAGGAGCGTTGGTCTTCGTCAAGCTGTCAAGCTAGTATGGTACGCGCCAGATGTTGTCGCGACCTCGACAGTGAGGGTCTCTGCGCAGAAACTTTCACTACTGAGAAAGTTCTGCCCGCGTGAGCTGCGTTCTTTGTATGTACGCTATGATTATCATATATCTTGTGGCTATATATATTACATAAAGATGCTTTTGTGTCCTTTTATACAGAATTAAAGCCACGCATGGCGCTTTGCAACTTCACATTCATCTCTTCCCATTCCTCTTGCGCGTCGCTTAGCGCTGTGATCGCGCCGCCCGCGCCAACAATCCATTCCCGTGGCTTGCCGTTTCCACCTCCAACACTGAACGCAGATCTAATCACAACGCTCCAGCACCCATGACCCAGAATATCCCAGAAACCGCTGACGCCCGAATAAATTCCGCGCCGACGGTGTTTCTCAAGCTCTTGTAGAAGTTCCACACTTCGGCGTTTGGGCGCTCCGGTCATTGACCCCGGAGGCAAAGATCCTCGAAGAACATCGATTCCACGCACGTTGGACCGCATGCCCTGTCCTCGAATCGCAGATACCAGATGATAAACCGACTTATACGTTTCGACGCCCATAAGTTGCGGTACAGTGACTTTATCACAGAATTGTAAGAGGTCATGTCTAATCAAATCGACAATCATCAAGTTTTCTGCTTGCTCCTTGGGAGTCTTTAGTCGCGCAGTTGCAATTTCTAGCGTAATCTCAGGTGCTTTCTTCACCGTTCCTTTAATTGGTCGCAGCTCGCATTCTCCACGAATATCGCTCCAGCTCAGAAACAACTCGGGTGACATTCCAACAAAGGCTGTATCAGGCAACTTGGGGTCTGTCGACGGCGTCCGGTAGAAATGTGCGTATGGTGCGGGATTAGTCTTGCGCAAATGCTTGTAAAATGCCCAGTCAGAACACAAAGTGTCCGTTGCGCGTTTAGTCAAAGACATTTGTGAAACCTCCAGCTCTTCGCGAACAATTGTCTGATCAGTAACGCATAATTCGTATGAGTCACCACTTGCAAGATATGACTGGGCTAAACAAATTTTTTCTTTGTACTCTTCCGCCACTGCTTGATACACAACAGAGCCTGTTTTTGTTTCCTTGTAAGAGCCGAGCTGTGGCTTTCTGTACGACTTGTATGCCTCTGGAACAGCAGCTGTCGGTGATGAAACACTTGATGTTACTGAATTATTGTGCACACATGATCGCAAAACATAGTCTGCGTCGGTTTCCCACTTCTCAGCATCCTCACTACTGCCACATGATGTAATAAAAACCCGTTTCCGCTCCAAATCAAACGCAAGAGAGCAATCACTAAAAGTGAGACTAATATCCGGCACATGAGCAGGCGATTCATGGTCAACTGTCAAATCCAACCCATCAACGACTCCAGCTTCGTAACTGATGTATCCAACAAGACCGCCGTAAAACGATGGTAATGTGGGATATTCCCCGGTTTCTTGTGCGTTTGAATCCAGCCGACGCCCGTGATCTTTTGAGATTTGAGATTTGTACTGTTCAATCGAATAGCATGTCTTCACTCCCAATGAATCAACAACATGTACGCTAGCAATTTCAAAATCCATGACTTCCGAAATAATCCGCCAAAAATCGTTGATTGATTCGACGTTCCATGATGCAATGTCTGCCTCATCCGACGGATTCAGCACTTTGACCAGCCTCTCCACAACAGAGTATACATAAACCTTCGGACGCGACTGCGAGTAACACGCAATGTATGACCATTTTCCAGGTGCAGCAGCAGAGTCCATCAGCGTGAAGCCATATGCATGATGTAGCATTTCACAGGCATCAATGACAAGCGTATTCATATCAGTGTACTCAGGCAGGTCAATTATTTTCTGGTTCATGATTCGCGACAAGGTTTTGTTTTCAGAAATCTGAGCTGTCGCTTGAGAGCTGTACTCGTTCCGCTCACCGAAGCCAAACTTGTGCTGATTGATATACTGTTCGAGTTCGCGATCGTACTTTTCCACGTCAGCCTGAGCCATCCTGTTCTTTGCAATGCGTCTTCGCCGCTCATTCGTATACTCCGCTGTCGCATTAAATATATTCATCATTGTCTCGCTTCCATACTGAGAGCATACAGACTCCGGATGATACTGCATCGCATAGTAAGGGAAAGTCAGATGCTTGATAGCCATCAACACTTTGCTCCCATTCTCATCCAGATCCCTGGTCCAAGCAAGCGGCACAATTTCGTCATTTTTATCACTTTCAATTTTGACGTGCAGTGAATGATATCGAGTACATTCAATAGACTGCACATCGAGCCCCGCGTAGACCGTATTCCTGCCTTCCTCAGTCACGTCAAGAAACGACTTCAGTCCGTGTCGTGGTTTTGGTAGCCGAACAACGGAAAATCCAAATCTGAGTAGCATATACTGAAACCCAAGACATATTCCAATGATCACTGGAGGTTTTCTGTCCGCTGAATCGGTCCCAAGCCTCTCGATTGCGTCCCATACTGCAGGAATACCCTTCATATCCTCTGCCAACGACGGCGATCCAGGACCGGGGCCAATGGCGATGGCATCAAAGTGGCTAAGAAAAGTCGGTAAAAGAGACGGTGAAAATGCATCAGGTAGCAATTTGTCAGAAGATATGACTGTCACTTCTGGATGGAACGGCAGGTCGCGAAACAGCGCGACGACGTTGTACGTGAACGAATCGTAGGAGTCAATAAGCAGTATCCGATACCTGGCGCGGTCCGGTGCTCCGTACAGCGCACCACTCGCGGCAAAACTGCCGGTGTCGTTATCCAGCCTCATAGTACTCCTACAAAAATCCGTGAGAATAAGGCGCGGCGAGCAGGAACCGCGAAAATCGCGGAGTGCACGAGTGGGTGTGGTCTTGGCTGCTCTTAATTGTGGGGTAAAAGGAATCGCACAGGCGAAGACATGCGGCTCGGTAATTCGATCCTGCCGAAGAAATTGAAAATTTGAGACGCGCGTGGTGCGGCTCACGATTTTACCGACGCGTTCCTCCCAAGCAAAAATTTCAGAGTTCTCAGCTCTCGCAGCTCCCAGCAGGACCACTCCCCAAGTACTAGGCAGGCTACGTTCAGCACAACCAAGGCTCGTGGCTGGCTATAACTTTGCGATTCGTTTCTATATTGTGCAGTATATTTTGCTATGGCGCTACAATTAGTTTCGCCTCATTTATATGCGCAGAAGCAGCCAAGTCTACCTCCAACACCTGCTCCGTCTTCTCCCGCGACTAGTCTTACGGGTCTGATGGAGCGATCTGAGAGCCTTGACTCCAGCGGACACTCGATGAGCACTAAATGCGGAGGAATTGCGCAAAAGCTTCAGACACATACAAGCATCGCACAGCGAGAAGAAGACGCTTCTGCCTTTGAGAGGAAAAGGATACAGCAACAAACTGCCTTGCTTGATTTGGACATGGCATGTTCACTCATTCAGGTGTGCCCTGTATGCAACAAGAAGACTGTCCAGCGATGCATGATTGACCAACAAAACTCATTACTAATGTGCACTGACTCCAAGGTATTTCCATCGATGAACGGACTCAAGGCAGCTTTAGCAGTTCTCTAACAGAAATTCATAGTGTGTTTTTCCTTTCAACGACAGAGCAATGGATAATTTTCTTGCAGCTGTCTCGGAAGATGATTTAATGAAAAGCGCTCGCGACCGAATGCGCGAAGTAACTGCGCGAGAGACTGTGAAACGTGGTTAGTACTGTCATCATGATTGTTCTGCATTCGAAGGGAACATGGTGTTGTTGCATATTGGCTTTTTTTTTTTTTTCAAAAAAGGGGTTTGTTATTGGAGTTACTGTGCACTGAGAGATTATTCTCATGAAAAGTTAGTCGCTCTTGGCCGCATCTCATCTCATCAGAATTAGTATCTGGTGAAACATCTATAATCGGGCACCGCTGTAAATATCTAATGGAATTTTTTCGCAAACAAAAAAAAACTAGGATGCAACATTGACTGGCATTCAATATCAATCACCATGTGAGACATCGCTTCAACCAACCGCTATTGGCCTGAAGACCTGATTATGTTGTGAGATCGAGCTCTAGCCAGCATACCGTCTGCAGCTGTTGTCCATTAACAACTGTCGCAAGAGTACGCAAAGCTGTATGAAAACAAAGGCAGTTTGATGCATCTCTTTGAGCTTGAACGCATTATACTGTAATTCTTGACTCAGGTGTGAGTATTGTGCGTTCGTATAGCAATGCTCCTCATGTCTTGCGTTCGGTTCACATTTGTGTCTCGCTCAAGTCCACTAGGACAATTCGGTTTGCATCATGTAATACCAAAGTGAAGTGTGTATCACTCATATACTATTATCAGGCTCACTGCCATTGTATCAAATTTAGTAGCTTTCCAGGAGAATGATTGAATACTTGATTTCCATTTTACTCTGGCCTGAAGTTTGATAAGTGTATGCAGATCGACGCCGATCTACTACTCAGATTCTGCTCATCGTAGTCGTAGTGCCGCGCACACCCCTCCAGACTGGAAACAAGAGTGAAATTTTTGAACCAGAATACGTCCTCTAGTAAATAGTTATTTTGATAAAACAAAAAGAAACACCAGATCTGTACGTCTGTAGTTTGGAAGAGCGGACTTAATTTATGTGCGTGACTGGGAGTTGCACAACTCCGTGCACGTTGGGAGCTTAACCAATGCTTAGTTATGTGAAATTGCACAGGAGCTGGACGCGCGGGTTGTCGGGACTTGAAGGATCCGTTTGAGCACTTTTGTTAACACATCGCCATTTCATTAATTTCGACGATTACTGTGGCTTCATCCCACTGAAGCAAGCTTTGTTTCTGACGGACTTTTGCGATCGCGTTGTGCGTGACAGCTTTTACTCAGCGATTTGACGAGGTGCTGTGTTTGGTTTAAGCATAACGAGCTCGGATCGCCCGGATATACATACAAGATGGATTTGCGGAAACGAGAATTTAAGCGGCAGAACTCCGAGTCTGGCTTCAACGATGCTAAGTTTTTTGCGAAGGTGTGTTCTGATTGTATGGGAAATTGTGAAGCCGTTGATTAACGCAATTGACAGGGCAAAGCTGCCGAGCTTCGTTTGGAGCTGCGATCGGACAAGCGTAACAAGAATCTTGTGCGACGCAAGACGGCATTGAAGCGGATTGTGGCGAACATGACTATGAATAACAATGAGATGATTCAGCTTTTTCCTGATATTCTTGAGTGCATGAAAGGTGAAAGCCTGGAGATTAAAAAGATGTATGCTGATTGTGTTTGAGGAGTGGCAGAAGTCATCGCTGACTATATGTTTAGGTGTTTTCTTTACTTGATCAATTACTGTCGGATAAGACCTGAAATGGCCAGCAAAGCTTTACCGATTTTGCTCAGAGACATGGAGGACGAGTCACCGCTTATTCGTGCCCTTGCGCTGCGTACGATGTCATGCATCCCCCTGCCTTCGTACTGTGAGTCGCTAGTGAAGCCGTTGCAGACGTTACTACATGATAAGGATCCGTATGTCCGAAAGACTGCTGCGTTTGGTGTTGCGAAGTTGTGGGCAAATAATGCATCGTTGGTGGAAAAGAGCAATCTGATAGAAACGGTAAATCAGTTGCTGGTTGACAACAATCCTACGGTGGTGTCTGCGGGATTAGCTGCCTTGACTGACATCACCGACAAGTCGGAAGGCATGAAGCTTGCAATCGGATATCAGGATGCGAGTAAATTGGTGCAGATTTTGGGTGATTGCAACGAGTGGTCGCAATCTTACATCCTATCAGCGCTGATGTCTTATACTCCGCAGGACACTGCGGAGGCGCTGCTGATGGCTGAGCGGCTATCACCGCGGCTGCAACATTCAAATACATCCGTTGTGCTGGGTACGATCAGAGTTATTATGTATCTTACACACTACATCTCTGATGATCAGGCGATTGACAGTTTGGTACGAAGATTTGGGCCGCCATTGGTAACTCTGCTTGCAAAGCCATACGAGATCCAGTATGTGGCTTTGCGGAATTGCTTTATCATTTTGCGGCAGTATCCATTTATCTTGCACAATGACATCAAGGTGTTTTTCTGCAAGTACAACGATCCAATCTACGTAAAGGAGACCAAATTGGAGATTTTGTTCCTGCTCGCGTCGGAGCATAACATCAGTGAGATCTTGCGGGAACTGGCCGAGTATGCGTCGGAGATCGACATGCAGTTTGTGCGCAAAGCTGTTCGCGCTATAGGGAAGCTGGCAATTAAGATTGAGAACGCTGCGCGACAATGCATTGACGTCCTCCTAGATCTTGTGGCGACACGTGTGCCGTATATTGTGCAGGAGGCGACTGTTGTGATTAAGAACATTTTCCGTCGCTACCCGAATCAGTACGAGTCGATCATTTCAGTGCTGTGCAAGAATTTGGACTCGCTGGATGAGCCGGAGGCGAAGGCGGCGATGATCTGGATCATTGGTCAGTATGCGGGCCGGATTGAGAACTCGGACGAGCTGCTAGACGAGTTTTTGTACACTTTCAAGGAGGAGGTTATCGAGGTGCAGTTGGCTTTGCTAACGGCTACTGTGAAGCTCTTTGTGCAGCGTCCAGCTAAGGGTCAAAAGCTCGTGCTGCAGGTGTTGAAATGGGCGACCGAAGAGACAGATAACCCCGATCTGCGGGACCGTGGATACATGTACTGGCGGCTGTTGTCTGCGGCTGCGGGAAACTCTGACGTGACGCGGCAGGTGCTGATGAGCGAGAAGCCGACTGTGTCGGTGGATTTTGATAGTTTAGACGAGCAGACGCTGGAGGAGCTGAGTCTAAACATTGGGTCGCTTGCGTCGGTGTACCTGAAGCCGGTGAGCCAAATTTTCAAGGGCAGCAAGGTGCGGCATATCGAGGCAAGTCCGGCGTTACGGCGAGGCGACTCGCTGACGGGTCCGGCGTTGGTGCAGCAGATGAACATGCTGGGACTGGACGACGGGGAGGGTGCGAACGGCGACGGAGAATTCTACGAGCCGATGGAGTACGCGAACGGAACGAACGGGTTCATGGGGAACCATGGAGACCTGCTGTCGGACGATTAGGCGGTGTGATTGTGTTAGTATAAGTGTATGTGTTGATGTATGTATTTAGTAGAGTAACGACCCTGTACTGTATACTTCTACGCGTAGCACGCAGTCAGGTCAGCCCCGGAAGCTGTTGTTGTATTACTGGATTGGTTATTTCCGGTTCCATGCGGGGACTGTCGGAAGGCGGAAGGCTGGGTCCAGCACGGGCGGACAGCGGACCCCCGCGCGGCGGGCACGCCGCACCGGCGCTTGCTCGTCCGGCGGGCTCGACGGCTCTCGTCTCTCATTTCCTTTTATATCCGCCCGGGTCCTCCGCCAGCCGTCCATCGTCATTCCCCCTCCCGGTGCCTTCTTCTCCTTCCCCGCATCGTCCGCCTCGCCCCTCAATTGCCGCCTCCCAGTCATCTGCCCGCAATGTCCTTCTCTTCGTTTTCGCAGGCTAGCGACCTCTCCGCCTGGAAGAAGCTCCAGGAGGCCTACGACGCCTCCGGCAAGTCCCTCTCCGTCAAGGAGCTTTTTAAGGCCGACCCCGACCGCTTCGCCAAGTACTCTCGCACTTTCGTCAACTACGATGGCTCAGAGATCCTCTTTGACTTCTCCAAGAACATTGTCGACGAGGACATCTTCAAGCTCCTTATCGAGCTCGCCAAGGAGGCTGACATCGAGACCCTCCGTTCCGCTTTCTTCGCCGGCGAGAAGATTAACTTCACCGAGGATCGCGCCGTCTACCACATGGCTCTCCGCAACCAGTCCAACAAGCCCATGCTCGTCGACGGCAAGGACGTCATGCCCGAGGTCAACCGCGTCCTCGCTCACATGAAGGAGTTTTCCGAGGAGGTCCGCTCCGGCAAGTGGACCGGTTACACCGGCAAGGCCATCAAGTCGATCGTCAACATCGGCATTGGCGGTTCCGATCTTGGTCCTGTTATGGTCACCGAGGCTCTCAAGAACTACGCTCAGCGCTCGCTTTCCGTCCACTTCGTGTCCAACATCGATGGCACTCACATTGCCGAGATCCTCCGCGAGTGCGATCCCGAGACCACCCTCTTCCTCGTCGCCTCCAAGACTTTCACCACCGCCGAGACCTGCACCAACGCCAACACTGCTAAGTCCTGGTTCCTGAAGTCGGCTGTCGATGAGGCTCACATCGCCAAGCACTTCGTTGCTCTTTCGACCAACGCCGCTGAGGTCGCCAAGTTCGGCATCGACACCAAGAACATGTTCGAGTTCGAGAACTGGGTCGGTGGCCGTTACTCCGTCTGGTCCGCGATCGGTCTGTCGGTCATCCTCTACATTGGTTACGACAACTTTGAGAAGTTCCTCAAGGGTGCCGAGGCTATGGACAAGCACTTCACTGAGAAGCCTCTCGAGGATAACATCCCCGCCATTGGTGGTCTTCTTTCTGTCTGGTACAACAACTTCTTTGGTGCTCAGACCCACCTCGTCGCTCCTTTCGACCAGTACCTCCACCGCTTCCCCGCCTACCTCCAGCAGCTTTCCATGGAGTCCAACGGCAAGTCAGTCAACCGCGCCAACGAGTTCATCAAGTACTCTTCCGGCTCCATCCTCTTTGGTGAGCCTGCCACCAACTCCCAGCACTCGTTCTTCCAGCTTGTGCACCAGGGCACCAAGCTCATTCCTGCGGACTTTATCCTTGCCGCCCAGTCCCACAACCCTATCGAGGGCAACCTCCACCAGCGCATGCTTGCGTCCAACTTCTTTGCTCAGGCCGAGGCCCTCATGGTTGGCAAGACCGAGGAGCAGGTCAAGGCCGAGGGCAACCCCGAGAACATCGTCCCCCACAAGATCTTCTCTGGCAACCGCCCCACCACCAACATTCTTGCTCAGAAGATTACTCCCGCCACTCTTGGTGCGCTGATTGTCTACTACGAGCATCTGACCTTCACCGAGGGTGCTGTCTGGAACATCAACTCGTACGATCAGTTTGGTGTTGAGCTTGGAAAGGTTCTTGCCAAGTCGATCGGCGCCCAGCTTAACGACAAGGAGCCTGTTTCCAACCACGATGCTTCGACTAACGGTCTCATCAACCAGTTCAAGAAGTGGTCGGAGTAAGTCATTTGTTTGGTTATGGATTGAAATTTTCAAAAGCGTTTGTAATATGCAATGCAACATTAATAATGAAAAAATATGATAATACAATTAAAAAAAAATATCTTTGTACAATATCCCCATGTTTATAATGACCAGTTACTCCGCCTTGAATGTAAACCTATGCCCTGGATCAGTACTGATGACCTTTTCTCCCAAAATCTCCACATCCGGTGCGAGTTCCACGATGCCTTGGACCGGCACAATAGTTTCCACCTTATTTGCCCTTACTGCTGGTAAATTTTCCTCTGGTCCTTCCGGAGTCGCGTCAAGATCAACATGATCCCCAATTATCTCGCGCAGAATAACGTAGGCGCCGATCTTACTCAGCACTTCGTTTCTCTCCGCACACGTCGTTGTCGCAACACACATCGGACACCCGGTCTCGCACTCGCACATCCCGATCCGATCAATTGCACGACGCACAATCTCCTCTAGAAACTCAAATACCTTACGCGACATCCCCGACCCCGATCCAAACGATGAAGCTGCTGTCAACCCCTGCGCTTCCCGTGCTCTTTCCAAAGCATATCTGTCGCGCTGAGTCAAGCCCGTCGACGCGGATTTGGAGTCGTAGAATATCAACCGTGCAGGTCGTTTGCGCGCAGTTTCCCTTGTCGAAAACTCCTTCTCGGGCGCTTTGCACTCCGTCCGCATGTCCGAAGCTGCTGCAGTCGACATAACTACGCTCGAAGTCATACTCATCACAACATGCTCGGCAGCGTGTATTGCTCCCGCAACATGCAAATTCTTCTCCCTAAGAACTTCGAGCGCACGGGCTGGAACGTCAATCCAGAATCCTTTCGTGTATGTTTCAACAGGAGGAGTCGTATTCACGTCGATTGCGTCAAGAATTCGACCTTTTGGATCCATTTTGAAATACCCAAACACCACGGATGTGACTTTTATATTACCGAAATAGGCATACTGTCGGCGCTGTTCACGTTTGACAGCCTGGCTCACTGTAATATCGGTCGTTGACAATACTACAGTAGTTTCATGCTCTTCTTCCATGATTGGTCGCATTGACAAAATCTGAACCGCGTCAACGTCCGTAAAGTCTCGTTGATTAGTCGTCCAATCGACATTTGTACGCTCAATTTTTGCAATCTTATCTTCCGCATTCACGTCGCGCACAAGGTATGGCTTTCCTTGATGAATGAAAATTCCACCTTCGTAGAGCGTGAACGTTGTTCGCGACGCTTCGATCTCCTCAATCACGATGTTCCTTCCGTTCGTGATATCCACAACGGCGTACATATCATCGTCGATATTGCGAATAGAGACATGCTTCGACGGCCATGGCAGAAATCGTGGCTGACAGTCATATAACTCGGGCTCTCCTGTCTTTGGGGCGCGTTTACAGAGACACGAAGTGATCAATTCGTGTGCAATACCGTTTCCAAAATACTGAGTATCATCGTCAAGCGAAATTGGCAACTCAAAAGCTGCGCACTGAAGGTGCGACTCCAAAATCAAGGGATTTTCGAGGTCCAGAATCACATCGGCGTAAGGTTTATCAAACAGCGCACGAGGATTCGACATGTAGAACTGGTCCACTGGAAAACTATCGCCAATCAAGATCGTTAGAGAATCCTTGTTTCGGCGACCTGCGCGTCCACTCTGTTGTCGCAAGTTTGCAATGGTGAATGGAAATCCCACAATCAGTACCGCGTCCAGACTTCCTATATCAACTCCCAGCTCCAGAGCATTTGTCGCTACAATACCAAGTAGCCTTCCTTCAAACATATCCTTCTCGATCTTGCGTCTCTCTTGGGGCGTGTACCCTCCTCGGTAACTTTTCACGCGATCGAGCATCTCCTCACGTTGCAAATTAACAAATTCTTGTCGCACAGCTTTCATCATCAGTTCGCACTGATCTCGCACTTTGCAAAATGCAATCGTACGTACGCCGTTGAGTGCGAGTTTCGCAAGCAACACCGCACCCTCGCTCACGACGCTCTTCCGTCCAAGTCGTGGTTCTTCGGGATCTTTGTACGGAGTGTTCCATGTTATGAAGTGTTTCTCTCCCGCAGGAGACCCATCGTCGTCGACAAGTGATACGTTTTCAACACCAAATATTTGACTCATATGATCAACTGGATTGGCGATGGTAGCAGAGCAAGATATAAACTGCACACTCAGGTTCCCAAGATACGCGCACAGTCGTCGTAAACGACGCATCACAAGTGCCACATGCGTGCCAAATGTGCCATCGTAAACATGCAGCTCATCCACCACGACAAACTTCAAATTCCGGAAAAAGGTTCGCCAAGACTCAATAGAAGGTAGAATATTTACATGCAGCATATCTGGATTCGTAAATATGATGTTGGCCTCCTCGCGAATCGTATGACGATCTTCTTTTGCGGTGTCACCATCGTATGTGTCGACAAGAATGTGCGATAAACCGGGCATAAGAGAAATGATTCCTTGAAGTGCGCGTTTTTGATCTTGCGCGAGTGCCTTGGTTGGAAATATGTATATTGCGCGGGCTTGGTTGTTTTGTTCTAGCGCCCGTAGGATAGGAACTTGGTAAATAAGCGATTTTCCTGATGATGTAGATGTCGACACAATCACATTTTCACCGTTATCAATAGCATTAAGTGCTTCAGTCTGGTGAGTATAGAACTGCGTAACCCCATTTGCGGTATACAGAGCATCCGCAAGTTGTTGCGAAATTCGGAACTTAAGATTACCTAAATAATTTAGCAGAATTCTTGACAGTTTTTGGATTTCCTTACCATAGCGTGCCTGCTGAAAAGGTGTGACCTTACAGCCTTCTTGTACAATTTGATCTCGATAATCAAAATCCATCGTGAGCTCATCAACGATATCAGGGATCGGAGCTCTTTCTTTCGGCACTAGCGCTGGAAACGGCACCTTTCTCAGATCCTTTCTCATATCATCGTCATCATCATCATATATCGAAGGTTGGATCGGTATAAGTTTCGCAGATTCTGACTGTAGTACCAGTTCAGGGTCCATTCCTTTGGCACTACACGCTGCAATGTGCTTGTTCACTGAGTGAGAAAATTTTGTGTTTCTGCGGGTGATCAGCTTCGTCATACTGGCCATGGAATATGACGGCAGTGCAACTTTGTACACAGGCTTCCGAGTATTGTCGTCTTTATTCAGCGACGTCCTTCTCAGATCTTCATCTATAAACTCAAACACGAGTAGTTTCTGCGATAACGGTAGATCCTGAGACGATTGGATCTTGAATATGTCGTTTGCTGTGTCACCGGAAATTCTGTCATCTCGACGATCTGACGTGTGTTCCTCATAAATCTGCAGTTCATGTTCATGCACGTACTCAAACCTCACTGAATTTGGCATCAAGTACACGATAGCGGCAACATCTTTCGGTTCCAACTCCCGCTGAATCTGCGCCTCAACTGACTTTCTAAACGTCTCAAAAAGTGGCGATATATGTTTTCTAGCAGACAAAAATGTCACAACGGTATTAAGAGCCCGAAATACTTTCTCAAGCTTCTTGAAATATTCAGGCCAGTCCGAGCTGTCAACCACTGTCGGCGCTTTACTCTGCCGCCGTCGCTTCGCCGCTGGCCCAGATGCATCGCTACTCTCAGACGTCGACGCAGATGATGACGACCTTGACCTAGACGCTCCGCCGGAATTCATCGACATTTTTGAGCTGCTGAACGGAGGATCTCACATCGGACTTTTGTCCGTGGAGTTTCGAACGCGTCGCGCGCGCGTATTCACGTGTTTTTGTGCGGTCACGTGTAGAACTCTCACGCGGAACATGCCGCGCACCACATCTCCACGATCTGTAGCTCAAAATACACAGCGACCCGGCTGATCATGCGTAACTAAGAGTCAGCTTTCGGTGATCTATTGTAGTATGAGAGTACACAATGGATACCACAGAACAGAGTGGTAAAAAACGGAATGCATGTATGTGAAATTGTGTTTCTGGCAACTAGTAGCGACTAACCATCATGAACAGTCGCGATGATGATGGCCTCCGGAGGCCGAACAACCGGGGAATCACAGAAGGCGCGAAAAACATCTGAAACAAATGTTCATGCTACGTTTTTGCATCATTCCTTTGCAGATGGGCTCAATGAGTATATTGCACATCCAGAAAAGTTTGGACCTGATCAAGTGGTCAGATATACCGATGACTACGTGTTGATATGGGATAAATTTCCAAAGGCATCAGTGCATTTTCTGTTGCTACCGCGAAATAGAGATAGGACGCGACTTTATCCACTACGAGCATTGTGTGCTCTGGAAGAAGATGGAGCTAAAACTGAAGCTACTCGCAAATTTTACAACTCTCTTGTGGAGCCGGTTTTGCAGGCCAAAGAATTTGCGGTTGAAGAGCTCGGGAGACTGAATCCAGGTCACGAGTTTTCAGCAGAGGACGATTTAAAGGTCGGCGTTCATGGTGACCCGTCGATGAGCAATCTTCATATACACATTCTCTCGGTCGACAATCACTCTCCAAAGCTGAAGAATCGAAAGCATTACAACTCGTTCAACACGTCATTTTTTGTGCGGTTTGAATTGCTTGACAATGTTGAGGACTTCAAAAGCTTGGCGGAATATCATGGGCTGATAGATGTACTAAGAAAAGGAGATGAAGAGGCGTGTCGGTTCTTTGATAACAAGATCAAAGAGTCTTTGGTGTGTTGGTACTGCAAGAAAGATTTTGGAAACAAGTTCAAGCAGCTCAATGATCATCTTGATGACGAGTACAGGGCTTGGCTAAAGCGAAAGAAAGTAAAATCTGAAACTTCATGAAGTATAAGGAGCAGCATATTTGTATGTAGAAAGTGTTTGAGTAATTTATGTACAGTAACTATATAGTAGATCCAACATTGGACAGTGGGATCTCAGTCACGCCGGAACTGATTATATAGGTGTATGGCATACCGCTTTGCACCAGATCGTAAGCTACCGGTAGTTGACATCGTGGACACAGATACATAAACCAATTCTCGCGCGTGCCATCCCCTCTAATTACCTGGTTAGTATTGCACCAAACACCAAGATCTCTCACTCACCGCTCTAAATCCTTTGGCGTTTTCTCTCGTTGCGCATTCAAGCTGAACATGCATTTTTCCTCATCGCGCGGCATCACAATGCTTTCCAGCTTACATATTTTTGCATCTCGTCGTGGCAGATCGGTTAACGGCGGCGAAATCGTGAGAATGCACTGGAGGCAGTGACATTGGTACGCTCTAGATCAAATTATGTTAAGCCCGTTTCAGCAACACCCACACATTTCTCATACATACACAGTCTTCGGCCGAGCTTGCTGCTCTGTTGTGTCGCCGCCCATCCGCTGTTCTTTCGTCGGGCGTAGGATAGGATGTTCTATCATATGTACATATGATCCGGTGCGGGCACGTGCTAATTTGGCGCATCTTAAAGTTCCGCGATGACGACGGCCAAATGTCGATGGCGCGGCGCGCGCGGCAGCTGATCCTCGATCCGGTGAAGTCGTTCTATGCAGTCATCGATCCGATAACCATTACTTGTCACCATCCACGCTTTCGGCTTCCTACAGCTGCTACTTTTCACATCCTGAGTGCTTTTTCAGGCTTAGACTTCCTTTTACATAGAGCAAAATGTCGAAGAAAGTTGAGGAGAAGGTAGAGCACAAGGTCGAGCACATCGCACACGAGATTAAGGAAGGCGAAGCGCCTGAGTCGACTGACACTAATCTGCGGTACGCTGCCTATGCGAATCGGCTACGAGTAAGTTACTTTATTACGGTTGTCACTTAATTCTTACTGACATATATGACAGACTGTACGTTGAATGACGGGATCGGACATGGATAGGGACTGACATAGATGTATACAGATCGTCCTCGCGGCACAGCGATATGTTGCCTACACCTCTGATATTGGCGAGTCGTTTCGGCCTATTGTGAAGCCCGCTGTGGTGACAGCAGCGTATGGTATCAGTTGGGCATACGTTCTGGGCGATGTGTCATACGAGGGTTACAAGGTGCGTTTGGCGTCGAAATGCTGACAACGGTTAATTAACGTTTCTCCAGAAATATCTCAAGCAGCAGGAATGGCTTGACGAAGTTGCGCAGGGCAAGGCACCGACAGAAGAGAAGCCAAATTGGATTTTGACCATGGTTCAGCGAGGAGTGTTCCAGAGCATTGCGAGTATGGGTCTGCCTGCTTTCACAATCCATTCGACCGTACGATATTCTGGTAGGGCTCTGAAGAACGTCAAAAATCCTGTCTTGAGATCATGGGGTCCCGTTGGTCTTGGACTGGCCGCCGTTCCGCTACTTCCGTATATGTTTGACGAGCCTGTTGAAGAGGCTGTAGATTATGTCTTTGACAAAGGCAAAGAACTATACAGAGATTTCAGCAAGAAAGAACTCTAAGAGATTAATACTGGGATTTGTTCTGAAATCTGCCGTTATAAACACGTGTGTTGAATTAGTAATACATTCTTCGTTCTCGTTTATATTCTCCGCGCGATCGAGATTACGTGTGACCATTCAATCTTCAAAACGGTGTTTTCGGTCCAGCCGAAAGTATGCTTGAATCTATCAAACAGTCTGTCAACTATATCTCCGTTTCCATTGTTGCGTCGAGCAACTTCTTCCGGATGAGCCTTTGACCAGTTATGGAAGCTACTCCATGTACGAACGTATTCTTCGTTTGCTGCAAGAGTCATCGGCTTTCCAACAAGCATATTTTCCGGTGCTGATTCACCGGAAATGTACACCTGTCGTTCAGCGTCTTGGAAAAGATCTTCGGGGAAACTGATGTCCTTGAACAAGTCTTGCAGGTAGCGGCGGCCCGGTTCCCAGTACGGACCTATAACGATCGCGTCAGTAAAGTCTAAAAGTGCCAGCAAACATACCCAGATAGTTCTTGTCATAACTGAACTCCTGTATGATTTCATTTGCCAGTGGAAAATCAGGATATCTGTGATCAACATAGCCAAAGAACGACATGGTGCCGCCTGATCGTAGAGCCCGTGCGCACTCTTTAAACCAAACCGGGTGGTCAAACCAGTGAGCAGACTGCGACGACACAATCATGTCTGCCTGACCATCTTTAACAAATCCAAGATCCTCGGCCGGTTTAATTAAAAACTCCGTATTCAGAACATTTCTTTTCTTTGCGTTGCTAATCGCACTTTGAATCATTCCCGGCGACGCATCGGAGCCAATTGCTTTTGTGAAAAAGCTTGCCAGCGGTAGCGTGGCTGTGCCAGGTCCACATCCTTGATCCACCACCAAACTTCGAGCTCCTCGGTGGTAAGACATCAGGATGTCGTAGAGCTTTGGTGGATAACTAGGACGGAAGTCGGAGTACGACTTCGAGGAGTAAGACTCATCTGAAAAAGAAGCCATTGGCAAGTGTCAAGAATGTGTCGTCGGCAACAATGAGACAGAAGAATGATGGAAGTCACCGAGGACTTATAAAAATACAGTGGATATATTGTTTCGAGTCATTTTTGCGTGAGGAGTTAAAGAAGTCATATAACTGCGCGTCATTATGTACGTGCCACGCGTTACGCACGCGTATCTGCTGAGGTTAGGTGTTGAAAGAATACTGTAATCGATCGGAGATCCTATCGCAGTACAATGAATCAGATGAGATAACAATGCACTTGTACATATCACATGTACATTTCTTCCGTGAATAATCACATCCACGACTTGTGTATAGTATAGTACATAGAAAGAGATGTATGGCACCGAAGACTCCACACGATCAGCAATAGCTACAGCGAACGGCCGGTGTAATCCATATCCACCTGTATACATACCCCTTATAATATGCGCGCTCACATGCGCTAGATTCACAAATTCAACTCGTCGAATTGTCCTACGCGTGGTTTAAGATTTGCGGCCGGTATATATACGGTCATACTCAAGTTTTACTTGATTCACAGAAAAAACGCGTCTTTATAAGGCGATAAAGTTGAATAAGGGTGACAGTTTTGCTGTATTTCTGTAATCATACAGACATCTACGAACTCTGAGAAAGTTCATGTGTTTGAACTGTTTGGAAACGACTGTCCTTTGCTGAAGAGACAATTCTCCTTGATTTTCACCAAGACAAATTTTTGTCTTTGGGATTGATCCCGAGTTTTGCTCTCAAAGAACAGTTATTTCACGCTGTTCAGTGCTTGTTTGAAGCGATCTGTACAGCAGAAGTTTGTTGAGACATACATACTTCGTTTGACTCACCTGAGGGTCGAGCACTCGGCTGAATCTAAGCAGTACTTGCTTCCAGCCTTTGTTCTGAATTTTCTTGATACCGTCTTTATATTTGCTGTAAAGCCTCACTGAAGAAACATTCAAAGGCTTCGCTTTATTGCATACAAATCTTGTTTACTGTACAAGAGTACTCAACTTGAAAACATAGGTGACTTTCATTTGATAGTTTAACTGCCCAACCTATCTACAATGAGCAACAACCTGAGTGGTGAGTGAGCATTTCGTCAAGGTTATAGCTGATTAACAAAAAATCACAGGCTCCGCTCAGCAGGGCGGCCGTTCGCGTAATGCAGCGCTTGACGGCCGAAGAACGGTTGTCATTTCTAATCTTCCTCCAGATGAGGAAATTGATATTGCATTGTTGCATTCTATGATTCGAGGTGGTCGCCTCGAACATAGTATATACGATGCTGATAAGCGAGCGTTTGCTGTTACGTTTGCTGAACACAAGCAAGCTAACAAGTACTTCTCGTGGATTGGCCAGGCAAAAAGAGACGGTGGTGTGTTTCTCAACAAAAACAGACTTGCGTTTGAGTTGAAAATCACACCGCGTCCTTTTCCTCGCGTGTATGCGGATTTAAAAGCTTCCCGAAAGCTTTTTATGACCCAAATCAGCGATACTGTTCGGGTTCACGAAATTTACCAGCAGCTGTCCGTGTTTGGAGATATAGAATATGTCAAGATTGTGTGGGACAAGCGGTTAGCTTGGGTGTCGTTTTGTAGCATAAGGGACGCGGTCGAAGCGAAACGTGCCATGTCTTCCGGAAATCATCCTTTTAGATCTTTCCGAGTTGAATTTGGCGCGGACGATAGTGAAGGACCGATGCGCGATATTTACGACGACAGTCAATCAAACAAAGACGTCCGAGAAGGTGTTAATTTCATCTTTGGAAAGTTCACATCTGAAAGACGATTCGATGCATACTCTGCATCACGAGCAGGTATGATGCTTATTCATGGACGCTGATTGATGCGGGGGTGGGGTGATAAGGCGCTAAGTATGTACATACACGAATGAATCATTGATGTTAAGCTATCAACCTAATAACTCACTTTTGACCCATACTCGAAGCACGTTGCCGCCCGCGCTGCTGTCATCTTATGAGGGAGCTGTCGCGTCAGCGGATCGAGTCTAAGCAGGAAGTAGTTGCAAACAAACGCGCCTTCAATTTAATGCATGCTACTTGTTAAACTACAAGATAAATCCGTATGAGGACTTGACCAGCAAAAACGGGTGACATACGCATCCTTCCAAGCTCATGAAAATTTTATCAATAATGAAATGATAACCGTGGGATGCCGGCAACTCTATTGTGGCCATGCTACATACATACATGCGGGCAAATTCTGTACAACCTCCCATCCACCAATATGAAAAACAACGTCAAATGCAACCACTTCCCTGTAAAAAATAATAAAAAGCCGTTTCTGTAAGCTATCATGATAACAATGAGCTTATGTACACATTAATATGAGATAAAATATCTAGTTCCTGGTGTGTGAGAGTCTGTAAATGCTTGTGTATATGTGATCTTCTTGTCAAGAACACTTTGTAAACGTCTGTGATGCTGGAAAAGAAATATTTACAGCTGCAGCCGGAAATCCAGACGACGGTTAGCAACATCTGTCGTGGTCTCGGTGTAAAGTTTGCGGTCAGCTTCAGTCATAGCAGACCAAATGGCTTCGCGGCGACGGTTCTCACGTGTGAAGAACCAGCGAACGAAAAGAGCAATGAGAACGTTAAGCACAGCAATACCAATAAGGATTGAGTTACCGCGGCGGTAAAATGGTGCGTCGTCTGCGCGATACACGTTGGCAGCTGTAAGACTACCAAGCTGAACACCGATGTTGTAGATGGCGACGGCGATGGCGCGCTTGTGCTGGTCATTCGTGTTTGCAGAAGCCCACGAGAACATCACAGGCGTGTAATACGGGAAACCGACAGTCAGGATGATGCAGAACACGCGCAGACCAAACGAGGCATCATCTGGGAGAACGCGCTGCAGAATGAGGAACGGAATCAGCCAGATCATGGCAACAATAGGGATGTACCAACGAGTACGGTAACGGTCTGAGTAGAAAGACACGCAAAGCATTCCAATCATAATAGAGAAGTTGGCGGGAATGACGAGGAGGTTAGACTCAAAGATGGAGTAACCATAGCTTCGGAACATGATAGTCATAAACTGATACGACGACACTGAGGGAAGGAAGCCAATAAAGCCAAATATGAACATCGGAACGAGGTAGGGATCCGTGATGGTCGAAAAAATATCGCGAACACCAAACTTCTTCATAGTTGATGAACGGCTGCCGTCAAGCGCTTTCGATTTGGAAGGATCGTCGAGAATGACGCGAGCGCGGAGAATGGCATGCTCACGCTCACTGAAAATACGCGAGATAACGGGCTTGCGGAACGATGGCATGAGGAAGAAAGAAAGCACACCGATAGAAATGGAAAGGAAACCCTCCAGGAAGAAAAGCCACTGCCAGTTGTGCCATCCGTTAAGACCGTCCATGTTGAAAATGGCTGACGCAAGAAGCGCGGAAAGAGCGTTTGTGACATACTGAGTCGACCACAGAAGTGCAAGACGAACAGCGACCTCGTGCGCCTTGTAGAAAGAAGTGACATACAGAGCGATTCCAGGAACAAAGCCACCTTGGCACGCACCAAGGAGAGCACGGGTAGCAAAATAGGAAGCACGACCAGAAATAAATGTCTGGCAAAAAGAGACGACAGCCCAAGTAGTCATCATAGTGGGAATCCAGATGGTAGGTCCAACAACAGTGTTCATAATCTGAGTGGGGATTTCCATGAGAAGGAAGCACAGGAAGTAGATGGTCTGTCCGGTGTTGTAGTCATTCTGCTGCATACCATTGTCGAAGAGGAAGTTGGTTGTGAGAACATTGACAATGTTGATTCTGTTAAGTTGCAAACTGAGGAACATAATGCACGACCAGGTCATGATTCTCCAGTTGATTTTGAAGCGCACTGTGTCTTCTTCGGCCTCAGTCCATGAGGAGCTAGTTCATCAATCAGTTACCTGTTTGAAAGCACGGGATAATATAAAACACATACGTTCCCTGAGCAAGGAACTTGCTCAAGTCACCATACTTGGCATACAGGGCCTCGTGCTCGGTGTCGTTATTAGCAAGCGACTCGTCGGCGAGGTAATCTTCCTGTTCGGTGGCGAGAAGGGCCGACTTCTCATCCTTGCTGTCTGAAATTGCGCCATATCCTAAAATCAATCTAATCAGTAAATGTTTACCATGGCAGTACCCACGATGAGAAACTCATACCGATGTTTTCCATGATGGCCTCGGTAGCCAGCAGCTTCTCGTCCGATATCTTATCCATGACTGTAATCGGGGAACACGTCTGTTGGCGAGTGTGTGTGTTTACACAGCAAAGGTCGGACTAATCGTACTTTAGAACACTCGTTTGCCAGAAAGCACACCGACTATGGCAAGCAACAATTTGCAAAAAATAAAGATATGAACAGAGACGCAGGCCGGAAACAGGATGCCGCGGATCTGGTGGAAGATTTACAGGCGGAGTGCTAGTGTAATGGATAGATAGAGAGGCTCGAGCGGTCTTGGTCCGAGAGGTTTACGAACGCGATACGAGGGTTGTTACGGTGCGCGCTGCTGATATACCCTATATAGTAGCGTTGCCCGGCCGGTGATTCCCCAGCAGGGGCCTCATCGCGAGACGCGGCCCGAGACGGTGTTTTGAGTCATCACACGTTCCTCCGCCCTGCTCTGCCTCTGTTTCTCCACTCTCTGCCCCGCGCTCATTCTACTCTGTTGCCGAGTCGTGCTGAACACTCAACTATCGCTTCCTGCACAGCGATTATCGGGCCGTCCGGAGCCTGCTCCAGTCGCGATTAATCGCCTCGTTATCGTCACATGACCTGTGCGGCGCGATAATCGCTGTGCGACTCTTTGCTGGTTCGGGCACGGCCTCCGGCAGGCGCGCGCGCGTCCGGCAGCGCGTACATATGTGTGCGAGCCGCACAAGCCCACCGCTGGATTTGGACAGTTTGAACCGCGCTCGAGAGTTGCGCTGCGGCTTCTTCAACCGGTTTGCAAACCAGCTTGAACCACGGCTTGTGTAACTGAACGCGACGCGTATACTTTCAACCACCCCCGAAGACGCGTCCTGAAATAATTCTGCTTCGCGCACGCGTCGCTCCGGTCCCCGCTCAAGCCCCGCCTCGGATCGCTCACTCGCGCTTGCGACCCAATACAGATTTGCAGCACAATGGACGTCGACGGCGCCTCAATCATTTTTCGGCTTCAGGTGCAAGTTGTTCAGCACAAGTTCCGGGTGTATGAAGAAACATCCGAAGATTTTGATCGCGCTCGCCAGCACTCGCAGCTCACGCTCGCTGAAGCGCCAGCATCGCAACATGCGTTACATGAGGTCGTCTCAAATCCTCGCAGAGTCTACCCTGACTACAATGCATTAAAGGATACTTACACCGTCGAGATCTCGCGCAAGTTCTTGCATATCGCAGAGGCTCATACGACCTTACGCGACACCTCTGAGGACATATGTGTTCGATTTAATCGCATATATCACAGGTTAGTTGTTAATATTTTGCTACAGAGCTCAGATTTCTGACATTGCCCTCAGTGAATTGCAACTGGCTGCACTCACAGACGAGAATGATTGCGACTACGATCCTGACTACCTTCTCGCTTATGTCGCTAGCGACAACTCAATTATTCGTGCCGTGGCAGCTCCCATCGTTGAACATATTGCTCTTCCACCGCCTCGCACGGTGCCCAGTAATCTCTCGTCTTTTGAGCGTGAAATGCAGATAACCAACGAACCCAGCTCGGTCCTCACTCGCAGACGGCCATCGTACTCTGCTCAGTCTGTGAGCTCCCTTGACTCTCCTCCTCCTCCTCCAACCAAACGTCAGCGTCGCAAGTCTCCTGTGGCTTCTTCCCAAGATGAACGACCGAGCTTAAATCTTGAAGTCGGTCGATCAGTCATTCCACGCAAAGTCTCAACAGGCAGTCGGTTGTCAATGAACGCTCTTTCAAGACGTACTTCACTTGTACTGCCAGACGAAGGTGAAAATCGCCGGCTTTCATTACCGCCTAATCCGAGCTCGGAGCCCGACTCTCAGATCAATGTTGATCCACAAAAGCGGCAGCAGTCACCGGAAGTTTTGTCGTCTCCGTTGCGATCGATGACGAACGGCGAGCAGCAGCCGGAGGTGACTGCGGGGGAGATTATCAGCAATGAAGTTGAGCAGCATGCGGTAGAGCTACAGAACAAGGCTGAAGAAGTCATCCCTGCAAATACTGAATCCGAAGAGGAATCAATTGAAGAGCAGAGCGAACCTGAAGTTCCTGCCATCAACAACGATGAAGAACCCAAAGACAGTCTTGCAGACGCTCAAGCGGAAGAAGAGGCAGTAAAGGAAGACGCTTTTGCTTCTGAGAGTTTGTCACAAACAGCAATAATTCCTGGGACTCAGGGAGAACCCACTCCAGCTCGTCACTCACGCGAAGCTCAGCTCTCAGACTCTCTCGACTCCACTCAAGTGTTACCATCACAGCAAGACGAGATCAACGAGCTCAGTGCGATCCGTTCGACTACGACTGTAGAGACTCAGGAAACAATTGACGAAGATGAGGAAATGCTAGATCCACCAGACACACCGCCGCGCTCTTCGCCGACAACTCACTCTTCAAAGCCGTCGATTGTGCACAGAAATGGCGATGTCGTTTTACCGACACGCAGTATGCAACGGCTTGCCGAGTCGAAGAATGCCGAGATTCCTGCTCAGAATGATCCACCTCAGCCTGAGTCTGCTGTACCAGCCCCGACAACCGCACCAAAACGCCGCGGACGGCCTCGGAAACAGCCAGACCCAAATGCTGTGCCAAAAGCTCCGAAGCGCAAATATTCCACTAAAGTCTCCAGAGTGAGTGCAGCTAAGCGTGCCAAAGATTTTGAAGAAACGAGTGTTCCGACGCCGGAAAATGAAAGTTTGAAGTCAACAACACCAGCGCAGTCTGTGACTGCAGTGCAGACAATCGCGAGCTCTCAGCCACCAGAGGAGTCAAGGAAGGAGCAAGCCACATCTCAAACAGCTGGAACTTCTAAATCCACAGCAGCGCCCTCAGTTGCTGAACCTTTGTTCTCTGCGGTAGTCCCGCCACCTCAGATGTCAACAGTTGAAACTACAGCTCCAGTGCCAGAAGCCGCTCCCGCACCGCCGCCCTCCGCAGAAGCCATGTCAGCGAGGATCGAACTCACTGATCCAGAATCACAGCCGCGTCGTCGAGGTCGCCAATCACAATCGAAACCTTCGTTTCGTCCGTCATTCGACTCGAGCGAACTCATGATGTCTACCCTATCCTTCAAGCCAAGCGCTGCGCCATCAAAGCTTGTTCCTGCGGAAGTGGCACTGAATCATGCCAACACACCTCCAGCCGGCAAAATTGTTCAACCTGCGTTTTCAATCAAGTCTGCGCCACGGAGAACTCGTGCGAAAGCCAAGACGACGAAGCCTTCGACTTCGGCACCGGAAAAGACGGCCGAGACGTCGGAAAAGGCAGCAGCGCTTAGAATGCCTGAGAAAGTACATGCGTCTAACGCGCAGAAACTAGCAAACTCGGTCTATGAGATTTCTGAAAGCGAAGACGACGCAGCGACGCAACAATCTACTGCGTCTTCGACTACACGAAAACAGAGTACTGAAACGGTAGCGGCTCCTGACTCGCCGGAACAAGCCAATGTGCCTTTTGGACATCGACTGCTTGCACGTGCGCGTCGCGCAATGCTTCCAAGTCCAACTTCTCGACAACTCGAACCTTCGTCTCCTGTATCGGCGTCAAACTCAAGCTTACAAGCTGCGGCAGTATCGACGAAAGAAACGTCACCAGTAGAGACGGACGGTGACTACGGAGAGTCTGATGCGGCGATGGATGACGCTGCATCTTCTGCACCGAGCTCGTTGACGCAGGCGTCTGAAGCCGTGCAAATGCTGCTGGGAATTAAAGGAGCTAAGAGACCACGACGACAGCTAGTGTCGATGAGAAGGTAGCCGTAATGGCGTGCTTTTCGGCATATGAGTCGATATAACTTAACGTGAAAAATGACCTGTTTCCAATCATGTGTAACTACTATGAGACAGATCTTGTTGATATTTCTTTAATAACTGAGCCTTCGATTATCCATAAAACTCCAGATCCCGAGATTTGCGAACCACCCAAATAAATACAAACCATAATGCGCAAATAAAAACCTATGTTCTCCTTTCTTGTTTGCTCCCAATTCCTTTCCAACTTGCTGCTCACAACTTCACGAGATACGCAGCAACGCCGCCAGAAAGCTGCATTCCAGGTGTTGCCTTATCTCCCATATCGCCAAAGCCCATATTTGGCGTGCCAACAAACATGTACGCAGTACGTCGTAGCGGGGCATCCGCGGACACCAATGCTGTCTCCACGACAGCTATCGACTTGCCAAACCAAGAGCCATTTTGTCGGTTTCGCGCATTTCCCTGCACGACTGGAGCTACTTTCACAATCGGCGTGGTACCCTTCAATGCACTTCCAGCTTCGTCGACGAAAATATCAGAGTTGAAAATTTGATAGTCTGACTTATCTGACTTAATAAAAGTTGTATCAGATTGACTCCGCATGCGGGTCATCTCGTCAGATAAAATTGTGCTGACAAGACTCCCCATGTCAATCTTCCAGACCATTCCATCGCCATTTTCTGCCAACGGCGAAGAGATGAAAACGTGCTTTTTTGATTCATCATCTGCTTCCCCGTATACTAATGGCTGTGCTGTCGTACCTGCATATCCAAACTTGGTGAACTGAGAACTCTCGAGCCTGCTTTCATCGGCAACGATGTATGCTAGCAGACTCGCACGGACGGCCGGCCCGGATGCCCCACCATGTCGAATAAGATACAGGTAACAAACACCGTTTTGAGCAAACTCATTCGGTGCTCGCCGACCACGACGAGGAATATTGTTCTTGTCCAGCAACGACTCGTTTGGCGAACCGACGAGTAGCCAGTCTCCGAGACCATCAATATGGCCTGTCAGCAATGCTCCGCCTCCAAAGCCGGTTGTGGAAGCAGCTGATCCGCCAAGCTGTGAAAACAATGCAAAAAGTGGTGAACCTGTGCTTGCATCGAATGCAAACACTGCACCTGCGTCAGATGCACCAATATATGCGATTTCCCCTTCGAAAACCTCAACGCTATGGGGTGATGTCGCGCTCATAAACGAAATTTTGTCACTGAACGCAATAGCGGAACCAAATAGGTCATAGTTTAATCCAGCTAGCGCACGACTACTCTCGACAAGATCATTCTTTCCTCCCAGAAGAGTCTGACTTTGTTTTAGCCATCTCCATGGCTTTGCCTGTCTAATACCTAGCAAATCATCCGTATCTCCACGCGAGAATCCATCAGGGCGAACAAATCGCGAAAGCTGCACATTATCCATCGCGACTGTATTGTAACCGTTCGCAAGTACACTCTGAATGTCACGTCCGGACAAGACAATAATCTCACCCTGTTGAATTGTCGAAGAGGTAAGGTCGCTTAAGGGTGCTCCGACTATTAGATCTGGCACACCATCGCCATCGAAGTCATGAATGTGAAGCACGTCGCCAAACAGCTTGCGGCCGCGCTGACCGTAGATATATGAACCATCAGTTGGCGGAACAACCGTGAGTAAATGCTCTGACGCGGCGTAAAAGTCGATAGTCGAATATCCGGGTGACGAAATAGCGAGAAAGGTCAAATTGAACAGACGTACAGCCGCCATAGCAGCACCAAACCTGCGGGGGAGAGTAAAGTTTACTGGGGACCGGCGATTAATGTCTGCATTTTTATTGTAAGACTGAACTGTAGGAGGATGTGAAAGGCGATACTTGGAACGCTGTTCTGCTGTGAGTAAGTCAAGTACGTTGCCTTTACTTGAAAACGAAAACATCGATTCAATCTCCGACAAGGGAATAACGTAGACTGAGCCATCGTTCGAACCAGTTTCCTCAACGTACTCAAAAGGAGCTGAAATTGCTACACAAAGTCCAACATCATCTCCACGAAAATTTCCGAGGGCGAAAGATGAGCCAAACATGGATTCCGCCATACCAGTAGACAAAGACACGGCTTCAATCAAATCATCGGTCGTCGAAGCATCATTTCCAAGAGCTTGCGCACCCTCTGTCGCAGTCTCTGGCTCACAGACACCAAAATCAATGCAGCTAAGATCAGGAAACTCGAAGTATGTAAATTTACCATCTTCTGAAGTGGATGTTGTGATATTTGGTAGAATATCATGTATATAGCCGTGGAGCTCTGTAGTGACATGGGAGTGGTTGAGCATGTGCACATCAGCTTCATGCGTCAACGACGAAGGTGCTTTTCCCGCAAAAATCTCACACAGTTCCCAGGAATCATCAGGCGGGCCGTTGTCTAGCCAAGAAGCAAGGCTGGAGAGACACTTGATGATTGATGTAGTGATCTCTTGCATGCCACCCAGAAAATAATCCTCAAGACCATTCATGAGAATAGGGCTCTTTTTGGCGTATCGTGAGTACATTACTGGTGCAATACTCATCTCAGCGCCCAGTGCAGCAATCCCGCGAGCCATGCAATACTCTAGCGCTGGACGCGATATTAATGTTCCCATGGACTTGTAAATGGCTAGCACGTCAGCGGATGGAATTGACCAGCGCTCACGGACCCAGTCAAGATCCTCGGACGCACGCAGCAAGCGAGACATCACTATCATGTCGCCTCCAGTGTCAAGCGTGGTATGTGCCTCGCTAAAGTCACCATCAAACTCGACTTTAGCCATCTCCATCAGCAGACCCTGGTCAACGCCGAGTGAGTGCCACGAAACGTCAGCAACCTGGTGAGTGAACGTGCCAAAAAGATAGGCACGGAGTCCAACTCCTTCATTTTGTTTTCCCGTCAGAACATAGTTTGTATGATAATACTGGGCAGCAGCTTTAAGAAAGGGAGGCCAATGAGCGGCTTCGGCAGAATCCGACAGACCGAGGCAGTCGTAGAAAGCGTCGGGAAAGAAAGCGCCGGGAATGGAAAATGTCGAGGATGACTGCAAATCGCTAGGCAAATGATATCTTATGCGAGAAAGGATTTGAGTATGAACACTATGATGCAAGATTAGTACGCTTAACTTCCTTCGCCTGTTCAATAGCTAGCTAGTTTTGTGACTCACCCAACACCACACGCTGCAACATAAGGTCCGCAAATCAAGGATAGTGTAAGCACGGAAAGTGCTTCATTGACAGAAAAAAGTCTCATTCTGTGTCAAAACGAGTGCAACCAAACCAGCAGCTCGAAACAGAGAGAGCTGGTCGGAGCAGATCAGATCAGATCAGATCAGAGCGTGCTAGCGAGGAAACGCACGTTCAGATCAAGGATCGGTAGATAGTTGACACCCACTTATGTTAAATGGGTGTGTTCAGGCAGACACAGGCAATACCAGTCACAAAGGTGCAAATCGAAATATGTGCAGCAAGGAGGGGGGAGTATGGCTCGTTGCGCGCAGTCCTTGATCCAGGCAAGGCGGGAAAATGATGGAGTGGAGAGACTCAGCGCAAGCCGCAACCGCCCACAGCCCTGGACGCAAAGTGTGGCGCTTTCCAAATTAAGACAGGTTGTACGCATTAATATTGCACAGACCATTCCTCAAGCCACATTTTAAGCACGCAGAAAGCAATCGCTCGACACATGATGTCAGTTCTCCCAGCTTCAACCCATAGTATGATAGTTCATTGCAACCACCGTTCTGTCAATAAATAGCTTTGTTTATTTAACTCAGCACACTCAATAAATGAATGAGTGAATGAATGGTTTGTAGTAGCAGTGGGATAATTGTTTTTGTCTACGCGACTAAGCGAAGCTTACCTTTGGCACGTATATAAATCGGTATAACCCGATGGCCATTACTACAATCAACAGGATGAATATCAATCCTATACTAGTGTCCCACAAGGCTCGCACTTTTTCAAGATTCAATTACAACGGCTCCCAGGATGTCTGAATTGCGTCTATGCAGACCGCCCTTGTTCATCTCCGTCGTGCAAAGGCGGCAGTTTGCATGAGAATCGATCGTCATTTTTCTAGTACAGGGCTATCGTATAGTGACTCATAGTCTTTTGCTGATCCGTGGTAATCAGTAGATCTATTAATCTGCGTGTTTATTGTCAGATCATCCCGCTTGGGTATCTTATAGACTACATATCATAATATGTAGAAGTATGTAGTTAGCTTCCAAGCGTGTCTGTTCAGACGTTGCCCGTAGTTCCAGATCGCTTTGATGCTTACTAACTTTCTGAACTTTTTTAGTCAGCTGTTTGAGTTTCTTAGATTACAAAAAATTTAACAACTTCAACGAAAGCCTCTATGGCCAAGTTGGTAAGGCGCAGCACTAGTAATGCTGAGATCAGCGGTTCAAATCCGCTTGGAGGCAAAAATTTATTTTTTGTCATTAATCCATTTGCATGGGTTAGGGTACATGTTGGCGCTGCTACATTTGACAGCATTTGCATATTTTCACTCTGCTAATGACCTGTCGAGCGCGGCCTGGAAGCTGTGGGGATGTATTGAAGCGGTGAGATATTTCTAAGGCAGTTACAGCTGTAGCTTGGGGAAATTAAATGAAGCACGCCAGTTACGGTGTTGATAGACCGGTGTGGTAAACTTGGCAACGGAGGCCGGCCTTTCTGCGCGTCGTGCCAAGCGCTCACTGCATGCAAAACTGGCTGCATATTGCATATTGCGGCTCGGTGACAGCCTGACAAAAACCTATCTGGTGCAGCTGCCAAAGACGTTAAATCACGAGGTCAAAAGAACTGCTGTAACCTTCTAACAATACTGTAGCTGCGCGGACCTACCGTGCAGAAATTAGTGAAGCGAGGCAAAGCTGTCGTGATTATCGTTGCTCGCATAGCCTTTCAACGGACTTTGTGATATGAGCGGACTTATAGATTCATCGAAAGCGCCTTCGACGTCATGGTCACTTTTCGACCGCGTTAATCAATATTAAGTGTTCTCTGCCTGGCGCAGTGATCAGGTCCCGCAGAGGTATGTAGATGTGCGGCATAATCGAGCATTGACGACAATTCGCTTCAGGCACTTGGCAATTGTCGTCAGGAGGGATGTGTGAGTCGATAGGATTTGGGGAGGAACCGGCCTTGGTAAGGCACCTATGGCCACAGCACACTTACATCGCGCTTGCGCCCGGGAGGTATGATACATAGGCTTGTGGAGGGCGGGTTTGTCGGCGGCGTCAAGGCGTGAGCAGGCGCGGGGACGCGTTTGTGGGTGTTTATGTAGTGGCCGGGTGAGCTTAGGGCATCCAAAGCGCCAAGTTCGATGACGGCGCTTTTAGAGCGGTGAGTGCGGGTGAATGCTGGGCGAGCCATCGCAGGCCGGAAATGCGGTGCTCCATCGGGAATGACAGCAAGGCCATCACGGGCCGTGGCGCTGCAAATATGCCAGACAGAACCTTGAAAATTGATGCTGATTACAGTATACATCCGACAGGTACTCGATACAATACGCATCTACTATATATACCGACCGGTACTTTTATCTCAAGCCTCTTGTATACCGCGCGCGGGGCGCTTTGTCTCTGAGTTTCCGACCGCAGTTGGCCCGCAAAAAAAGGCCGTGTACCCCGGAGGATTAGCCGAGATCTCGGAGAGATACCCTTTGAGCATTTTAAATACAAGGCCCGCCCAACAACTCATGCGCGATGCAGGTGGGCGCCGGTGATGGTGGCTTGCGCTAGCGTCTCACGCAATCTGGTATCATCATACATACATATGTTTCTATAGGGTACTTATACGCCTCCCACTTTGTCGCACTTAAACCCCTCTCTGTCCGTTACACACATCTCCGCGCAGCAGTGTTTAGATCCGCTGCTTCTGTCGAGCATAAAATTGTACATGTAGAAACTGTATTAAGTTAACTAGCGCAGACCTGTCGCGCGGCTCGCGACTCGTCGCCATCGCCAAACTGTAAAACAACGTAGCGTCATGTCTTTGTACTGTCTGATGCCCTACACTGGGGTACTCCGTGTACCGAGAGCTGTTCCGCTTCGCCGCCGAACATTTCCGTTCACTTCCTCCCTTCAACCCGCTCGACTTGTCCCCCTCTCGAGCTCTTGTCTACTCGCGTCATTTGTTCTATCCTTGAAAGACACGATAAACGCGCAGCGCCCACACGTCCAGACCCTTCGCGCTTCGTCGCACAATCCGGCGCAATCCAGATTGCGAATCGTGTTTGTCTGATCCCGCGGTCTTACACTGTCTTTTCTTCCGCCTTTGAGGAGCTTTCCAAACGGTTGTTGTGCTCTGCCGAGTTCACAAAGCTGCCTCTTGTGAGCGCTCGTTTGTTCAGTGCTTCGCGTCATCTCTACATCTTTCGGACTTCCTACCTGCTTCGCGCTCAACCGCCCTGCAACCGCTGCGTCTATACTCGGTCACACGGATTCAATGAACTGAACGCTCGAGTTTTCTATTTCAACCTTTGACGCCTTTGAATTCTTTTTTTCAACTCTGCCGCATCGCTTTGCGGGCCGCCGTTCACACATTCATAATCCCGCCACACCGCGCCCTGGAGGGGCATGGCAGTCATGAACGACCGATCATCTTCGGCGTTGTCGTCCGTGTCGTCACTCTCCTCCAGCGAGCTTTCTGATGATGCGCATTTCTCACCCAGCACTCGCGCACCAGCTTACAATCATCACGTTGACGACACTATTGATGATCTTTTCCCCTCAATCTTCCCCTCCGACTCCGCTCCCGTGAACGAAAAGCAGATACACGAAGGCACAGATGGGTCAAATGAAAGCAGCAGTAATAACAGTAATAATCCCAAGATGGGAACAAACAACTCGTCAAATCTCTCGGACGACGGGTACTCCAAATGGCCTCACATTGCATCTTCCAGTTATCCGGACATCGACCAGGCAGACATTCACCTAGACGACTTTGCACGATATCGTGCTGGTCTTGCATCTCCATCATTGAATCCAGTCAGATCAGGACCTTCTTCGTTTGGAACTTTCATCATTGACGACTCGGCACCAGGGATTGGTGGAAACTACGCTATAGAAGAGTTCGCGGTAAGTGCAGGCGGCTCGAAGCATCGGTATGCAGAACTCAAGCGTACGCTCAAAACTCGGCATATACAAATGATTGCTGTCGGAGGCGTACTTGGAAATGGCATTTTTATTGGCGCTGGAAAAACACTTGCCAATTCGGGTCCGCTCGGCATCATTCTCGGTTTCCTTATCACCGGTTTCATTGTTTTTTCGGTCATGGTGTCGTTCGGTGAAATGGTTTCGCTTATTCCGATTGCTGGTGGTATTTCTGCGTTCGGATCGAGATTTGTCGACGATGCGCTCGGATTCGCGCTTGGATTCTGTTACTGGTTTTCGCTTGCCATTGCGATTCCAACTCAAGTCACGTCAGCAGCGGTATTAATAACGTACTTTGAGCCATTTGATCCTTGGCGGATTTATCCAGTGGTTATGATTGTCTGCTTCTTGTTTATTATCATCCTGATCAATTCGCTCGAAGTGCGGATATACGGTGAAATTGAATACGTGTTTGGCCAAATCAAGCTCATGTTTCTGCTTGGAATCATCATCATGATGTTTGTTATAAATCGCGCGGACATAACGCCATCTAACGGGAACTCTACTATCTATCCTGTGAACTTTAGATGTTCGTATTGTGTTGCTTTTTAATAAGAAAAAGAGCTAATTTTTTTCTTCTTCTATAGTTTGGGATTCTGCAGTCCACCCGGACTACGGACCATTTCAACGAGCATTTGAGGTGTCGCAAGATAATTTCATAGGAGGCGCAACTGGCAGATTTTTTATGGTATGGACAGCTGTGACGCAATCAGTGTACTGTTTTTCAGGTACTGAGCTTGTCGCTCTGACAGCTGGAGAGGCGAAGCACCCGCGTCGTGCGCTTCCGCGCGCAACTCTTCGCATTTTCTTTCGTATTTTTATTCTCTACATGCTTGCTGTGTTTGCAATTGGTCTCAATGTCGCATCCAACGATCCATCTCTTCCGTCGTTCTTCACACCGTGGTCACAATTCTCGTCTATGAAAGTTTCATGGTCGTTTGGTCCGACGCTCAACGGGAATTGTAATGCGGGCACGATCTCGATGAAGGGATTTTCCAACTCCAATTCTTCCCCGTGGGTCATTGCACTGCAGAAAGGCGGCCAGTGTATGGGCGCTGCGGTTGTGACGTGCTGGTTTGTGTTCTGTGCATGGAGTGCCGGCAACTCCTTCTTATACGCATCGAGCCGAACACTGTACGCTCTAGCTATCCAGGGTAAAGCTCCGGTGATTTTCGGGCGATGTACTCGACGCGGCGTGCCGTATGTGTCCGTGCTATTCACGTTTGCGATTGCGATGACTGTCTTTTTGATTTCATTTCCGAATTCAACGACTATCACGGTATATTACTGGATTCGTAAACTTACGTCTGTTCCTGGAACGCTTGTTTGGGCTGGAATTTGTCTTTCGTACGTGAGATTTCACAAAGGTTTGAAGTATCGCCCGGATATTGTGCAGCGAGACAGTCCGTCATACCCGTACCGGTCGCCGCTGCAGCCGTATACAGCGTACTTTGGTCTTCTGGGCTGCACTCTTTTGGTTGTTTTCAACGATATGACAATTTTCGTGAGTTTTGAGTGGGAGTATCTCCTGGCGTCGTATGTCTCGCCATTTTTGTTTTTGATGTGTTACGTGATATACAAGTTCTGGCGGAGGACACGCATTGTACCTGTTGATCGCATGGACCTGGACCTCGGAAGGCGGGAAATGGATCAGTATGAAGCTGAGACCGCGGCAGAGATGCGCAGAATGGAAAAGGGAATTTGGGTACAGAGTAAGCGGATACTGACGTGGATTCGCGTAATGCTTATTTAGCTGGTTTTGTATAATTGGTTGCACTGTCGACTTTTATTTCCTTCCGATCTGCGTTTCAAGTTTGCAAGAATTCCGCCGGCTGTTTGTTTGTTTGCTTTGCTTTTCGTTGTTTTTTTTTTTTTTCTTTCTTTCTTCTGTTAGAGCTCCGGATCTTGTCTGTTGAGCACAGTTATAATATTTGTATCATTTGTCTGCATGTTAAACTACTCTGCTTCATTTTCCTTGATTCTTCTTGGATTCTGCGATGGTTACAATGTATGTATATCAACACATTTTAACTATTTTTGTATAACTCCAAATGTGTACTGATATAACTTTGAATCAGCTTGAACAGGGTTTCCGTTCCTCGGAACTGTGCATATAGATTTCAGTTGGATTGGGATGGGAACTGCCGACTGTCTATGACTACAGTGGTATAAGCGTTGAAACTTGTCTTTTAACGAACTTTAAAATCTATAGATTGACATAAACCAGATCTAACTGCCGATAAACCACCCTTCATAATTTCATAATTTCCTAATAATTTCATAATTTCCTAAACATCCCACCAATAACACCAATGCACCGTCACCCTATATGAGATTTCCTTTTTCCGTCCAATAAAACAAAAACTATTCAGTATCTCGCCGACGCCAGATGACCATTCATTGCAGGTTTCGGAGGCAGTGATGGCGGCAATTCCAAGCTTTGCTCCTGGTACCGAGACGGCGATTGAGAACCCCGCAATGCCGGCTTCGGAGGTAGTGTAGGAACAGCTAACTTCGAGCCAACAGCGATACTTGTGCGACGCTCTTTGGTTGAAAGGAACGGATTGGTGTCACCTCTCACAGGTCGAGTGGGCGAAGCTTCATCACGTCCAACGACGTTGCGCAGCGGCGAGCGCGGCGGCCGCGACGTTGTACGGGTCTGAATATGAACGTCTTTACCAAAGTAATCGTCGTCGTCGTCAGCATTGTCGTCATCATCAAGCTCCTCGTACTCGTCGCCGAATGGATTGGCCGACTTGCGATGTGGTTTGCTTGGCTTGCGAACTTCCCGTGCAGCAGGAGAAGACGGGGCAGTTGCATAGCGCTCGCTGTAGGCGTAGTATGGCGGAGAGTTGTAGTTCTCGCGCAGACCGTATGTCGCTGAGTTTGTGACCGACTGAGCGCGACGACGGCCGCCTCCAAGGCCAGCGGTGTTGACAAAGTTTGTGATGCTCTTGCTTCGAGCACGAATCAAAGCGGGGACAGAGCGTGAAGGATCATGGCGTCCTGGTTTGCCGTTCGCGCGCTTCTCGTGGTGATCATCATCGTCGTCTTCGTCGTAGTCGTAGCGGTAGTTGGAATCATTGTCGCGGGAGCTATTCTGCGATGACTCGGATTGAGAGCGCGACCGGGAACCGCCACCCAGAATCGACCGCACAAAAGATCCACGACGGCTCGCGCTCGGCTTCGACGGACTGCTTGCAGAAACTTGCTCGAATTCAAAAGCATGTGGATTGACCGAGGACTGAGATTGCGACCTGCGACGTGTCGAAGGGGTCCGGCTGTGCGGCTCCTCCAGGCCCGCGTTTTCCGCGGCTGCGACGGCGCCACCAGCTCGCCTTCCCAGCAGTCTGCCGTCCATGTCGCGGTGTCCGTTCACTCGGCGGCTACCGCGGGAGCTCGTGTGGTTGTAGTAGTCAGACTGGTTCTTGTCATCATCGTCGCTGTTGGCGTAGTAATCGTCAAAGTCTTCGTCGTAGTCGTGCCTGCCGCTCGCAGACCGCGTCTTGCTGTTCTGGTCCATGTTGCTTCGCGAGTATACTTGTGTTCTGCCGGACGACGCGTAAGTATCAGCGTTGCTGCTGCTTCGCGTCCTGTTTCCTCTGGGTGTTTCGCTGTCGATATCCCAGTTTTGAGATCGAATGACGGATTGCCGTCGAGTTCTGTCCATGGTGGTTATATGTAGAGCTGCTGGACCAGCCCGTCGGCGTGCGGCGGAGGTGTGCTGTGGCTTCGCGTGGAGAAGTTGAGACGACAACAGATTTTTTGACAACGCAGAACAGAAGCTGCAGCGACGTGAAGCACCAAGCTGGAGAGGGGAACAGGGTGTGGAGAAGAGAGAAAACGAGTGTGGAAGGGAGGAGAGGAAATTGTGGAGATTAAATTCAGACGCGTCCCAGAATTACACCACGGCGGCCGCGTATGCCGGGCCCCGGTCTGCGCACGTTCTGGGCTGCAGGCATTTGAACAGCTGTCAGCGCGGCCCCTGACCTCTTCTTCTCCGCCCTTGCATTCGGGCCGGTGGACTCAATTGAGCGCGCTGACTTTGCTCTGTGAGCTGCTGACATCTAATTGACTGTAGTCAGACGCGTTTCTTCAGTCTACCCGCATCTGGTGCTACCTCGTACACGGTGCGCAGGTGGCACAAGTTCAGTTAATTAGCCTGGCGCGCCAGACAAAGTTACGCGACGCAAAGGGCTGATTAACGGGGGTCTCCTGCGCCACTGGCGAGAGTTTATCCAAAGCAGAGGCTGGAGCCGAGCCCGAATTAAGCCGCTGCCGAGATTGCGGGTTTTGTGCGCACCAGAATTGGAGGCCAGCTCTTCGGGTGTACAAAACGCAGCTCTTGCTTACAGCTAATGTTACCCGGGTCTAATTATGAAAATTCGTCCGAACGAAAAGCACATCGCGGCTACACACGAGCTAGACAGATCCCTCCAGTTCTGCACACAGTCTCCGACAATGTCGACTCCTATGCGATTCGACAAGGTTCTGCGGAACTCGCGGCTAGTGTCACTGGCACAGAGCTTACCACAATACACAAAGCAAAAATACCCGACCAACCAGATCCTCGAGGCGCCGAAACACTCTCTCCGCATCGGCGACTATGGACTGAAAGCACCGCTCCCTTTGACACGCCCGGATTCTGACCCTAGCGCTGGCAGCAAAAATGCCCGGAAACCGCTTCCGAAGCGCATTGTTGTGCACGAGATCACCACTCCAGAGGGATTCACCGATTTCCAAGATGCTCCACGGTTTGCGGATTTCCTGCGCAAGTTCCGTGAACTCCGGACTCCTGTTACGTTCGAAGACAAAGCGGCTATGGACAAGGCTCGCGTGTCTGCGGCAGAGGCCAAGCGCAATGTGTACAGTTATCTTTCTAGCGTTGGTGTTGAGTCTGGAGAGTCGTCGCAGTCGGCTGATGGTACCGCCGCTGCTGCTGCTCCGACTGCTCCTACACCTGACAGTGTGTTCCAGTCTGCCGGTGGCATTTTTGCTCAAACCGAACCTTCAAGTTCACCAGCTCTCGATGCAATGTCGTCTCCCAAAGATCGAATGGCAATAGTCGAGAATCTGCTCACTACAGTCCCCTTCCGCAACGCGCTCTTCTTTGACAACTCAGAGCTCGAGAACCAGGACATCACAGGAAAAAAGCCGCTGGTTTTCACTACAGACAGCCTTGTTCCCCATCCCAGTGAGGGCAAAAGATCGGTCAGCGGGTCAGCAGGTGTCAGTTACTCGCTTATGGGACGTGCATACCAGACGCCCATGAAGATGGACTTCGAGCCGACTTACCCAGGTCGTGAGCTTTCCGGTCGCAATTCCTCGCAGTCAGTTTTGATTGCGGGAATGGTTGCTGAGTCTCATCGGACATCTCAAAACACTTCTGTGAATGTCTTGGACAGATTCAGACCCAAGCCATTCAAGATCAATCGCGCATCTGTTTCCGGCGCGGGTCAGGTATATCTCAAGGTCGAGCCGATTGAGGAGGATATGACGTATAAGAGCATTGCAACTGGATATCAGCGAAGGAATTCTCGTCAACGTCCTGCAAAGGTATAAACGTGACATTGGTCGTGGCGTGTAAGGAGGAGACTGGATATTTTGGAAGCTTTATCTGTACATATACTAGAACAACGCATTTTTACCATATGACAGCTGTAGCTTAATTTAATGAAGGGGCTTTCATCCGAGCATGGATGTGACTGGTAAATAATGAACATGCAATCTTCAATTCAACATCAGACAAAGAAAAACATATAAACTTCTGCTACAACTCACTACTCGGCGTCGTCCACCCAACCGACATAATCACGGCCAACGATGCGGTACACCACAACTTCGCCACTCTTCAAATCACCCAATCGGTAGCTCTCACTACGGATGCCAACGCCCTTACTGGACGAAGTCTGCTCCGTTACGCGAAGTTTCCGCTTTGTCCCATCCCACTCAGTC
Organism: Myxozyma udenii; assembly: GCA_030705025.1. Taxonomy (NCBI): domain Eukaryota; kingdom Fungi; phylum Ascomycota; class Lipomycetes; order Lipomycetales; family Lipomycetaceae; genus Myxozyma; species Myxozyma udenii. Next base: position 188,431 of record JANIWG010000001.1, read on the forward strand.
ACGATACCAACAGCAATACTTCCGCCCAAGCCGGCATCATGTGAGTACTTCTGACGCAAACTTCCTTTGTGTCCTTGGAATCGAGCACTACTAAACGACACGACATCACCGGGGCGGATCTCGTCGGCTTGTGTAACGGACGCATTTCCGTAGTTACTGTAAATCACTGCACCAAAGCTCTTGCCAGCAATTCCAGGCAAAACGTCTTTTCCAAGTCGTGAAATCACCGCGTTGACAAACGCAAGACTGCTTCCATCACCGATGATTTTCGATCGAGCAGAGTATTCAGCGGCCGCTTTCAATGCATGACGACCAAACTGCGAGTAAGATCTTTCCAGTTCATCTTTGCGCTTCGGCGCAGGAGGCGGCAAATGACGCTGCTCAATGCGCAGAGTCTTTGCCGGCGACTCGCGTCGGAATGAAAGCGCAATCATAGACTGAGAGTAGTCCGAGTACAGCACATAAATCGTTCTGTTCACGGTACCACGTCCACGACGTGTGTGATACGACTCGTCAACCTCAATGTATACATCTCCTCGGGACGCCCGAGACGTCAAAGATGGAGGAATTGCTTCCGCTTGAGCCCACCACGTACTACTGTCCTCCGCGAGATCAACATCACGAGCAAGGAAAGCTCCCCCGCCTCCAGCATCAAATGATCGACGAGTCTCGAACGATTGACGAGTATCAAATGATTGTCTCATATCAATAGAACGGCGAGGATCCATAGAGCGGCGACTCTGATCAAATGACGATCGAGGTGCCGGAGAGTCTGAGGCAGCAAACGAGCTTGCATAGGGCGACGCCGGTGGCTGCGTGGGCGGTGGCGGTGGCGGTGGCAGCGAATGCGTCGATGGAGCTGGAGCCGACGGGACCGGGGGTGCCTGAGAAAGCGGCAAAGGCGGCGGGATGCTATGCTGAGGAGGAGCCGGTGCAGACACAGGAGGCGCAGGAGGGCGTCCAAGTGCGTGAGTCGTGTCTGACCCATATCCATACGCTGAAGCTGGTGCACCAGCATCATCGTACGCAGACACGGCGCCTCTATCGGTATCCTCATCCGCTTCATAGCCAGTAGCAGCGCCTCCCTGGTCCTCATCGCTGTCATCCTCGTCATCATCATACGACTGAGCCGCAGGTTGCGAGTGGTGGGTCTGGTGACTCGGCGTGGGCGGTGGTACATATGCTGTTGGAATAGGTGGCATAGAGGATGGCGGAGCACTGGTGGGAGGAGGTGGTGGTGGTGGCAGTGGATGTTGACTGGGCTGATGCGACGCCTGCCGTTGATGTCCGTGATGCGCAGTTGGAGGAGAAGCTGGAATTGGTGGAGGACCTGCAGCAGGTGTTTCCATCGCGGGTTGGTATTGTGGAATGGAAGTTGGAATGGGAGGAGGTTGGAACTGCATCGACACGGGCCGTGTAGCCATTGGAACGGGCGGAGGGATCGCAGGTGCAGCAGTTTGCGCAGGGAGCTCATCTACCACGTCGTACTCGTCCTCATCCGTCTCCGCATCCTCGGCGTAAGACGGTTCGGGAAACGTAGCCGAACGTGCCGGTGGTTCTGGTACTGCTGGCGTCGACTGGGTCGGTGTTGCAGGAATAGTTGACGCTCTCTGAATACTACCCGGAAGATTTGCGGGAACTTCTGGCGGACTGGAATAAAGTCAGTCAAATGTGAAACAATAAGAAAAGTATCAGACGTACGAGATCTGCATCGCCGCAGTTTGTTCAACAAGATCAGATTCCACTTCCGTCGTTTCCTCTGAAGTGTCCACCGGGATATCGCCATCAGCTTCAGCTTTCAGCTCTGTAGTATTTTCCGTATCCGCCTTTGAATCAACAACCGCCTCATCCTCTGCAACTTCCTCATCGGATTCCTCGTCCTCTTCTTCAGGCTCCGGCTGGGGCACCGGAGCGGGAGCAGCAACGGGAAGAATAGGAATAGCGCGAGGCTGAGAAGCTGCTGGTTCCGGTTCTGCTTCCTCGACAACTTTCTTGGAGCTCGTTTTCTTCTTGGACGAAGTAGGCGCTGGCATTCCCATTGGCATTCCCATAGGCATACCCATAGCAGGCATGGCAAATGGCATACCCATGCCACCAGACATCTTAGCCATTCGCTCACGGATAGCCATACGACGTGCAAACTCTGGATCAACATCCTCTTCCTCCTCTTCCTCCTCGTCTTCCTCGTCTTCCTCTTCTTTGTCTTCTTTCTTATCATCGGCACTCGCTTCCGGAGCTGGCTGATCTACCTCGGAATCATTATCGCTGGCCTCTTCTGGAATAGTCTCTTCGGCCGCGGGAACTTGTGCAGTTGGTATTTCCGGCATCTCATAGGCTGCCTCAGCTGGGGGAGCTTCTTCAGTTGTATGTTCTGCCTCGATAGGAGAGTCAATTGTATGATGACTGTAAGATCGTGAAATTTGCGGCGATAATGATCGAGAAACTTGAGGAGATAGCGTCGTATCCTCTTGTTCTTCCATAGAAGGACGTGATACGCTATCAATGCTCGATCTCGGATGCGCTTCACCCTGAGCAGCCTCCGAGTCGGGTTCCACCACGGAATCGCGCTTCTTGTGTCCCTTTGTTTTCTTTTTCGCAGCTCTGGCCGCAGCCGCAGCCTGCTGCTCCAGTTGCATCTGCTGGAGAAGTGCAATTCTATCCTTGAGACTAGTCACGCCTGACAATTCCGGTTGTTCACCACCAACCGAAGCGTGCTCGATCTCCGGCTGCGCCCCCACTGAATCGTCCATGCTCGAACGAGGACTGCTTTCCTGTACATGATGTGTCACGTGTGAAATATCCTGAGGAGCAGGAGGAATGTATGCAGATGGTGCAGGAGCGACGAACGGCTTCTTCACAAAAGACTGAGTTGCAGGCTTGTTGGTCTGAGGTCCGATTGGCGTAGTGTTGACCGTGTTGAAAGCAGCAATCCGATCGCGAAATGAAGATCGAGCAGCTGGCTTCGATTCTGCAGTACTATCGGCAGGTGCCGTTGAAACAGGAATTGATGATTGTGCTGGTGTGGCAGTGAAACCCGAAGCGGGGCTGCCGCCTGACTCCGTTGAAGCAGGCGCTGACGGCGGAGAAACCTGCACAGGAGATTGAACAATTGGCGGCGCTGCCTTTTCAACATCTGACTTCGGTACTTCCTGAATTGCCTCGGAAGTGGCTTCCTGTTGAATAGAAGAAACAGATGCGGGAACCTCTGATGGCGCTGAGCGAGGGGGGCGCGGATGCGACGGAAGCTTCGGTGTGTCGTCCTCGATGATTTCAACAAAATTCCGAGGAAACATACCTTCATGCAAAACGTTTGATGCATCAAAGTATTTTCCAGAAAACCATTCTTCATCCTCCTCTGCGGTGACAGTTATGATCTGAGATGCGGGAAACGGCAGATCATCTGGATGGTCGGACACGTATTCATAAAGTGCCTTCACCTTGAACGGTGGAGGCGGCGCGGTAGCCATGACTAAATCGTTCAAGATGACACTTCAACAAAAGACAAGTCAATTACACAGGTTCCGAATATGCTCTGGCAAACAGTTTATGTGATTGGGTAGTGTCTTTCGAGTCGAGTAACGCTGATTCGGAGACTCGAGACGAACCGGAGGAGATGGTGACCCGCAGGCGCCGCGCCGCAGCAGATAGTACACGTGCACTTTTCCAGTGAGGTTAGGTTCTTGCTTGGTTAAGTTACACAGCTACAGTACGCATGCATGTGCCTCTCGGCGCGTCTTTCACGGTTAAAAAATACTGTACAGATATGTATGTAGATCTATCGCTATACAAAAGCAATTGAAATTCACCAAAGTTATAGCACCAAATCCAAAATTAGTCTAGCGACTTTGGTATTGAAGATTCGTCCGCTAAATCAGCAAGAGCCGGCGATGGATGTGAATGCCTTAATACACCTTGCACAAAGAAGTCGGACAATTTTAGTGGTCGCATTTTTAAAGACGTTGCTTCCGGCAGTCCGCTAGATCCATCTGTTGGCATGTTGCTTTTAAAAAATTCACGCGCTGGAACCATAGCCGCATCGCGACACGTCTCCTTGATATCACTGCCGCTCATTCCGGCCATCCTCAATGCCAACTGGTTGAAGTCAAACCCTTCTTCCAGAACCGTGCCATGTAGCATGAGCTGCAAGATTTTCTGTCTTTGATCGAGATCAGGCAGTTTAACTGCAAACCTCTTCGGCATTCGACGTAGAAAAGCGGAGTCGATATCGTTCACACGGTTTGTTGCTCCAAGAACCAAAACGCGACCTTCGGTCGTGAGACCATCCCATAATGTCATAAATTCTGCCTTAAGCATAGCCATGGCCTCATGATCGCCACTTGATCTTTGCCGCAGAAACGAGTCAATCTCATCCAAAAAGATAATGCACGGCTGAAGTTTCCGCGCTAGAGAAAAAATAGCAGCAGCAATCTTGTTTGACTCTCCAAACCATTTATCTGCTATCGTCGACATCTTCACATTGATGAAATTGGCGTTACTCTCACAAGCAAGTGCCTTCGCAAGCATGGTCTTGCCACATCCTGGAGGGCCGTACAGCAGGACTCCTTTAGGTGCTCGCAGCAGTGGCGAGTTGTTTTCAAAAAACGCGGGCCTTTTAAAGATAAGCAATTGTGAATCTCAGAACATTTCCGGTTTGACTCACATGGTTAGCGGATAAAGCACGCTCTCTCTTAAATCGCCGATGATCTCATCTAGTCCACCAATATCTGCATTGCACCTTAGCTGTAGTTCGATCTCTAAATACGAATTGTAGTGCATACCTGAAAACTTAACATTTATATCTGCCGGAGTGACCACTTCTGACATCAAAGCTGCCTCATAAGTAGTGAGATCAAGCTGAACGTTTGGATTCCGAGCGCGAAATCGCGTAATAGCCTCGTTTGTCTTCTTTTGTTTTTCTGAAGATGACGTCGAATCCAGTGCAGGCAAAAACGACTGCACTAAGTAGTATGTAGCAGCACATGCTAAAGATGTAAGAAATGCTGCCCGAAAAGCCTCGAGAAATGTTGAGGCTTGTGTCGGCATGTTGAATGTGACTTATGATGATGCAACTGTCGCCACCGACTCTCGCGCTGCTGAAGACTATAACAGGATGACTGGAACTGCAATATTTAGTAGATCAGAATATATGTGCAAATTTCGTGTACTCTGATCTTGTTTGAAACTTCGCACGCCGTTTTTTTACGAACTCCGCGTCAGGATATGGATGTAACGCGTCCCTGAGCAACTTCACAGCTACTCTGTATGCCGTTTACTGAGCGCAACTTCATTGCCTCTATATAAACGACACGCTCGTCCTGAGCCGCACTAAATTAACAGTTTAAGTGTTCACGTCCGGGTAACACTGTCCCACGTACAGACAAAAATTTAGCAAAAAATTAGGGCCGAGCTGGGAATTGATGACTGGAACTGCAATATTTAGTAGATCAGAATATATGTGCAAATTTCGTGTACTCTGATCTTGTTTGAAACTTCGCACGCCGTTTTTTTACGAACTCCGCGTCAGGATATGGATGTAACGCGTCCCTGAGCAACTTCACAGCTACTCTGTATGCCGTTTACTGAGCGCAACTTCATTGCCTCTATATAAACGACACGCTCGTCCTGAGCCGCACTAAATTAACAGTTTAAGTGTTCACGTCCGGGTAACACTGTCCCACGTACAGACAAAAATTTAGCAAAAAATTAGGGCCGAGCTGGGAATTGAACCCAGGACCACTCGCACCCAAAGCGAGTATCATACTACTAGACCACACGGCCGAATTGTGAAAGATGTAGTAAAATACGCCGTTATAATGGTTTATTTTGAGCCGCATAAGCCTCAAAGGGTGCGGCGCAAAAGGGTGCCGAATGATACTTATGTACATAGCTTGCCGCATTACAAGGCACTAAAAATAAAAAAAAGATAAAAGGCTTTAGTTTCTTACATGTAGCTGTAAAAGATCAACTACAGGTCGATGGGGTGGGATTGTGGAGATACAGCTGCGAGAGACGATCTGGTCGACAGAGCGGCGCTGGTATCAATGGGCTGCTTCCAGCGTCGCAAAGTGTACATACGCCTTAACCTTACGCTGTAGTGAATTATGGAGCCACGTGCGGTAACATGTGACTGACCAATAAAAGCCGCATTCGGCGCGCATGAAGCGTCAAATGAGTGTACGCGGTGCATTTAGTGCATAAACGCAACACATGCGAATGTTTAGCTGCATCCGCTCACCTGACCTGTCCTCGCCGAGCGCCGCTCTTCCCGCTCGCGCCGTCCACCCGCCGTCCCTTTTCTTCCCCGTGATCTGCTCTTCGCGTCACGTTTTCCTCTTCATAACACAGCACCCTCCTAAACGCGTCAGCACTCAAAGAAGGTCCACCTTCTTGATCTACTTACACCGCTACACCTTCCTCAATTACTAAGGAGAAAAGTTTAGGTATGTAACAATTGTTTACGATTTGTGTTAAATTTGGAGTTTTGTGTGGCAAAGATCGTGAGGGAAGCTTGGCTTTGTGCTTATTGTTCAGACTGTGTTGGTCATGTGCTACGACACTGTGCTAGAGACGCGTCGATGTCAACGAGTCTCACATGATCTAGCTTATGCACAGCAGTGTTCTTCACGACTCTGTATCTGTTACCTTTCTATTGCATTTTTGCTGTTTCATTCACCATGTGTACTAACCAGAGTCAATTGTGTAGTTATTCGATATGTCGGCAGCCCTGGCGTCTCCTCAGCAAGACTCGTCGATTGGATCATCTAGCAACATCGGCAGTAATAACGATGCGGCCGACCACATTGGCGGCTCCAAGCGCAAGCGTTCTGCTGATGACGAGATGAGTCGCGAAGACATGAACGAGGTTCCTATCGATCACATTCTCATGAATCAGCCCGATGTTAAAGCAAACACGACTCCTACCGCCTCAACTGCTACAGTCACAGTTCAGGCTCAACCCAGATCTCAGGTGCCTGTGATGTCCCAGCAGCAGCAACAACAGGTTCAGCAGTCCATGTCACAACAGAAGACCAACCCAAATGAGCTCGAACTGCACATGTCAAAATCATTGTCCCCTCATGATGGCCTTGAATCTCTCTCTGGCATGTCGAAACCTGCTGTTGGCAGCGATGAGTGGCATCGTCTTCGCCGCGACAACCACAAGGAAGTTGAACGACGACGCCGTGAGACTATCAATGACGGCATTACTGAGCTTGCAAAGATTGTGCCTGGTTGTGAGAAAAATAAAGGCTCTATTCTTCATCGCGCTGTGCAGTACATCCAGCAACTGAAAGAGAGCGAGTCTTCCAACATCGAGAAATGGACTCTAGAAAAGCTTCTCACTGAACAAGCAATTTCTGAGCTTTCAACCTCGAACGAGAAGCTTAAGGCAGAAGTCGAACGCGCATGGCGTGAGGCGGACGCGTGGAAAAAGATTTGCGTGAACGCTGGCCTTAAACGGAAGCAAGAAGATTAAAGTAGATCTTGCTTCTACTTAGTCGCAGTTCACTGTGATGTTCTGTGTTCTAATGTCCGGTGAGTGTATTTCTAGTTGGCGCGTGTGTGTACGTTGCAGAGTCAGTCCTTGGAATATGTAAACGTGTGATGGGCTTGACTGTTGACATACAATATGTACTGTTAGCTTAATTTTGGGTTCGGAGTTTGTCTATTTGTTTTCTTGTTGGTTTGATTCGGATTATTTCCAGAATATGGATCTCGTTTATAATAGTGTGGCCTTCAGATTTTGATGATTAATTGGCTAAACAATAAGAGCTAGTTTTGTGGTTTCTCACTCTTTATCTGTATCTAGTTCCTGTATGATTGTACATTAATTTTTATAATACAATTTGACAATAATCGACAATGCCGCATGCTTTTGAAGGTGCAATCTACATATGATGCACAACGCCAAGCGGTATATCTTATACAACTGAAACCAAAAGAAAGAAAACGCCACTTTTAACCGGATAGATAGTATTCTTGATGCATTTGACGCAGCTGTATTCAGCCTAATCCTGCACGCTACCGTCGCGAGGGCGATATTTCACACCTTGAGCATCAAGTGACTGAATTATTTCTTCAGGCAGCCGACCGTTCACTTTGACCGCATATGTTCCCGGTAAAAATCCATCCACTCTTAGCCACCGCGCAACCTGTGGTACAGATCAGAATTTTGTTACTCGTAGCTCAATCTCAAACATACCCAAGATTTTTCTGGTTCTGCAACTGCAACGATACCTTCAAATGCTATCACGGCCCCTCTCAGTAACGGCGCCATCGATCAAGTGCTAGGAACAACTTACAAGGGCTAGTGCAAGCATGCACATTCTCTTCTGAATGCTGCAAATTCAGCAACGAGTCACAGTTTGGACATCCCTGTTCAACAAATGCCTAGAGACACAAATACTGTTAGCCCTGTTTACATGGAATCAGCCAAGTTTGATCCACCATACAGTAAACGTTCGCACGATACCACAGATCATACATGCTCGTTCTGATCTAACTGATGACATTCTTGACACTCTGTGTTTTTCTGTTCAACGATCGGTCACCTTCAGGTAAATCCACAGGCATCCTCCGATCAAGCACCTGATGCAGGAACTTATGGTTTGCTTCTGCCTCGGGGTTTGAACCACATGGCGCGCGCCGCATCGCGCTCGCGCTCTGCCATATTGTAAGCAGATCGTACATTAGCTCAGGGGCAATTGAGGGGATGGTATCACTCCAATTCATTTAAACTGAGCATAGAGCTCCAAGCTGGAGGAAAGCAATAAGACATCTCATCATGTGTGAAGCACACGAAGAGCGCGTATGCTTAACCATTTGTTTAGGACATTTGCATTTAAACCACTTAAACAAGGATTCAGGGGCATAGCCAATCTTCAGATACACTCAGCGATGAAGAGAAATGGACCGTTGGTTTGGATTGACTGCGAGGTATGGATCCTTTTTGGTCCATGAATTGCCATATGACGGCATACTGACAAGGGTTTACAGATGACGGGTCTTGATGTACAGAATGACAGGATCATAGAAATTGCATGCTTTGTCACTGATTCAGATCTGAACTTGATAGACGACGAAGGCTACGAAAGCGTCGTGTCTTGCCCAAAAGAAATTCTAGATGGAATGAACGAATGGTGCGTCGAACATCACGGACAGTCAGGTTTGACAGCACGAGTTTTAGAGTGTACCAAGACTGCCAAGCAAGTGGAAGAAGAACTGCTGGACTATCTGAAGAATCGCTGCAATATTACGAAGAAAGGATCCGCTATTCTGAGTGGGAATACAGTACATATGGACAAAGAGTTTCTTCGTCGCGAAATGCCAGATGTAAGAGATGATCCATGATGAGGTTTTTGACGAGATACTGATACAAGATTCCCAGTTTCTCGACTATCTGCATTACCGAATAATAGACGTGTCAACCGTCAAAGAACTTGCCGCGCGACGAAACCCGTGGATATATGGACATGCACCAGCGAAAGTGGGAGCGCACACAGCAAAGAGCGACATTCTTGAAAGTATCGCAGAACTGCGATATTACTATGACAATTGGCTGACGAGTGGTCGACAACGATAATGAAAGTTCGAAGAACTCCTGAGCTTTGCTTCTGACAAACTGTGCGTGCTACATATGTACATAACTACAACGAATGTTCCAGTCTTCAGGATGCTGAAAGCTGCAGCAAAAGAAATGCACGTCTTACAGCTCGACATCCACACACATTAAACCTTCGACTCGTCCGTCAGGCAACGCGTCAAGAAACTTGAGCTCACCGTTCGCCTTAAACTCTATTGCACATGTTGTACCAGCATATTTTGTGGTTTTATTCTCGATGCCAGATCGATTCACGGCGACAAAAACTGTTTTTGTCCGCCGCTGACAGTCTGGCCGCAAGTACTGATCTCTCACTGGCACTAGCCGCGAGACCCAGTACTGTATAGTTCTCAACTCAGGTCCTGCATCAATGACATATTTTGGTTTGTTCGCACCCGAACTATCAACACCATTGTCTGACTTGACAGAACTACTAAGATCATCTTGTATCGAAGACAACCAAGCCATAGGCATCAGAATGAGTTCGGCCTCGCTGGAAACGCAATGCTTTGCAAATTCGTACGCAGAAAACGGCGCGACAAATCCTTTAGGATTCAGGTCCATGCAGATACCGAGCGCAACTCGCACGCTGCTTTTTGACGAACTTTCGTCTTTCTTTTGAAGTTGAAGATCGAAAACCCCAAATCCATCCGGTCCTGGTGAAGCACCCCACACCTCGTCGGCTTCATATAAAAAGTGCTTGCGGTAGTTGTAGATAACCTCGCCATCCGGATTGACAACAACAGCAGAATTGTAAACAGTCTCGCCAGAATTTGAAGAATTTGAGGGTTTCTTTGAATGATTTGTCGCTGAAATCTCCGGATATCCAACTATGACATGACATCCTAGTGCCTGAGCTGTCCTCTGTGCCCACTGTGTCGTTACTCCGCTCGCTGTAGGTTCTAGCCTGCTCTGTATCGCTTGTTTTGACGGAAACGCATATCCGGTGAATGCAAGCTCGGGTAGTATTAGAATATCAGGTTTTCTTGGTTGTTCTTTTGTGAGATTGGATGCTGAAGAAGCTGATTTTGGAGACAAGCCTAGCGCTGAAAGAAGCATCGTATCGGCGCGCCGCATGTTTGCAAGAACGTCAGACCCGTGATGGGCATTGAACTGCAAGCATGCAATCATCAATTGACGTTTGCTGCTCATTGAGATATTTTTTGTTATGTGTCCGTCCAAGCGAGGATGCGGACAATATTCTATGGCTTAGCGATGGATCGAGGGCAGTGTTGATAATCTCGATGAGCCGCGTCAACGAGCTTACTCAGTCAGCATCATTAAGGTTGCATTTATTAAACCTAATTCACTCTGGGTCTGCCGCTAAATGACGTCAGTCGTACACGTGTACTACAATTTGATCGATTGCACATGCACAACGTTCGCGTGCACATGATACACGTTAGGGTATATACTGAAATAGACATCTTATATATTTAAAAGATGATTTGGAATTCAAGCATCTTTTCACTGACTCCATACTTTGATAACTATGTCAAATAACTTGCCAGACCATTATAAGGTACTCGGAATTTCGCCTGAGGCCTCCGATGCGCAAATCAGAGACGCGTACAAGCGGTCAGTAACGAACCCAAGAGGAAACACGGACTTCGCATGCTAACACTCATACTTTAGTGCCGCTCTTGCATCTCATCCAGATAGATTTCCAAACTCAGCAGACGCAACTCAGCGGTTTCAAGCAGTTTCTGAAGCGTACTACATCCTAGGTGATCATAGACGACGAGCTGAATATGATGCGCAGTACAGATCGCAAAATCCTTATGCAAACGAAAGCACGTACTTTGCCGATGACGATGAGCGACAACGCGCATATAGGGATGACTTTATGAATGCATTTGAAGAGATGTTCCGCGAGTCTAACTTTGATGCTAGCGAGTTTGCATCGTCTGCGTCGGCATCTGCATCGGCAAATGCTCACGAAGCAGAAGGCAACAGTAACACTGCCGATCGAAGTGGAAAATTTTACACAGTTTTAACTGGCATTGCAGGATCAGTTCTTGGATTTACTATTGCAAACGTTCCAGGTGCCGTGGCTGGAGCTGCGGTGGGTGCTAAGCTGGGAAGCATGCGTGATGCAAAGGGAAAATCGGTTTATCAAATCTTTCAAGATCTTCCTAGAGAGGATCGCGCGCGGGTGCTTGCTGATCTGGCACAGAAGATATTTTCGTCAAACGTGTTGTAGGCTGTACTTATTGAAATATATGCTAGATGAGACTCTCTAATTTCACATCGTTCTCGAATACCTTTTTGATGGCATATCAAACACTGAATCGTCGTCACCGCCAGGAACCGGTCCACTAGAGACAAATATTCTGCCACCTCCTCTTCCTGTGCGATCTGGCTGTGGGCCTTTGAAATCAGGCAGTAGACCATCGCGCTGAAGAACCATTCTTCGACCATCTTTCTTCGGTGAAAACATAGGAGTGCTACATGAATGATGTCAATATAGAACTAGAAATTTAAGTAGTCAAACATACCCTTTGTTGATATCTGCCCGACGATTCATGTTCCGCTTAACTGCCACTTCAATATGGTACTCGCAGTACTCGGTACGTCGCTTGTCAACCCAGTTGACACAAGGAACGTTTTTCTTCGTAAGAGCTTTACAAAATGCAACGTCTCGCGCGCGTCCAATCTCAATGATCTCATCGTCAGCCTCCGTTAAATTGAGCCGAAATCCTCTCTTTGTTCCATAAGTTGCGTCGCTTGGGCGGTTCTGCCACACACCAGGATTAAGAACAGCCGCCAAATCGCCAGGTCTGACTCTCCAGAATTTTTCCAGCTGTGGTCCCATAATGAAAACGTCGATTTCCGTCTTGAGATCAGAAAGCTGCATAATAAAATATCGACGCTTTTTCATTTTCTCTTTGTCCTCTTCCTCGTTCACAGCAGCCTTCTTCATCTCACGTCTGGCTGGATAGCGATTCGTGGGCCGGTCTTCAGCTTCGGCAGTCACCTCACTAATGACTTTGTTACAGTCTTCTTGTGATTGTTCCTTTCCCTGCTCCGCTCGTTCTTTCCATCCCATACTGCGATTAGCAACTGGACTTTTCATATACATGATCGGTGACTTTCGTGTGACAACGCCGTAAACAGCCCAATCTGGTTCTGCTGGAGGATCGTATTCAGGAGGATGTACGACTTTGTACAGGCTCGACACTGTAAACGTCACCCTCTCACGCATTTCACGTTCCATCGACTCAACAGATTTGTATCTCGTCGCCAGGTGGATGCCACTTTCGTTGTCAAATGTCTCCGTCGCTCGAGAGAGTGACTGGTCTGATTTGAGCTCTCTCGATGGCGCTGGCGGAGTCGATGGCGGAGTTGATCCGTGTTCATTTCCAGTGAAACTATCGCTAGTAGTAACCTCAGACCTACTGGAGCCAAGAGAGGTAGTCTTTCTGACTGGCGGTTCTATCTCTAGATCACCTTCGGATTCTTCAGATTTTTGCGACGGTTTGTAAGACCAACGCCGAGGGTTCATTGTCAAGCTGACATCTCCTGTTCGTGATAGTTGTTGCCTGCGCTCTTCAATCTTAACCTGCTTAGCGGAGTCTTCGGCTTTCTTTAGCTCGCTTCTGATTGCGTTCGAGCTTTGAGTCTTAGCGGGGTTTTTGTGTTTCGCCTTTTTCTCAACCATTTTCATCATCTCTTCAGCAAATTTGGATCCTGTGGAAGAGCGCACACCATCTTTCTCTTCCTGCAACATCATCTGTAGGCGGGACGCTGCACTTCCTCGCTCACCCGTAGCGTCAGATCTATCGTTACGGCCACGCGCCCCAATACCTTCGTACACAGTGCCCTTTCGCGCTTCAATAAGGTCCGCTTCGGTTCGAAGAGAATTGGCCAGACGCGTCGACTTCAAAGTCATTGTTGGTGCCTGAAACTTGCGCTCATATTCATTTTTGGAGGCTCCAATTTTCACACCTCCAGTCCGAGAAAACTGTACCGGAGGAGGCTGAGCGCGACGCGTAAGATTAACTTGAGATGCAGAACTCGGACGCTCAAGACCTAGACGTTGACGAGCAAGTACACGAGATGTGGGAGATCCAAGCGGATTTGTGTCATCGTCCTCATCGGAAAGACCAAGCTCTAAATCATCTTCGTCGTCGCTCAAGAATGCTTTTGATAGCCGACTTTGTAAGCCAGGCAGAAGATTCTTCTTGACAGGTTTCCGCGGCGAAGGCGACTTTGGAACTTGAAGTTCCCCCAACATCGCTGCACGCTTAGCAGTAGACTTTGCTGGCCTTCTTACCGCAACAGGCGGTGCCATTAAGTTCACACTTCTTGCTTCAGCCTTACTCTGAGATTTTGGCGATAGTAACTGTAATGAATTTTTTATTGCTGATGATCGGTCACCGAGTCGTCTTCGTTTACGTATCTCCTCATCAATTGTTCGTTGTTCATCGCTTGTCAAAGGCTCTTTCCGTCGTCGTGGACCATGCGCCGCGTGCTCGTCGTCAGATGAAAACATGACTCCTCCTGGACTCTCAGGGATTGGCAAGGTTCTGTGAACCTCTGGAGGCGATGAAACTGTGCTTGCGACCTCAGCGCGGTTCTTTTCCCGTCTATGTGCTTTGAGGGCTATCCGAGCCTCCAACTCACGCTGCTGCATTTTTATTTTCTCAAGCTGTAGCTTCAACATTTCTTGAATATCATAGTCAACATTTGATCGTCCCGCTCAGAAAACTCGACGCGTACCTTCCTCTTCATCTCGACCGTCATCGCTTCCGTCGGACTCGTGTCCAGTCATGATGACAACCGTAGACTCCAAACTTCGTTGTATACGGCCGTGGATCCGGTTATCGTGTGTTCCTGCTCAGCGGCTTCTGCAACTGGGTACTATATGATGCGTGTATAGTTTTACCGCGCGTGTGCGACCTCGCGTCGTAATCGAGGGGCGCGTGCAGCGCGTGCAACGTATATGATTAATTGCCCAAAACAAAACCTTGGCGCGTGACGCGTCGCGCGGCTCAACTACGCGTCAATATAGAGTTTAAACGCGAACGCGGTGTGGATGAACTGAATCGTATACGGCGTTCGTGTGCTCTACGCGTTCAACCTGTTGACAATCAACCGGTGCAACATTTTTGACTACGTTATACTATCTTTTTGAAGTAAGAGATATGGCGTCACAAGTGCTGGTAGCGCCGATAGCGGGACAGAAACGGAAGCACAATAGTGACACAGCTGTCGACGACGATTCAAGGTCCGTAATCCTGACTTTGCCGCATCCAGCAACAAACGTTCAGACGCGATATCTTTATCGGCAAGACGACTCAGCAGATGCCTCTACAGGAGCACTTTATTCAATTACGATTGTTAGTAATGGGAAGGGACACTCAGGATCATTTTTATTTTCTAGTCCAGGGGAGGCAAATGAAACGAGTGCAACGGAAGAGAGCTGTGAAACTCAGGGGAACGATGACGATCAGAGTCATGAAGGCGTGCGGTCGGAAGCTAAACTATGTGTTGCGACTCGGGTATCGCTGGAGCTGTTTTTGCTACCGACTTTACTTGAAACCGAGCACCAGTTTCGAGAGTGGGATGATATTTGCGACGGACTCCTGACAAAGTCACCCTCGTACAAGCACATTATTCAAGCACTTGAGAAAGTCATTGACAAAGTCACGTCTGTTACGGAGCCAGTAGCCGGTACGCGGTGTTATCGCCTTGATCGTGACAAGGTCTATACAATGATGTCCGCGAGGGTTGCTCGGACTGCGGCGGCACTGCCTTCAGCAATTGTACGCCAGCATGTGGACAAAAGGCTGCGGCGGCCCACAGTTGATATTGGGTGCGAAGGGGCTGCAAAGGAGGATGAAGAACGTATGCGTAACATTGCGCGGCGAGATGTGGCACGGAAGGTGTTGTGCTCGATGTTACCACCTGTTCTGGCGACAGGTTTTGCTGAGAGCGAGGCAAAAAAGACAGAAAATGCGGCAGACTGCGCGGCATTGGCAGCTTACGTTGCTGTTTTGGAGAGGGCAAGATCAGAGGAGAGACAACGCCACGCGATGCTCGAGCAAAGCGTGGCTAGGAGTGAAAGTAGAGGAAAGAGATCGATCCTCGAGGATGTGAAAAAGGAAACAAAGAAGGACACTGCAAGTAAGGGCGTGAAGAGGCTGCGTGGTGCTGACACTACTGGAATGTCCAAGCTTAGCTCTTTCTTCACGAAAAAGAGCTAGCGATGAAGTAAATGCATAGGTGCAAGGATTTATAGCTGTAAAACAAATGTTTGATTAGGACGAAGAGTATCATGCAATGGTTTTCCAGATTGCAGGCGTAATATGAAATGACGTTTGTGATGTATGGCTAATTTTGCGGAAATATGGGGGAGTCTGTATGCTTGGCAACTTTTCTGTCTTGTCAACGCAATCACTATCACATCCTGAAAACAGTCTGCATTTCAGCATTCATGAATTTCTCGTGTCCGTCTGACCCTGTTTGTAGACGGATACGGATGCGACTTATCGGGGATGAAATTTCCAGTATCGACATGCCCTCATCGATATCCCCACAAAAATGCTTACTTCGTTTAACGAGAGATTGGTCCGCCTAAAACGCACTTCAAACGCGTAACTACCCACATGTAACACTACAAATGTTTACTCCCGTTCGCCCAATAACAGATCAAACGAATGAATGTATCCTATGTACGAGTAGTTTGCTAAAATACACTAATTACCCGATGTAGAAATGTAATTTGTGAGCGCGCGGTGGATCTCAACACAGTGGGGTTGGGAGATGCATTCAGCCGCAGCCCTACATCTAGCAGCCCTAATTTCATTCGCAGTCACAAAGCCAGCCGCACAAGTGCCACGTGAAGGGGCTTGTGCTGCGCTGGGACGGCCGCGACAGCGAACGCGCATTGGGCACGCACAGGCAGGCGCTGCGGCGCGGGGCCCGTCGCGTCCTGCCTGGAGCGAGACAGGATCACCAACTTTGCCTGCCTCGTCTTGTAGCCTGTCTCGCACCCCACCTGAACACCTCCTCCACAGAAGTTAGCCACGGTCCATTTACAATGCTGATTCCCAAGAGCGACCGCCAGAAGATCCACACGTACCTCTTCAACGGTAAGTGCTCGCATACGACGCCGTGACAAGACATCACCGCTAACGCGAAATTTATTACAGAGGGCGCTGTTGTTGCGAAGAAGGACTTCAACCAGCCTAAGCACGAGGAGATTGACACCAAGAACCTTTACGTATGTTCACACCGTTTACCACGCGTCTGCTCCGTTTGTCCTGATTTCTGACTCGCAACTACAGGTCATCAAGGCTCTTCAATCGCTCACCTCCCGCGGCTACGTCAAGACTCGGTTCTCATGGCAATACTACTACTACACTCTCACCGACGAGGGCATTGAGTACCTCCGCGAGTGGCTGCACCTCCCCGCCGACGTTGTTCCCGTCACCCACAAAAAGCCCGTTCGCGCTGCTCCTCCCACTGGTCCCCCAAGACGGCGTTAAATTTTTGACGCAGCGATGATGTTCTAACTGGAAGTTGCGGCATTTTGGTATTGTTTAATCGTTTTCTGTACAAAAATAAAACCTAGCTTCTCATCTTTTCAATCTCTTTTTTGTTGCGGAATCCGCTTTGAGCGCCGGGAAGGTGGTGCATACAGGATGTGCAAGATCAAAGTATCATACAAACTCGTCACCCCCCTACGCGCTACGCATTGCAAACTCTAGATTGGGATTTAAATGTACTATTTCAGCTAACTAATTGTTGCAATATGCCATCAGCAAGTTTCATCTGCCTCATAGATGCTAACATAAGATCAGCACAACTGGCATATCATTTGTTGCCGAAAGGCGGGAAGCTGAAATCCGTGTGTGCCATGTTCGGAGGCGATATCAATCCCTCTGTGTTCGGCGGCGATACCATCCTCATATTCATCGAATGCATCGGTAATGGTGGAAGGGAATTCGCTCCTCGCGGACTCTGTAATCCTACAAATAACTGATCCGCTCCTGGCGGTGAAAACTGACCAATTCCAGGTGGTGGTGGCGGCGGCATCGGCATGTTGACATTTCCCGAGAACGGAAAATTGGGTGGCACGGGACCAGGTGGGAATTGTTGCATGCGTTGTTGCTGTTGATGTAGACTTTGCGCATCCATGTATTTGCCCATATCATTGCTTGTCAGAGCTGGCGACCCCATCTGTCCTGCCATGGGAAGAAAGTGCGGGGGAAATCCTTCAGGGCCGACTGGCGGACCGCCTCGTAGACCGCCTTGTTTGTTCGCATCGTTTAAGTCACTCGATCCGCTGCTTGGCATTTGTCGCATTCCTTGCGCCGATTCAAACGCTAATTGCTGTTGTAGAAGTGCAGCGGGCGTGATTCTTGTCTGTCGCCGGCCCTCAAATACAGGTTCGGCTAGCTGCTTAGGGTCCGAACCCGGTGAAAACGCGCTCACTCCGCCGTTAGGAGACTCCTGACCGTATGGAATTCCTGGAAAGTTGTTTGGTTGAACTGGATGCTGTACTCCTAATTCCGGACGTGCTCCAGGTGGTACATGTAGATTATCACTCAAAGGTGTATTTTGGGGTGTCGGCTGCGCACGTCGTACTTTGCGTGAAACGCGCGGCTTCGCTGTGCCAGTCATTAGACCCATGAGGAACTGCTCATTTGAGTCCTTCGGTTTATCTGTCGAGACCTTGCTCACAGGGTTCGGCTGCTCCTTGCTTGGTCCCGACATATTACCTGGAATGATTCCGCTACCATTTGTGCCTGAACCCTCCTTGTTGACAGGTGTTTTCCGTCCTTGAGAAGGCCTCGTCGCCAGCAATTGCATTATCCTCTGGAACCCTTCGGCATCATTGCCCGTCTCAGACGATGGTGGGCTCGCAACAGGCGGACTTGCGGGTTTTGGCTGTTCAGAACTTATCTCCAAAGTCTCAATCTTCTCCACAATAGTTTCAGTCTTTTCCGGCAGCTCGGTGACAGAAGCAGGGTTGCTTGTGCTTCGTTCTGTGGAAGACCCCTTGAAAAAAGACGAAAATCGCGACGCTCGGCTACCTTCACTTGAAGACGCAGTACCATCGCTGACTGCAAGGCCAGAAGAACTGACCGCGAAAAACTTGTCAGCTGAACCATCAGAGCGCATAAACACGCTCTTCTGAGCGCCAGAAACAATCGGAACATCTTGTGCTTCGGAGCTCCGATCGCGTTCTTTATCTGCCGCCTTCATCTGTCCCATCCAGGCCTGAAGATCCTCAATTGAATGTCCCGAAGTATTCGCACTTCGTGACTGATCCGCAACTTGCGTCGAGTTCATGCCGAGTCCTCCACCGAGTTCGGAGTTGTCAGCTGACAAGCTACTCGGTTTCGTAACTCCAGATCCAGACGCCAAATCGTACCATTCCGGCGTTCGTTCAGACAAGTGAAATTGAG
Organism: Myxozyma udenii; assembly: GCA_030705025.1. Taxonomy (NCBI): domain Eukaryota; kingdom Fungi; phylum Ascomycota; class Lipomycetes; order Lipomycetales; family Lipomycetaceae; genus Myxozyma; species Myxozyma udenii. Next base: position 207,448 of record JANIWG010000001.1, read on the forward strand.
AATTTGAGTCTGTTTCGTTTTCTCCGCGGCGTCTGCTTTGGGTCGGATCACGATCGCGCCAGAACCCTTCGTCTCGTCTGGGACCAGCGGCATGTCGCTCACGACCCGCACCTGGTTGACTTTTCTCGTAGCCTTTTCTGTGTATCGGTCTGCCCTCTTTGTCTTCACCCTCACGAAAGAACGCCGCTCGTAAATTCGCCGACCGTCCCAAAAGTGCGGCTGATTTCAAGGCTGTTCCATCTAGTGGCTTGTTTGATTTTGTCGATATTTCTGCATCGGTCAGATCATAGACCACTTTACTAGCAAAGAGACATACCGGAGTTCGCAAATGATATCTTTGGAGGTCCAAAAACAATGTCGTCTTGCTCTGCATTGAGTTAGTTGTTAAAGCAAAGGAGCACTAGAATAGCGGAACATACTCTTTGCCAACGCCGCTTTCTCACTTCTCCATGGCCTTCAAACAACTAATTAGCGTATAAACTGAGACCCAGCTAAAAAGTCCCTTACATTTTCTTATCCAAAATATCTCCGGAAGAGTCATATGCGCCATGGCTACTCTTTCGGCCGCCCTTGGGAACGTTGGATGGTGGTCTGGCGTATTAGCTATGACGCCAGCGCAGTACACATCGACAGAGCTTGACATACCCCATCCATTCTTGCGATGGCTCTAGATCTTCTGGAGGAGTGCATAAAGGTGATTTGGATAGTGCAAAAAGATCCTTAGCCGTGTATCTGTAAGCAGGCCATTCCTTCAGATTACTCCCTTCAATGGCAGTTGAATCATTAGATTCTTGTTATGTTCAGCACTAGTTTTCATTGATACATTCCAAAACAAGCTCATACCAGAAGACATAGTAGATATGCAGTCAAATTCTATGCGCTGTTGTAGAGGCGCAGGACGATCTGATGCTTTTTGAACCGTCCAGAGTAGCTCAGAGCAAAGTAGAGGCCGTGAAATGATCTGGTCAAACTTGGTAAATGATTTCAGCGATTGTTGGTGTTATAATCACATATAGTGCACAATTTGGTTAATCCTGTAAATGGCTAAATGTATATCAGCTGTCTGCAGCTCGGAAATACATAAATAAGCGCTTGATGTCCACAGTTTCTGACGGCAGTTTACTTGTCCATTCAATCTCAACTCGGCAGTTTGTTACGTTGCAAGAGATCACGATACAAGTGCACCTGCGCGGCTCAATGTTTACCCTCTTTTACCCTCCTTCTTCCGCCGTACTCGGCCAACTTACTCTCCGTCTAACATCTTCAGGCCTGATGAAGAACAACTTTACACATATATATATATATACAAAATTCTATGAAACAATATATACAAATCGTAACATCCAGCCTTTTGACCTCAACACCTTACTTGTTCAAGTCTTGGCTCAAACTTTGTCTAGCGTCCGACACCACACGCAGCGCCAAGCCCCTGATCGCATCATTCGCAAACGACGACGTTGACAGAACTTCCACAATTTCAAAAATATAGGCGCGATTAATTTGCAAGACATGGTCTTTCTGCTGAACCATGGTTCGCAGAACACGCATCAACCATGCGGTCGTCTTATCCCAATTGTCGACCTGCGAGACAGGAAGCGATGCGCCGATAAATGGAAGTGTCGAAGTTCTAAGCTGAGGGAACCCCGTGACAAAGCTAGTCACTTCTTCGTTTAGGTAGTGATTGTAGTTGAGCGCAATTGGCAGTAGATTGGCCAAAACGGCAAAAGTAAGCTTCCTAAAGCTGGGCTCTTCTCCAAACTCCTCTGTCGCCAGCACATAGCTCTGGTACAGTATTGTCATCACGACCTCTTTTCCTTTGAATTGAGAATTCTACTCTCTGTCAGTACACTTCCAAGCAAGTAGATAAAATACACCTACCTGGCATACGCTTGCTGCGACCGTGATAGCCCTCAACGAAATGTCTCTTACGTCCTTCTCTCCAGACAAGCACATAATGACGAATGCAAGAGCGTTACTGGTGCACAAGTCACGCAGGTCAACAAGATTTCTCGTCATCATATCCATTACGGCAGAAACACCAAACAACGGATCCAAAATGCAAACCGTTGGCCGATGACTCAAAGAAGCAAAGTCGTACAGTTCTGACTTTTTCAGAAACTTTTCGTTTTGTGATGGCATCGAGTACTGCGTGAAATTCTCGACACTTTCTCTGAACAGCTTTTGCGGAATCGTAAGAGAAAACGTGTCGGTTCCGCCAACAGTAACAATCTGTGTTTCTTGTCCATACGCAATCACGTAGTCAGAGATCATGGAGCCCATTGATGTACCAGTTACAGACTCCACCGAACGAAGAATCTCGAGAAGCATTTTATCTGTAACGTCGAGAGTACCTCCGTAGATTTTGAGAACTTTCTTTGCAGTAATGACACTGGCGTGCTTCTGAGGATTCAGAAAGTACAGGAAGTGGATAACTGCAATTCCATAATAGCCTCTTTCGTGCAACGCGGCAAGTTTCTGCTGGTTAACATACGCTGCGTCAAGCATGATAGCAAGAAACTTCGGTGTTCTTGTCGTGCGCTGTCCATTTTGCGCGTCAGACACAGCATGCAATAAAAAGAATGCAGCTTGCATTAGATCGTCGTCATTTGCGTATTTTTGAATGAGAGATTCAAGTGATGCGCTCAAATAGTCACTTGACCCATACAGCATTGCCGGATTCTCCCGAACCAAGTAGCCAGCCATGCGTATAAGGCGCCGTTGGGAATCCGACAGCTCCTTTGACTCGTTAACCAATCGAGTGACCACAACCATGACCGAGCGTAAATAGTCCTCAACAGCGGTACGTTCAGTCACCAAATGGCTTTTTAGCAAATAATCAAGAAGCGCCAAACTGTCGCTGGAAACATCCTTAAGCGTTGATGTAAGTGAGGCATTCAAGTCCAAATCCTGAATTTCTGTACCGCCAAACTGTTTTAGTAGTATCAGCGATCTCAAGATCAACGATTTTCGTGCGTTTGGATCAGCGATGGTTTGCTGTGCGGCAGCGCTAACGACCTTCAACTCACACATTGACGGCTTTCCAAACATTTTTGCCTCGTATAGTTGATAAGTATGATCCTGCAAAACAACCCAACTATCCAAAATGATGTCGGCGAAAAAGTAAATGTCAGAAGTGTCTCTCAGCTTACTTTCAGCAAGCATTTGAACCACCGCGTTGTATGTTTGAGAAGATCTTTTCATAACCACACCAAGAATATGGAACAGTGAAGAGACTTGCTTTGAGATTATTGACTCGCAGACATCTCGTTGAATATCAAAGTCTATCTGTGTTTGGCTTGCATATCTCATCAGAAGTTCACCAAATTTTCCAAACTCTGTAGATATCAGGCCCTTTATCATCAACTGCATAATGTTAGACAAGGTCGACTTGTCGATCAATTGAAACGCATTTCGGCTTTCAAGCAAATCAAAAGCGCACTCTGCAACTTGAAACAAAAGAGAAAAGTTTGCACTTGAAGTGCTGTTGTTAAGAATAGACACCGTCGAAGCCAATTTTTCTGAATCAAGGAGTTTGATTCCTGGTTGGAGTGCAGAGTAGTATACCACAGACTATAAATAAGTTAGCGTTTTGAATAAAACAATCCAGTTAAAAAGTTCTGCAACACACCATGGATTCCGGAACTTCTGCACATCGGGTAACCAGCGTCCACACAGCTGTCTGTATTTGCTCATCGTAGCTTGATAGAGCAGGTGCAGCGCAAAGTAGTTCAAAGTAGCTTCCCACAAGTTTGATGTTTGGAAGCAGATCATCTAATGAGTCACCCAAATACTTTCCCACCCATAAGTTCGCATCTCCAAGAACGCGCCAAATGTACTCCTTGGCCGCGTAATCTGCGCCCTCCGAGTTCCTGCTGTTCATCCATGAAGCCACTTTTTGAATGAGCTTTTCTGAAATATCAGAGTCATCGCTCGAAGAAGTAAAGAGCACTCGTGTTCGCAATGCTAGCAAGTCTATGACAGTCACAACTTCTTGAGCGTGAACCCGCAAGAGCTTTTTGAGATCACTTGCTGTTGCGCTCAAAATTTGCCGGTCAGTTGGTCTTTTCCGGTTCTTGATCTGGAGCTGCTGAAACTTGACGGGATCAAAATTTCCGTTGTCAAGATCACTAGCAATCTGCGAAATCACAGTCGTCACTTCGGACAGATTTCCAAATGACTTTGAAACCGTCTCAGAGAAAATCTTCACAAGTTGCCATCTGTTTTCAGTCATGCAGCAATAAAATACTGCAAAAAAGAGCACGCGTAGCAAGTTCGGTGTCATGGTGTTTTCTGAACTTCGACTATTTTTACCCAAATACTCTAGCTGCTCCAATAAAGCAAAAATGAATAGACCGCTTTGATTCAGCGACTGATTGGCAACTGCTGCTGAGCGACGGTCGACATAGCGGTATGGAACGCGCAAGCAACGAACTGCAGCTTCATTCAGGAGAGTCCATAGCATATTCGATTCTTCCGAAGAAAGCAAAAAGACGTCTGACGACAAAGCAGATGAAATGCTATATACTGGTGAAATAGCGGCTTCGCGGCTAAAGAGCTCTGTTGAATTGCATAATCTTGTAAGAATTCCTGTGACGTCAAAAATCTCCTTTCGCGGCGCATTTGTCGAAATCCTGAGAAATTCTGTGAAATGCGAATACTTTTGGCCATCTACCATGAATGTTAGATATATCATATCATGTAAGCCAAATTTCATCTTACCGACTGTAGCTCCCAGTTTAATCGACATAGAGTACGCCGAAGCAATCCGAACAGCATAGTGCAACTCTATTGACCTCGATAGCGAAACTGACTGACTCTCCACACCACTAGTTTGCCCGATGATTAGTTGACCGCAATCTGTGTTACCAGACTGAGCGACATGTTCATATACTTTGCCGTACAAAAGCAGATACGCGCAGGACGCGATTTTGACGCTAAATTTGCTCTTCAGATCGGTCGATAAAACAAAAGAGACTTCGGGGAGTCGACGGAAAATCTGTTCAACAAGCTCATGTCTTTCATTGACCCATCCCCGAGTATCATAAACAGAACAAATTTGTCGAAGTTTCCGTAGCGATGCTGTCATTACCAAAAACGCTAGATACTGCAATAAATGCGAAGAGGAACTGAGATATGTTTCCAGAATATGTCTGTTCAATGTCGGAGGCAGAATGTTAGCCAACACAATATCCCGTGGCGGAGGCGAAGGAAGCACGGTCGTCAAGTCTGTAAGAATTTTAGGTACAGGCAAGTTGATGACACGGATGAAAAATGAAAACTGCTGCAATGATTCTTCGCCAAAGCCTGCTGTGAGCTTCTGTAAGCCTAGCCCGTAGTATGCTGCAAGCAACTCTGGAATCTGTTTTAGTAGAGAAAACAGCAGCTTTTCTTCGTTCGGGTCGTTCACATCAAGTCGCCTGGCAAAGTATAAGAGTGTTCTATTGTACACTTTGTGAGCCGCTTTTGTGTTGTCAAGAAACCCAGGAGGGTACCAGCCATTATCAGGAAAAATGAGACCGCATGATGTAGATGTGCAAATATCGTGGATAACTAATGTCACGTAAGACGTAGATATCTCGTCGACTTCGGAACTTCGCGTTTTCAAGATTCGATAAATTGACAGTAGTCGGATGAGCGTGGTCTCGGTGAAAAACGAGACTTTTGCAGATCTAGTCAAACCTGTGTCGTGTGCAACAGCAGAGAGAACTTTGAGAGTCTGAGCCAAAATGCCGGAGCTGTCGTGCTGCAAGTTGCTGAGCCAAACCTGATGCATGCTCTTTAAGCTCAAGAGCTTGAGTTTGAGTGGAGGCGAAGTATAGCGAAGCAACGAGATCAGAAGCAAAACAAACGACTTTCGTACAGAGTTTTGCTTTGATTTTTTGATTGTCTCTGTCGCGGTGGCTGGAGGTTGCAAGAGTCTCAGGAAAGATTTCTGTGAAAAGTCGAAAGAGTGCGCGACGTCGTCTGCACACAGTCCTCGATGAAACTTGCTAAACTGAGTGAGGAGATTCAAAATAAGAATGGTTGATGTTGTTTTTCGACTGTTGATGCAGCGCATGACAGACTTCAGATGAGTATCAAGAATTCCTCGCACAATTCGTTGACCCTGAACTCGACATTTGCTCTCGTTCGTGATAGCTCGAAACAATTGTGTCAAATAAGACGTTGATTCGGTGAACTTTTTGCCAGTTACGGAAGCCTTAACCACTATTAGCTTCAAGATAAATTCCGCATTTCAAGAATGCACAGACCTGGATTGTATTGCCCCAAGACAGAACAAGATCATCGGCAAGTCCATTTTCAAGAACTTCTGACAGTTTGGTGAAGGATTCGATTGAAGAGAGATTAGCGAGCAGAGTCTTTAGAGTGTTAAATGCTGGATCTAGTTTTGTATCCAGGGCAGTGATTATCTTCTGCTTCTTCATCCTGGCTGTATCAGTTTTCCGGAAAGTAGGCTGCCTGTAATTGCTTAGAACAGGTGTCCGCGATACGGATGAACCGTTTAATTTTTTGTCCGCGTTAAGATTTTTTGATCTCGAGATGCGCGCAGAGAAAGCCGTTAAGTCCCAACTGTGAACAAGGTTTTGGGACGTTGTTGAAATTTGAGCCGCACTCCAGTTGAAATTTATTGATCATGGCCCGGCCCTCCAGATGAGCAGGCTCCATGTACCGGCAGAGCTAAATACAGTCATGTGAAGGAGCATGGAGAAGTCAGAATCTGACGTGGCAGATGAAGTAGCTGAGCTTGTGTTTCAGACGTACAAATCTCAATGTCCTCCAAAAGCTAGACCATTAACCCGGGCAAACGATGTGCGCGAATGGACCAATCTTGCTGCCGTGGTTTACAAAAGCTGTAAGAGTTGTGCGTTCCTGTTTATTCCTAGTTACAGCTTTAACGAGAGATTATACAGCATCTGATGAGTTTGTGTGTGCATCTATTGGGACAGGAGTGAAAGTGCTGCCTGAAATCAAAATACAAACGGCTCGTGGTTGTGTTGTGCACGATTGTCACGCTGAAATTCTTGCAATCAGAGCGTTCAACAAATACGTACTGAACGAGTGCGAACGTCGATTGAAAAACAGTGAATACGTATCAGATCTTATTGGGGACTACGTGGGAACGTCCGGAGGGAGTCAGGTGGATGACCACCCTCTTTTCAAGATTGCAGACGATGTGCAGATATATTTTCTCACCACGGAAGCACCTTGCGGTGACTCAAGCATGGAAAATCTTGGAGCCGGAACAGCTGAGAACTGGGAAAGCGGGACGAAGAGTGGTGAGGTTGGAATTCTTAAAGGACGAGCATACTTTTCAGAGATAGGCGCAGTCAGAACAAAACCAGGTATGTCTGTTCATTTTCGCGGATTGAATACATGACGCAACACTGACTACGGATCACAGGAAGATCTGATTCACCTTTGTCGCTGAGCAAATCATGCTCAGATAAACTGGCCGTGCAACAGTTTTTGTCTATACTAAAGGGCCCCGTGACAGCAGTCGTTGACCCCGGAAACGCCTACATTGCATCTGTCTTGACACAGCAGAGTAAACTGAATCCCGACTCTTTTAGACGTGCATTCAGCGGCGATGGGAGACTGAGTACAGTTGTTCGAAAGCTAGCTACCTCGGAGAAAGATGAAAACCTGCGCATGTATCGAACCAGCTTGTTCAAATGGTCCGGGTTTTCTGCAAGGTTTCAATACGACCGTGATGCGGCAGATCCACAAAGCAAACCGAGTAGTTTATCGCTGGTGTTTATCGCGAACAATGAGCCGAAGGTAGAGGTTCTAGCCAATGGACGCAAGATGGGGAGCAAGGCGACAGACGAGAGAGGTGCGAGCATGATCTCTCGCCGTCGGATAGCACAGCAGGTCCTGGATATAGGCTGGGGTTATGGCGGCGCGTGGACAGACAGGCCGCAGACATACGAGCAGCTTAAGAACGTAGACTCTGCTCGCGCACACAGGAAGCAATTGGTGCGGGAAGCGCTGGGAGGATGGCCTTGCACGGGCGAGGAGGACTTTGAGCTTGACTAGGTAGGAAGTACGCGTAATAATATATATTGGGAGACCATCGGGGTTAGGTGTCATTCCAATGCATGCAGGGTGTCGTTTAGGAAGTGACGTGCGTAGTTATCGATATTATAAACAGTACGACATCGAGACTCGTGTGTGCCATTCAGCGCACATGAATTGCACATTCAATCGATACGCGAAAACCAACTCTTCGCAGGACTGTTTTGACTGCTCAAGCAATTGGCAAGTGTGAGTCGGGTATCGCCCTAATCTGACCTGGAAGACCTCTAAAGCTCTTTGATGTTTGCGAGGTGGCTCTAAAAGTTACTATTTTTGTCTGTCCCTTGGATTTGTTTATACCGGCCCTGCTCTGCTCTGCGCAGCAAAGTACTAATTTTGACTTGCATTGGAACTGCTTGGACTTTATGAATCCTTTTGCTTGAACCTGTTGCATTCGACACATATCTTTTGTTGACATTGAACACCCGAGTGTTGACTGCGGCTACCATGGCTCCTCCAGCCTCATCTAACGCAGCGCCCAGCCGTACCCCGTCATTTCCAGCTACTGTCGTCTCCCAGATGATAACAAATCAGCTGCCCCCGTCGTTACAAGCCGAGTCAACTACCACAGATGCGCATCATCGCAAACGCGGCAAGGACGCAGAAAGCGGCAGCCATAGCCCGAAGATCTCCGGTCCTTCCATGGCACCGCCTGGGCCGAAAGCCCCGGCCGCTAACTCGGCAGACAACTTGGTACGTAATTTTTCTTTTTTCTTTTTTTTTTTTTTTTTTTTTTTTTTTGCAGGTCAGCTGGCTTACTCTACAAAGACTACCGGACTCTGCATGTGCTGCTTGTCGTCATTGAAATACCCGGAAACAATTCCGTGCTTCCGATGTACCGTCTGTCTCACCACGAACGACATCAAACCACTGCGACCCAGATCCACTACTCCGCTTGCAACAGATTTTGTAAACACGCTTACGCTGGAAAAAGTGACAAACAATCTCACCGCGTTTCAGAGCCATGTTGTATCTACGTTTCAATCCCTGGACGCACTTAACAACTCGTTTCTCAACGGGAAGTCGTTCACGTACTCCGAGACTGGACTCGACTATTTCGCCATTGCAAAGTTTTTCAAACTTGGCATCGCGTTAAGATCGGAAGAGTTTGATCGTCAAGTCATTCGTGCTGCAGAGACTCTACTCAAACGACCTGGCCGTATCATTTCAGATCCCAACGATCTCAAGTGTTTGTTGATCATCTTTGAGATTCCCGCTTTGTACTCGCCAAAGCAGTCGAACAATAACCCGCACATCTCAGCTGTTTTGAAACGGTTGTTTGGACTGATCAGCGGCCTCAACGCAAGCTGTCACCACTATCTTGTAAACTGGTTTGCCCGTCTCCCTCCTGCAAACTTCAGAGCAAAAGTTGAAGTTCTTAACTCATTCACCTCGCACCGTCTCGCAAAATACAGCTCCTCAAGTGGCGGCGGTGCCAAACATGAACATTACGGCTCAGACTGGCGTATTCGGGCCGCGGCGCGCGTACTTTCTCTTTTCTGTAAGTGTCATTCTAATCAAATTTATCACTTTACTAACATCCGCTTTAGTTGCTGCGAATATCCAAGTCTCAAAGATACCGGTCTCGTTCTTCTACAACACAATAGTCGACTACATTGACATCACACACGATTTCGATAAATGGGAGAAACAGGGAATTTCGACAATATCAAGTCCGGTCGCGCGGAACCGGCCCACGGCGCCGTCGTCCGTTATGCCTTCTGATCTGTCGCTGAATCCGACTCGGCCGAGTGTTCTGCCTCCAGGAGCGTCGGGGTCCGAAGTCACGCGGCCGAAAGATGTCGTACAGGGCTTAAGCAGCTCGTTTACTTTCTGCCAGTATCCATTTTATCTGTCGATGGGATCAAAAATCACGATTCTTGAGTATGATGCGCGCCGACAAATGGAAATCAAGGCACGCGAAGCGTTTTTCTCGACATTGAACTACAAACGTGTCGTACAGCCCCATTTGGTTCTCAAAGTTCGACGCGACTGTATAATTGAGGATTCGCTCAGACAGATTTCCAGCAATGAGATGGAGCTGAAAAAGGGTCTCAAGATTGAGTTCTTAGGAGAAGATGGTGTGGATGCCGGTGGATTGCGGAAGGAGTGGTTCTTACTGCTCGTGCGGGAAATGTTTGATCCGTTGAACGGAATGTTTGAGTATGATGAGGAGTCGAACTATTGCTGGTTCAACGCGTCATCGTTTGAGACTTCAGATCAGTATTACCTTGTTGGTGTTGTGCTTGGCTTGGCGATGTACAATTCTACGATTTTGGATATCCAGTTCCCGCCGGCGCTATTCAAGAAACTGCTTGGATGCCAATGCGGTATGGAGGATCTTGCTATTTTGAAGCCGTCGCTAGCGCGCGGTTTGCAAAATCTCTTGGATTTCGAAGGTGACGTTGAGTCCACGTTTTGCCGCGACTTTGTTATCGAGCAGGAATTCTACGGGTCGTCAATTCAAGTCCCGCTTGTTCCCAACGGATTTAGACGGGCAGTGACGAACTCGAACCGGCAGGATTTCGTGAATCGGTATATTCAGTTCATCTTTGAGACGTCAATCTCACGGCAATTTCAGCCTTTTAAGCGTGGATTTTACCATGTAATCGGTGGAAACGCTCTCACATTGTTCCGGCCAGAGGAGCTTGAACTATTAGTCCGTGGATCAGACGAGGGCTTAGATGTCGATGCGCTCAAGGTAGTTGCTATTTACGATGGTTGGAATCCGCCAGGAACGAATAACACAAAGATGACACTTGCCGAGATCGGCAACTCGGAACCTGTGATTCATTGGTTTTGGGAGGTATTCGCGGCAATGGACGTTCCAGACCAGCGGAAATTGCTGACGTTCGTGACTGGTTCGGACCGGATACCAGCGACCGGAATCGCGAATCTGATTTTCAAAATCACAAAGCTTGGAGACGACTCTGACAGATTCCCAATTTCGCACACGTGCTTCAATCAGATTTGTCTGTATCGATATTCGTCGCGAGAAAAACTCGAAGCGAAACTTCGGCGCGCGATTGCTGAAAGTGAAGGATTTGGATTGCGTTGATTTTCTTCAAGATGCATGCATCTCGTGGATAACGGATAACCGGGGTTTGCGCGGAGGAGAAAGGAACACATGAGCATTATTTTTGTTTTGTTTTGACTGGTTGTTGGATTTTTCTTTTTGTTTCGGATTTTTTTTTTTATATTTTTCTCTCTCTTATGAGTACTTGATTGATTGGATTGGGTCCAGAAGGTTCATTGGCTTGGAATGCAAGGGAATGTGAATCTGACATGGGTAGTGGATATATATACAGTCAAATAGCATTCTCGTTTAAGCAAATCGTATGTATGTAGACGAATATGATAAAACCCCCGAAATCTCGATACGACGTACTTGCAGTATAAATTCTAAATTTGTATTTCATAACAATAACATGTCGCACACATTTCAAAGGCATATATGTCTATCTATTGTATATACAGAGACGGTAAAACGATAAAACTATAGCAAAAAGTTATTTTTCTGTCACAACACCGTGAAAACAAAAACAAAAGAAGATCAAATCCGACTTGAGATTTTTTTTTGTACAGCAGGAAAATGAACAATTCCAACACATGCTCCACGCAAAACAGATAAAACAAATAAAACAAACGCTCAAGAACGAAACGAAACGAAACGAAACGAAACGAAGTCAAAAGTCACAATCCCGATAGCCAGCAATCATAATTAATCAACTATCACTTAACTGAAAACGCCGTTGACCCAGCCCCCTTTTTCCCAGCCAAGTAGTACTCTACAGAATCTTATACCAGTAGATCAGAGAAGAAGTTTCTAAACAGTCGCCGTAGTTGTACCCAAGGAAAACCAATCTGAACCGAGCCATGCGCGAATATATGTATATATATATAAAATGTAAAACACATAAGCATGGGAAGTGAATCCCGTCTGTGATTTCTGATTTTAGCGAAGCCAAAGACGTTTTTGTCTGACCAATCCGAATTGATAGTATGTAAAGTTTATGAGCCAACAGCACACATCCAGATGCGAGTCTTGTATATACGAAACAAGTCACGAATCAAATCACGGAAATCGATTCGCTGAGAAGCTGTGTAGAAAAACGTCAATTTTCTCCGGTCCCTGGCGAATATGTTAGTCAACTATCGAACAAAGCTTTGGGACATGAGTGAAAACATACCATTGATATTCCGCATCACGGATACGCATAGGAAGACTACGCTCTTGTACTTTGGTAATGCACATGGCAATGGCCTTTTCTTCGTCAGAGTTTTTCGTAAACATCTGCTGAATCTCAGCCGTCTGAGCGAAGCGAATGATCTGCTTTGGCTGCACCACGGTTGAGCGATTTGGCACAGACTTGATTGCAGCGGGATCATACTGTTGCAGCGCAGCTTGCTGGTCATTGTGCTGCATTGTCTTGAGCTCGCGCACAGCTTCAAGAGAAACATCCTCATGCGTCACACGGCCCAGATCTTTACCACGGTCGGCGTCGACAATCACTATATCACCCGGCTTGATCAGCATTGTGGAGCCCTCTGGAAGGTAGAAAACATCGAGACGACCGCCTTTAAACTGAACCAAGTAAAGCTTATGGTGGCCATCTAGAGACGGCTGGCGAGGAACAATAGCGTAGCCCTTTTGAAGCTCATCAAAGGACTGCATGAGCTGTCGTCGAGAGTAGCCCATAGATTCATCATTTGCATGAGTGAAGTAAGGAATGACCTCATCGACGGTGCGTCCGTAGTAAGGGTTGTTGATAGACGGATTAGACACGGGCACTGTAGACATTCCTGTAGCACCGCCATTGGAAATAGAAGCTGCCGGGTTGGGTCCCGAAATGGAATTAGTTGAGATGTAGCCTGAAGATCCGTTAAGAGAAAGACCAGAAAGATCAGGCAGACCGCCTAAAGCAAGATTTGACATGCCGCCCGAAGAGTAGTCTAGACGAGCGCGTGGCAGTTCCCCAGGTGAGGCCAGCGAGTATCTTCGGTAGGCAGCGGCGCTTGGTGCTTCGGCATTCCACGACCGCACATCAGGAGGCAAGATTGACGTCGACATTCGCTTTTGAGCGGCTGCGTTGATCGGATTGATTCCAGATAAGTTCACTCCTGAGAATAAGTCGATCTCGGGTTCCTCATCATCGAACACGGCCTGGTCTTCGGAAATAACAGACGGTCGGTTGTGCATAAAGAACGGCGGCGGCATTTGCTGCTGCTGCTGCTGCTGCTGCTGCATGTGTGCAGACGGCTGCTGTTGATACTGCATCGGAAAGAAATGCGACTGTGGGCCCGCCTGCGAGTTCGAATCCGGGTGTGAGAAAGATGAGCTTCGAAACGCAGAGCGGGCAGGAGGTGCGGATGTGAATGGAGAGTTCTGGGACGCTGCAGAGATCGAGGACGAGAATGGAGGTGACTGTGACGACGTCCGACGCTGTGCTGAGGATGACCGCTGAGTGTCTCTGCGAGAGGACCAGATATTTGAGGTCCACTTTGAATCAAGCGCGGCATTTGCGTTAGAGGCTGCGGATGACAGAAGCCAGCTGTCTTCAGTGAGCGCGCTGGGGTTTGAGAGTGTCTGGGTGAGCGGGCTTGTTGGAACACCATGAGCGAGTCCATTTGTCGACGGTGGAGCCCCACCGTTGGGTTTTGACGAGAAGGAGGCAAAGTCGATGCCGCGCGGACGAGAAGAAAATTCTGCGGCGTAGGATGGTCGACGGGAAGACATGGCGGAGATGCCTCCGCGGAGGGAGGCGTCGAGCGCGAAGGGAATTTCGTCGTCGTCGAGCTCAGAGGATGAGGAGAAGGAGCGAGTGTCGTGGGAGACTTGGTGAGAAAGCGCGGCGGTTGTGGAGCCGATGGCGGAGTAAGGGCCGGGCGCCACGTCGTATGTGGCGGCGGTAGAGGGGGACATATGATTCGCGCCAGGGCCGTTGAAAGACGCCATTGAGGGGGCGTCAGAGCTGGAGGTGCTGCGAGGAGAACCAGAGGTATCGGGGGGAGCGAAGGAGCGGGGAGAGCTGGGGGTGCCGCGGATTGCAGGAGCGGGGTCGGGAAGAACGACGGATCGAGGCGCGTGAGCGTGATACTGGAGCGATGAGGCGGCGTGGGCGGAGTGCGGGCCGTGGAAAGCGGGGGCGGAGGCAGACGGCGACGAGGAAGCCATCGTCGGCAGCAGAACGTAGAAAAGGCCCCCGGGGGTGCGTGGAGGAGGTCAGATCAGAGGCGGGGCGGATCGTAGCGCGGAAGAAACGTGGGGGAGAGGCACGGGTGGCGAGATCAGAACGGCGCGGCGGCGCGGCGGGCGGGCGGAAAAGGGCGGAAGATGGAGCTGGAGCGCGCGGACAGGGCGGTGAAGACGCAGACGCGGAATTGGAGCAGAACAGCGGGCAGCAGAAGGGGCGAAAGGGGGGGCGAGGGGGGGCGAAAGGGGGAGAAAAGGGCAGGGAAGAGGAGGGGAGGGGCGGGGGAAGGAGGAGCGAGATCAAAGACGCGAAGGCGGTGGACGCAATGTTGTGTCAGGGCTGGACCGCCTTAACGAAACAAACCGGACGCGTCCGCCCGATCTGCGAACACCGCATGCATGTGCCGGTACGGGCAGCGGGTCCCGTGTGCCGGTGTCCGCTGCAGCCAGACTGCAGACACCGCAGGCGTACCTGCATGCTCTGTGCGGGCGATGACGTACGGCTGCGGGGCGGACTGCACGCACGCGCGCGGGTCGTGTGACGCGGGCGCGCATAATATGGAAGAGTTTATTTAGCGAACCTTAAATTCCCCGCCGCCGGTGACGGGCCCGTGTTGATCGCCTATGGCCATAGTACTAGTATAGTACTACTTGACTCCCCTTCCCCGCAACCCGCCCCGCCTTGCGCCCCTCTTCCGTCCCCCTCCAATTCCTCCCAGTCGGCGCGCTTACTTTCTTTTGCTCCGCCGGCGTTTGCTTTTCCAGTTAGTGTCTTCTTTTTCTTCTTCTTCTTCTTCTCCTCCTCCTCCTCCTCCTCCTCCTCCTCCTCCCTTCCCCTCCCCTTCCTCTTCTTTCTGCTACTTCGCCACATCATCCGACCATGAGCGCTTCTCCGCCGGCGCACACAACCACATTCACTCTCGCGCCCGTCTCGCCGTCATCTCCGGCCGCGAGGGATCACCACCATCATCGCCGCCAGTCCAGTGTCACGCTCCAGGCCCTACCCTCCCAGATCCTGCTTCCCATGCTCGACCGCCCGGCAGATCTCGCCGCTCTCGCCGCCTTCAACAAGCCCTTCTTCGACACCCTCGAGCGCTCCATTGGGTCGGAAAAGTACAACTCCCAAGTCGTGCCTCTCCTTCGCTCCTCCCGCAATGACGTCAGCGACTCCACGCTGATCGCGTCTCTCAGGCGTCTTCTCTGCACAGGCAACGAGTGCTCCAACCGCAATTGGGCCGAGCTTTCCCGCATCCTGGGCTGCGACAACATCTCCCCGGGCCTTGAGTCCGACTCTGCCTCAACAGCCTCGTCTGTGTCCGCACCATACCCCGGATCCCCAGATCATCCCACCCTAGCCTTTGACTCCTACTCCTTCACCGGCAACAGGCGCGATTCCAATCCCATTTCACCCATACATTTCCTTTCCGACTCCATCAAAGAGGAAGAGGACTAAACCGGCTACATATCATCTCACTATAGTCATGAACTTTACGTCTGATCCATCGCACTTTGGGTGGTGTTACATATGATCGTCCTTTTTTGGGGTTTTGGAGTTTTATCATGAGTATTTTTTTTTGGTTACCATCATGCTTTGCAGGGCACAATATCAACACAGTTAGCAATTTGTCTTTCTTCTACCTCTCTCTCCAGCTCTCGTATGTAGCAGCTTCCTCTTGGCGATCGCGCTCTTACATCAATTATCATAAGCATGGGCCCACCTCGACACGGCATGCGTTCGCTAGATATCCAGGGTCAGGGCCAAGCCAGTTAGCCGATGCTGATCACTCACTGCAAATGGACCCTGTTTGCCTCATGCATAACAATTGACGCGTCACTGTTCGATTGTGACAGTTTGTATGTACTTATAAATGTGAGCTGATCGCTAATTTGAGACTGTCTCAATTTCGGCTTTCAGATCCTAACGCGATTGCACGGGACTTGTGTACTCTTACGGCTCTCTTTGTGATCCATAGCTGATTTGCAGTGCAGATTTGTGGATCGGTCTCAAAATTCGTTTTCCTTTTCTGTCAAAAGCATGACGTAAACCAGTAGATCGATCTCCAACTACATAAAATGTGAATTTTTTTTTACACAGTTACGATCAAGCTTGCTTGTGCAGAGCTCTGAGAGCGTCGCAGGAGCGTGACACGTCGCGAAGTTGGTCGCGAAGTTGGACGCGAAGTTGGGACAACTCGATCGCAGTATGTAAACTCATTCACACGTAGACCTGTTCCCACCGCTCGCCGGAGTCCGATTCGCCGCGACACTCCAATTACATTCATGGATCCAGAATTCAGTCATGGGTCTGTTAACAACTCTGCGAAAGCAGAAACTCAAAGATCGCGAAATGCGACTTCTGATGCTGTACGTTGCGACGCGTGAAACCTCTCCTCTTTAACTAACGTCTGTACGTTCAAAGAGGCCTCGACAGTGCCGGTAAAACATCAATTGTCAAATCCATTCTCCACGAAAATGTTCGCGACGTCTCGCCCACTCTCGGATTCTCAATAAAAACAATCTCACACTCTCTGTCAGACAAAACTTACACTCTTCAGATCTGGGATGTCGGCGGCCAATCTTCCCTACGTCCGTTCTGGCGCAACTATTTCGAAAAGACAGACGCGCTCATCTGGGTCGTTGACGCCACTACAATCGACCTTAGACTAGACGATTGCCGCACAGAACTGCAAAAAGTCATCGAGGACGACAGACTTCTCGGCGCAGGTATTCTTGTTCTCGTCAACAAAATCGACGCAATGGTACCTGCAAACTCACAAGCCAACGCAGAGCAGATTTCCGAAATTGGATCCGACCTTGTCCGAAAAGTATCTGATGGTCTCGGTCTGGACTCCATCACCAATCACAAATGCCATGTTCTACCGTGCAGCGCATACACTGGACTCAACTTGGACGCTGCACTCGACTTCCTTGTCCACGAAGTTCGCTCACGACTTTACATGTTTGACTGATTCGATTCGCTCAAAAAAGTATTTACTTTGCATTCTAAAAATTTCAATTCAAGTGTACAGTACGCCACGCAAAAAGATCCCAGGAACACACACACTCACACAAAATTAAACTATTGAGGGGGGAAAAACAAGAGAAAACGAAAGGACTATTAGAAAGTCGAATCCGCATGATAAATATATGTATGTACTTAAGCGGAATCCTCAACTTGACGCCAAGAAGTTACCACAAACTGACCAGAAATCGCCAACTTTTTGTTCAACCACGAGTTCATGATCTTGGCTCTTTGCTTCTCGTGTAGTCGTGACCGTGCAAACCCACCTTTCGGCACAAAAACAACAACATCAATCACAAGTTGATGCTCGTTCAACACCGCGTTCACGACAACAGGTACCAGCGCTGCCAGAACTTGACTTTGCCGCGTCGTCTCTATCACCGCAACCACGTGCGCCCCAGATTGGAAAACAATACTCCCTCCAGGCATGATAGTCCGATGACTCGCCTCAATCGACCGCTCAATATCAATCGCAAAGTGGCTCAATCCGCCAACCTCGAACGTATCGCCAATCGCACCCAAAACAAACAACACCTGAATCGCTACCATCGCGCCCTCTGGCCCCACCGGTCGCGTAACTGTCCGTAGAAATCCCAAATCACCCGTCCGTACATACTTTCGATCCTGCCCATCAATCGTACTCGCGCCAAATCGCCCCGCATCAAACGCGTCTCGCGACCCGTAAAAACCCTTCGCGCTCGCGTCCGATGACACCCAGATCTCTCCGTACTCGCTCGCGCGACAAAGTCTTCGCGTCTCAGGATGCACGACAGCAACTTGTGTGTTCACAGGAACCATTCCACTATCCTGCACAGTCAAAGTGCTTCCAAACAATCGCGCACTGAAAAGGTTCCCGCTGCCCAAACTTCCACTGTCCGGATGCGCAACGACCACGAATCCACGACGAAGCTCACGCAAATCAAGTTTCAGCTCTACGGGCTCGATGCACATGTACGACCGCGTAGTAATCATAGGATTCAACACATGCGAGTAAATAGAGTTGATCGCCATACTATCCAGACCCGACGCCGCAAAATGAGTACGCATTTTGCCAAACATAGCTGGTCGCGGCCGCCCGTCAAATGCGATCATGATATTGCGCGTATCTCGAAAGTTTGTGCCTTTCAATGCTGGAACCGATGTCGCGTGGTCAAGCATTTGTGCTGTCGCGTACGTGTCTTTGATTTTGTATCGAGTTAGTGCCAGCGAAAACAAATGCGGACTCGCTGCGAAATCAGCCGGCGAGATGAGATAAGTCGAAGCTCCTTTAAACAAAAAGTCTTGTTAGTACCGTTTTATCAGAATGAAAGCTGAACATACCCATATACGGTCCCATAAGATAACTGTGCAAAAACCCAATACCCGAGCTCGACCGCACACATCCAAGAATCGGCTTCGAGCTGGTCATTTGACAAGTTTCCTTTTGCACTTTACACATCTGAAGAATAGTCTCGTGAGTCAACGACACGGCAATCCGCTTCTGCTCCTGTGTCCAAAAGATCCAAACCATGGCCGTACGCCCAGTTGCCGTCCAATCAGACTGCATCTTAAGTTTAGACTCCTTCGTGCCCAAGTTAACCTTTCCCGGTTTTGACGTATTGTGAATTGTTGGTATCGCGACCTTTGAATTCGCAGCAACTTGCTTCAAAAGCTGTTGAATGGATTTACTCTTGTACGAATGTTCTGTGTCGGAGTTGGCAAGAATACACCTTGGTTTCAAGTCAAACGTCAGTTGCAAAAGTCCGACGACATCCTCACCAAGTCGGTCCGTGTCTATCGGCGCGATCGGAATCGGAATCAAACCTAATATCAGGCACGCGTAGAAGGCTTGAACAAAGTCTTCTCCATGAGGATACATAAGTACAACCCGATCACCGGCCTTCAATCGATACTTTGTAGACAACATCGTCGCGATCGCAGCTATACGAGCGTCCAGTTTCTTCCATGTCAATCCTTTGTTTTCTCGTGTACGAGCGTCAATAGTGCAGTATGACAGCTCTTCGGGCTGGCACGAAACTCGCCATTGCAAAATGTCGACGATAGAGTGGAATCGATTCAGTTCAAAGCCAGTACGATCATCGATCACCGTACTACGCTCATCCACGCCGGACTCTTGCTTTTCTTCATGACTGAGAAGTTTTTCTCTGTACTTGGACATCGCCACAGACCAGATTCCGCCATTCGCTTGAAGAAACGAGTCTCCAGCTGCATTCATCACCGCACAGTCGATTCCGAATTTGACATACACACACGGTAGCGATCCGTTTTCAAACTCTTTGCGACAGAGCATCGTGCCTATCTCGTTTCGACCGTTACGCATCATTCGTGGAAGAGTGTTGGGCGCAGTGAACAGAATGCAATAGACACGCACCTTGTGAACTTTCCATAGCTTATTCATACACTGCTTTGCAATCTGCTCGAGAGCTCCTAGATCAGGCTCATTTGGCGGACCAGTAGGTGTGTCTGGTGCAGTTTTAGCCAGTAAAGTTTCAAGAAGCACGACAGGTAGATGTTCATCATTCACATGAATATCAAAAGCTGAACTGTCAAAGATATTGGGAATCTGCTGCATTATAGTCTGAACCAAATGGGATGTATAATGATAGCGATATTCTCGTTGCGCACTGTAATTCAAAGAGCCCATTGGTAGAATTGCCTGACTTTCTTCTGTCTCTTTTCGCTGACGAAGTCGATCCTCGTATAATCCCAAAATGTATATCTTTCCGGCGTGAATGAACCCAAGCAACCCGGTTCTTAGAAACTCCAACTCAAGAGTTCCCTCGCCACCCCAGCATCGAGCGTGGAAAATCATCTCAGTCTCACGGCCCAAACCCCAGAATCCTCCACTCAAGCACGGACTGTCAACCCACACTTCACCTACTGTGTTTTCGTGAACCAGTGTGTTTGTCTCGGGATCCACAATAGCAAGCGTCGCGTTCGGAATCGGAAAACCAAATGAGCCTATGCGTATCGTATCCTTTTTGTCTCCGTTGTCCTCCACTTCTGATGTCGATACTATCTTCACCTTATTCGTCGAAAGCGCCTTCTTATCCAGCCAGATCTCAGACAGCTCAAACGACTTTCCCAATTCAGCGTGCTTGTCAGTCGTAACAGCTCTTTCGCCGCCTAACCAGTCGCGCATCGAAATTACCATGCCGCCGTGCTCCGAAAGCGTAAGCATAGGTGCCACAACATCACGAGGACGCTTACAGCCCAATGGCTTCAACCATCTGTCAGACAAGATCTCGTAAAACTCAGTGTCAACGGTCAAGCAATCAATCAAGCACCATCTGATGCTCGAAAAATCGACTGGGTGTTTTTTCGAAAAGTTGCGTGTGAGTAGAGGGAATGACTGATAATTATAGACGGCTTGTTTCAAACCAGGATAGTCGGCAAGAATAATGGAAGGCCTGAATTTGCTGATGACATTTGCATACAGTCCCGGAACAGATAAACATGATTGTGGGAACCAGACGGTCGATCCACCAGTATGAACAGTCATGAGAATACTAATAATCATACCAGTAGACTGTCGGGGGTCAAGGTAACTCAACACAGACTGATTCCTGATAGTTGCTTCAGACGCCACTTTCTTTGACTTACTGGAAAGAACACTTGACAGACAGCTCATTTGGTGCATGATCATCTTGTGCGACATCACAACTCCTCGTGACTCTCCAGTCGGCGCTCGTGCGTATTCGATATACGCCAAGTCTGGGACAACCAAAGCAGGAAGCTCCGCTTTTTTGGACGGCAAATGATATGAGCCGAATTCATTTGTTTTCCACCATTCGACTCCGCGAGGCCATGATTCTCCTTGAGCTGTAAAGTCACGATGAAAGGTCTTCAAATTCGCGTCTGTGGTCAAAGCCAAATGTGACTGAGTGGAGCTCAAAATGTAGCTGATATCTCTAAACTTTGAAACGGTGTTGATGGGAACGGCTACCACACCAGCGAGGAAACACCCAAGAAGTGCAATGACAAAGTCAATCACTTCATGATCCCGATATAACAACGCAACTCGATCGCCGCGGTAAAGTCCCGACTTATCACGTATGACCTGCGCAACCTTTTCAGCTCGAGATGCCAGTTTTTCCCACGTTATCGCAGAAAGCTCTTTTCCTTTGCTGTCGAGGGTCAAAAAAGCATTACTTCGAGGATTGGCTCGTGCACGGTGTCTCAGTATTGATGCGAGATTGTCAAATCCGCTCACAGAGCTCTTGATATCCTCTGGGTTGAAAGCTGATTCACGAGGTTCTAGGGGAAGTTGTAGAGGACCGACCTGCTCACTGATGGAAGAGGACCGCGTGAGAGTCTCCTTCTCATACGGAAATCTGGGATCAAAGAGATTTTCTGATAGTTCCTCGGGAGCTCCGGTTGAGTAAGCTGAAGTTGATTCTTGATATGGCAAAGCTCTTGTTTCACTGTTGGACTCTGGATCATAGAACTGTGGTTTCGAATCAGAATCATACTAAAAAAAAAGCGTCAGTACGAACAGCTCGCAAGTTTAATTCACAAGTCCACATACGTCCTGAGATGCTTGTAAAGCACTACCATCTGAGTATATACCCAGCTCGTCATTATACTCCACACCCAGTTGACTGTAGTGGGCTAACAGCTGTGCTTTCCGCTTGCTGTAGCCTTTTTGGGTTATATCGCCCTCCTGATTGACTGTCAGACAGTTCGCAAAAATTCGTCATAAGCAGCAAGACATACCTCAAGTTCGAGATTTAGCTGGGCGAGCTCCAATCTCAAAGTTTCAATAACATCGGCCATGTACGATTGTCGGTCTTCATCGTGCGATGCTAGGGTGTCCGCTCTGATTGAAGCGTTGGACGGAAGAGCTCCAGGGAACGAAGACTCCCCAGAGCTATCGTATGCACTGTTTCCGTCGGTCAGGTCCATGTCCTGAATGGTGCCGAGGAAGAGCAGTACTCGGAGATCAGGTAGTGAAGTACTCTCTCACACGTTACTCTCCTCCTCTATAGTGAAGATCCAACCATACGCGCCACAGTTGATCCTCGTGTTCCTACTTCCCTTTTCCAACCTGCTGCAGATATATATATATACTGTAGATCCACAGAAAATCAACCGTTAGTACGTCTATATGTCCCCCAGCTCCGGCTCAGACGCTGTATGTATGCTGGTCTGTATAGTGTTTGGCTGAACCGCGACGAGACCTCGGAGGAGCGGTCGACAATTTTGGTGCCTGCTCCACGCAGGTACAACAATTCATATTTACGAAACCAGCTTTCGTGCAGCGCTCATTTGCTTGCTTCACTTCAACACATAAATCTGTGTTCTATAACTATCCCTTGAAACAAATCTATACATCGTAAATTTTGTCCTAAATTATGAAAATGGTCCACAATGAAAGCATACTATTCATGTACATATCTCTGACCTCAGTCGCGCATGCCACTCCGCCAAAGTCACCTCCGCTGTCACGTTTTCTCTATACACAACCTTTTAGTTATCTTCCTCCTCCGTATCCGTGTTGATATCCGTATCACTATCGTCCTCATCTTCACTGCTCTCCCCAGCTTCATCATCATATTCGCCGTCTTCAGTTGCGGTCGACATTTCTGGTCTCCGCTTGGTCTTTCCTCCACGTAGCTGGGTCATGGCTCCCGCGATCGAGTCCTCATCTGGATCAGAGATCTCATCTTCGACCACATCATCATTCTGCTGAGGCTCGATGTTCAAGTACACACTTGACTTCAAATCACATCCCACATAAGTCTTCGAAATGAACTCAAAAAGCAAACGGAAGCGTCCGAGTTGGTTGGGAAGAGGCGCAGACAGTTGAATTTTGTAAGTGTTGACAGATCCATCGGGGTACATCCGAGAAACAGTAGCGGGAGCTTCCACAATTTTGTTCTCTCGTGGATTCACCAGAAGCACAACCCAGCTTCCCTGCAAAGCAATTGGCATATACGGAGCGTAGATAGACTTGACCTTAGGCGGAAGCTCATTTGTCGACAACGGAGTTTTCAGAGTTTTGTCAGTTTCCACCTCTTCTAGATCCTCTTCCTTGATCGGATCAGCTATTTCTCCCGCATGAACAACGCGGAACTTGATAACAAGATGTGCGATGGATCCAGGGCTGACGACATCCTCACCGGGAACTGGTTACTTATTAGCAACGTTCTGTAGCATCATTCAGTGAAAACTTTACCTTTGAAGTACGCTTTAAGCACCTCAATCGACGGAACCTTGGACGCCATAAACCGCGCAGTTTTCAACGCCTCATCGCTACCATCTGACAAAACCATCTTCTGTTCAGGCTCGGACAGCTTCATAAAATCTTTGACCGATTTAACGTTTGCCTTATCTGCCTTTTCCAGATCAACGTATGGAATTTGAAGTAAAGGGCTCGCTCCTGCAGGAATTGCCTGCGCGAATGACTGCATCAGACCAACGATCTTCTGAAGAAGTTGGACATGCTTGAACGAGGACGCAATGTCGAGCATACCTTCAAGAATCGCAATGGATCTCGAAGCAACCGTCAGCTTCTTAAGCTCATCATCAACATCTTCCCGGTTAAGATAAGCTTTCAAATAAGCCAGAACCTCATCTGAACTTAGCGAAGGCACAATGATTTTATACTCCTCTGCCTCCGACACAAGTTGAAGAATGTCATCAGTTGTGAATTTGTCCAGGTTAGCCTTGGAGAGTTTTTCAAATAGGTCTGACGCAGTCGTAGTGTACAGGCCATTGTTTGTGTACTGCTTTGTTCCGCTCCACCATCTCCACTTTAAAGTTGTCAGTCACAGTAAAAGTCATACCTAAAGCCATACGTACAACAACGAAAGGAAGGAGTATTCCAACAAGACATCCGTAGCCTAAAACAACGAGCGGAGTACCTCGCTCCTCGACCAGCCACTTTGGCAATGCAATGCCTTGCTTCATCGGCTGAGGACCGTCTGGATGGCCATACTCCAAGAAGTTACGACGCGTCTCTTCGTCCGTGAGGCTGCACAGAGTTAGCATCAAACATCGCTCGTCTCAATGATTAACTTACGCCTTGTATGCCTTTGTCATCTCAACAAACTGGGATTCCATTGCTTCTCGTGTAGTGTTGACAATGTTTCTGATTTTATCAGGGTGAAACTTGAGGGACAGCTTTCTGTACTTGCTCTTGATTTCACGTTCAGTGGCTGACTGTACCATTTGATTAGTCTGAAGTAATTGCAAAGTTACATTCACCAGGACTTACGTAGGAAACACCTAGAATTTCATAAGGATCAAATCGAGCTGCCTCAGCTGGATCCTCTTCTTGAAAGTAGATGAAAAGAGATAGCCCGAGCATTACTGTCCATCCGAGAGCAAGCACAATGTTTCTATATTCAGTCAGTCATCATGCATCACTTTGGACGGCATCTGCGCAGCTCACTTCTTTGTGAATACTTTGCCTCGATTGCTCTTTTCACGAAAGCTTTTAATTGCTCGGTAGTTTGGCGGCTTGTAAATCGCGTCGAGCTGCGTCTGTACCGAGGCTTTTTGATAGTTGGTTAGCCTGCGACGCGTGCAATCACACTGATCCAAGCAAATCTTACCGTCATCGTCCGAGTCGCTCGCAACCGCTTTGTATGTCGCTGGAATGAGCACAATTGACAAGAGAGTGACCGCGAAATACGGCCAGACTTCCGCGTTCTCATCGTAAGAGTACCGAGAATCGCTCATTTTGGGATATCGAGGGGCCGCGATGCACACGCGATATCAGGCACTCTGTGTGGCACGTAGAACAACCGCAAACACGCAGATGAAAGAGCAATTGTCGCAGCTGCACCTGCTGACACACTCGAGACAAACAGAACAACGCTAAACTGGCGCAACCGGGGGTTCTGTGGGGGATGCAGACAAAGACACTTTGTTTTGGGAGAGATCAGAAGCAGAAATGAACACGTTCGTTGAAATTCACGTGCGGCTTCACCGGTTACAGTTCTCGATGTTCCCTTTCATGAACATCGATAGTTATCTGTAATTACAGAGTCTGGATTACAAGTTACGTGTATAGCAACGATGTGGAAACAACCGCTCAAATCAAGAAGATCGGAGCATGGAGAAACATACTTCGTTTGTACGCGTACAGCAGTTAGAAAAACGCCGTTTATTCTTCACGCTTTGCTACACAGCTTACATGATGAGTATTACATATACAGTAACTGATGCTGAAAAACTGAAACACATTTTTTACAATAAATACACTTTTAGAGATCTCATGAAAAAAAGAAAAAACCCCATAATTGTGCACTTAACGGTTAGACTTGGCAACACGCTCAAGCTCATCCTACATCGACAGTTAGCAAAACGTTTCATGTAGAAAATTTGGGACAACCGTACCTTCTTCTTGATGGCGTACGAGTTGGACGAGCCCTTGCCGGCGTTGATGAGCTCCTCAGCAAGGCACTCAGCAATGGTCTTGACGTTGCGGAACGAAGCCTCACGGGCCTAGAATACCACCAGTTAGTCGTCTGCACCCAAAAACATTTCGCGAAAGAGAAGTACATACACCGATGGTGATAAGCGAGATAGCCTGGTTAACTCGTCGCAGAGGCGAAACATCAACAGCCTGTCTTCGGACGGTACCGGCGCTGCCGATACGGGTGGAGTCCTCACGGGGACCGCAGTTGACAATGGCGTCAACGAGGACCTGGAGGGGGTTCTGGTCGGTGAGAAGGTGGATAATCTCGAGAGCGTGCTTGACAATCCGGACGGCCATGAGCTTCTTGCCGTTGTTGCGGCCGTTCATCATGAACGCGTTGGTGAGACGCTCAACGATGGGGCACTGAGCTTTGCGGAACCGCTTGTTGGCATAACGGCCGGCGCTGTGGGGGAGGTACACAGGCTGGCGGATCTGAATGTAGTCAACGAGGGAAATGTCCTTGACCTCGATGTCCTGGAACGACCACTTGTTGAAAAGCTTGACGCGACCGGCCTCGGCGACGACATCAGCGGGGAGGAGATCCGACTCGATAACGGGCTCCTGCTCCTCGACGACCTCCTCGGCGACGTCGGTGGTGAACTCCTCAACCTGCTCCTCGGCGGTAAAAGTCTCGAATTCTTCCGACATTGTTGATTAGTATTCTCGGCGCGGGTGGTGCTTCGAGCGGGGCAGTGGAGAAGGGTGAGACGTGTCGTGAAGCAGCGAAAGCGGACGAGTGATGGTGTTGGGTCTGGCACTACCCAGCAGCCCTTCCCGCGCCGCAGCCGCGCCTGCGCAAGTCCGTCTGCCGCTGCTGCTCAGCGCCGCACAGAACCCGCACGGCTTGCCCGCCCGCACTGTGCGGCTTCCTGTGACTGCGCTTGTGGCACGTGACGCATGTAGGGCACAGCCCTGTTTGTGCTTCGAGACCCTTAGAAGTGATCATTGTGCAGAACTCCCAATCTCAAAAGCTTATTTGGCCGCTGGGAAATTTTTCGAGCCGCGAGCTGCAGTTCTGGACGAACTGTTGATGAGTGCAGCCGTAGTTGTATACTGCTCTACACTCTGGTCTGCCGCGTCTTCACCAACAAACAACCGCAGACATCATGGCTACAAGTGCAGCAAAGCGAGCAAGAAAGTTCAAGTCGCTGGACTTCATCGGCACTATTTCCGACTCAGAGTCCGACGTCCCCAACTTTTCCGAGGACGATCTCGAAGACGGTGAAGATGAAGCTGCCCCGGCCGACGACAAGCCCCAAAGCACGCAACAGAAGACAGGATCAAAGAAGAAGGGTCGTACGCAGACTGCTAGTGACTTTAATCTGAACTTTGCAGTTGAGGATCTCAGTGGAATCTCGGCCTTCGATGGCTGGGACTTTGATATGCAGGACAGAGCGAAGGGAAGTGGTCGGAGGCAGGTTGATCTTGACAGTATCATTCAAAAGCAGAGACAGAAGAGCGATCCTGACGGTGAAACCGGAGATTCAAAAGCTGATGAGGAGGGAGAAGGATCTTCCGATGACGAGGAGGGTGAGGAGGACAATGGCGACGAAGGTGATGATAACGACGGTGCTGAGGACATTGTCCCGCCAAAGAAGAAATCAAAAGAGACCGCTTTGAAGTCTGCGGAAGATGAAATCGAAATCAACGGAGACTCAAAAGCAGATTCCAATGATGGTTCAGATGACGAGGAAAAAGAGCAAGACGATCCTGCAGAAGTCGCAAAGTTCTTTTCAAAGGCGCCCAAGGCTGAATCGCTCGCCTCACACAAGCAGTTTCATTCTTTCAATATTTCCCGTCCACTTCTACGCGGTATTGCGTCTCTAGGATTTGCAGCTCCCACACCGATTCAAAGTGCTGTCATTCCTATTGCAATGTCGGGCAAGGACATCGTTGCCGGTGCTGTGACAGGTTCAGGAAAGACGGCAGCTTACATGATTCCAATTTTGGAGCGATTGGTGTACCGACCGAAAAGTGTTGCGTCCACTCGCGTTGTTGTGCTTGCGCCCACTCGTGAGCTGGCAATCCAAGTTTCAGATGTCGGACGGAAATTGAGCACATACATTGCCGGCATTCGTTTCGGTCTCGCTGTGGGTGGTCTTAACCTCCGTGTTCAGGAACAGGAGCTTCGGTCGCGACCTGACATTGTTGTTGCGACGCCTGGTCGTTTCATTGACCATATCAGAAACTCGCCCAGTTTCCAGGTGGATGATGTTGAGATCCTTGTTATTGATGAGGCTGATCGTATGCTTGAGGAAGGTTTCCAGAAGGAGCTTACAGAGCTGCTGGGTCTCCTTCCATCCAAGCGTCAGACACTCCTGTTTTCCGCGACAATGAACTCCAGTATCAAATCTCTTATTCAGCTTTCACTCCACCAGCCCATCCGCATCATGATCAGTCCTCCCAAGCAAGCCGCTGCCGGTCTCGTTCAGGAGTTTATCCGGATACGAAACCGCGAGTCTGCGAAACCGGCAATTCTAGTGTGGCTTCTTCGGAAATTCAGCAATAGGGAGCGAGTAATGGTGTTTGTTTCACGCAAAGAGACAGCCCATAGACTTCGTGTTATTTTGGGGTTGCTGGGGATCAAGGTCGGCGAGCTGCATGGTGCTTTGTCGCAGGATCAACGTTTGAGCGGGA
Organism: Myxozyma udenii; assembly: GCA_030705025.1. Taxonomy (NCBI): domain Eukaryota; kingdom Fungi; phylum Ascomycota; class Lipomycetes; order Lipomycetales; family Lipomycetaceae; genus Myxozyma; species Myxozyma udenii. Next base: position 235,804 of record JANIWG010000001.1, read on the forward strand.
TTACAGACTTTCGCAACTCAACAGTGCCCGTTCTAATTTGTACGGATCTGGCTTCTCGTGGTTTGGATATTCCCAAGGTTGAAGTAGTCATCAACTACGACATGCCAAAGTCATACGATATTTACATTCACAGAGTTGGTCGAACTGCTCGTGCCGGCAGATCCGGTCGCAGTATTTCAATGGTTGGAGATGTGAAGATGGAGCGTACGATTGTGAAGGAGGCGTTGAAAAGTTTGGAGAAGAGCAAGAACAAAGCGAAGAGTAGAAATGTGAGCTGGGACGAGGTCACTGCGCTTGTCAAGCGTATTGGTGAACAGGAAGAGGCCGTGGAGGAGGTTCTCAAGGAAGAAAAGGCAGAGAAAGAGGTATGCGTTTGTGTTTCACCCTTTTTTGACGACGGGTAGAGCTAACTAGTGCAGATTGCCATTGCAGAGATGGAACTTAAGAAGGGTGAGAACATGGTCAAGCACATGGAGGAGATCAAGTCACGGCCGAAGCGGACGTGGTTTGAAGAGAAGGGAAAAGGATCACAAAACAAGCTGGGTCCGAAAGGACCGAAGAACAAGCGTCCGAGAAAGTAAGCGACCGCTAGATCACCTTTCGTACATGGCATTGGCGCACGCGGCTCCGGAGTGGTACATGATCCCCGGACGATACAGATTGAAGTCTTTGGAATTGCATCTTTAATGGTAACTGTACAAAACGCATTTGGGTTTAGTTATAATATAGAGTATGTAGGTATGAATAGGAATAAAAGTCGGATTTGATTTTAAATCGAGGGCGAGTAGCTGGGACTTGATTGTACGTCATTGAGATAAGCTGTATCAGTAGTTGGTGCGATTAGATCTTGGATCTCACTGAAAGACGCGATCCTCCACGATTTCTGCGCCCATAGTACAGGAATTTCAGAGACTCTAATTAGATTTAAAACCTCTCATATTTAGCTTTCACTATCAAGGCCTTATAATTTACTTCACTTCTCATATCGAAAAGGCATTTCGGGGATACGAATCAGCGCTTGTTTATGTGTAGTGCCGTACCCGAACCCTGGACATTCTACATCTCGAAATACGACGTTACTCGATGATACGTAACCTGTGCCTGTCGCGAGAGCTTGTCTAAGCATCCCAATCCCAAAGATCTCGATCCTGGTCCACAGCAACGCTGTTTGCTACTTCATACTGTGTCATTGTCGAAACCGGGATTGTTACTCCGTGACGTGTGTATTCAGATTTGCACTCACCGCACAAAAGGTCACGGATCGACTACGGTTTCCGCGCGTTTCACTGCCGTCCTGATATTAGGAGCCCAACGCACAAGTACCAACGAACGAACGAACGAAGGAATAAAGCACACGGTAGTATCATACGCTCTGTGAGCCGCGAAAATGCCGGGTCTGATCTCGTCTGCGGACAAGGATAAGATCAAGCGAGCGATTCCTAAAGCGTCGAATAAGATCGTCGAGTCTGCGGTCGCAAGGTTGTACATTGCGTATCCCGATCCGCAGTCATGGACGTTTACAGGAATCGTGGGCGCGGTAGTCCTTGCGAATGATTTGACTGGCAACACGTTCTTTTTCAAGATCGTTGACATCATTGTATGTATCAAGTTGTGTACCTCGATGAATCAGGACTGGTACTGACCAAAGATAGGGAAATCGCGGCATTTTGTGGGATCAAGAACTGTACATAGACTTTCAGTACAACCAAGACCGAGCATTTTTCCATACATTTGAGCTTGAAGAGTGTTATGCCGGGCTGTTATTTGCTGACGATTCCGAAGCACACTCGTTTCTCAAAAAAGTGCAACATAAGGAGAAGTACGCGTCGAAAGCTACGCTGGCGAACAAGAATGCGATTGCATTGAAGAAGAAACCAGTTGCTGCATCACAGGGTCCACGTGGTGATATGCTGCGGTATAAGAAGCTTGGAAACAACTACACGCTGGATCAAATTTCGAATGAAGCTGAAGGAGATGGAAAGAGTATTCGAAGCATGGATAGTTCCGAAGACGACTCGTTGCGGAAACTAGCAGAGAAACTTGAGAATCTCGGAATCTCAGAGGAAGCGCTTAACGAACTGATTGCTAACAAAGGCGCTGGAGTCAGCGCAGCGAAGATTGATAAACGAGCCAAAGGTCCGCCCCCACCTCCACCGGTGCAACCTCCGACATCTCGAAGCGCGACGGCTTCGACATCGTTAAGCGACTCAAGTCCATCATCCGGTTCGCCGACGCCTCCACCTCCACCATCAGCAGATCCACCAGCTGCGCCTACGGCATTCAAAGTCCCGCCCCCATATGTGCCGAATCCCAATGCACCGCCGATTGTCGTCAAGTCAGCCAGACCTTCACCCTCGCCTACACCAAGTCCATCTGGGTCATACGGCGCACCAAGTGGCGCACCAAGCGGTGTACCGAGTTACTCTCCAAGTCCGTTAGCTGCGCCTGCGTCTCCAGCTCCTTCTGCACCTCCTCCAGAACCAGTGCGAAAGCTACCCCCACCAGGCCAAAAGTACAATGTTCCGCCTGTCTTCCCTGGCGTGGGAACTCAGTTATCTGCCGTCCGACCTACACCGCCCCCTCCCCAACAAGCTCCTCCCCCAGGAGCGCAGTACGGCCAGCAGCCAGGTTACGGTCAGCAGCCTCCGCCTTTTGGCCAGCAACCCCCGCCACAATTTGGCCAACCAGGTCGAGCTGCGCCTCCTTCGTTACCACCTCGCGGTGGCCCACAATACCCGCCGCCACCAGCGGCGAATCTCGCATCGAGACCCGTGCCACCTCCTCCTTCATTGCCGCCTAGAATGCCGGTCCAGAACGGCCAGGCGCCGACATTTGCGCAGGCGCCGTCCGCGGGTGCTACACCTCCCCCACCACCTCCACACAGACATGGACAGAGAACGGTACCCCCGCCACCTCCAGCACAGGCTGCAGGGTACCCACCTGGTAGACAGATGCAGTCGCCTATTCCCCCGCCGCCTCCACCAAAGGCTGGAATGTCTTCAGGCCCACCTCCTCCGCCTCCACCACCACCATCTACGATGATGCCACAGGTAAGCGCGATTCCACCGCCTCCGCCACCTCCACCGCCTTCTTATGGGGCGCCTGCAGCCGGTGCTGCACCACCTCCACCACCTCCTCCTCCCTCGTTCGGAGCACCTTCAGGTGGTGCACCGCCGCCACCTCCGCCACCTCCTGCACCAAGCTACGGAGCATCAGATCCGAATGGTGGAGCTCCACCTGCGCCGCCAATGCCGACAGGCGACAGTGGCCGGGACGCGCTGATGGCGTCGATTCGCGGAGCGGGATTAGGACAGCTTAAGAAAGTTGACAAGACACATCTGGAGAAGCCGTTGGTTGTGGCGCAGAATGGAGATTCTGGACGAGGCGGCGGCGGCGGTGGCGGACATGCGCCGTCTGCGGATAGCGGAAATCTACAGGATGCTATTGCTGCTGCGTTAAATGCGCGGAAGAGCAAGGTTGCCGGATATGGTGAGTGAAGTTTTTTGAGACGAATGCATCGAAGCAGAGACTAACGTTTTCTTATTAGATGACGAGAGTGTACGGGAGGAATGGTAAGTTGATCTGTAAGGCAGACGGGCGGTGTCTGGATCGAATATTTGGTTTGGAGTTCATACATATTTGACGTAGTTAGTTGCACATGCATTTTTGACAAGCTTTTCCTTTTTCTTAGTTCTTGTATGATTGGTTGTTCTATACTTTGGTTTGAGAGAAATGGCGACGGTAGATTTAGCATGCGTGCACATATAATATGTATTTCCATATTAGGAAATACCGTAAGTCATCCGAATGCAGTTGCAGTCCACGTCCTGGTGTTAATGTGACTGTGAAATGAGTAGGGCTGATTTGACGTGCTGCGGCGCTGCTTTAGGGCTGGTTTCTTTAATTGGACGGAGATCGAACTGCAGGAGGAGACGGGTTCGGGTTAAAGTGGAGGAACTCTAATTAGGCCGGGGGGAGGAGTTTCTTGGTGAGCAGGAATCCAAAGCGGTGGTTGATTGCAGCGTGTGCGCAGAGAAGCGGGGTTTGTATCGTCAGTCAGCCGACGAGAGAAAAAAACTGCGGGAGTCGCGAAGCTAAGAACGACTCGAGTTTCTTTTGTGGTGCTGCTTGATCGACGAGTATCTCGATTCAACTATCGCTTTTTCTTAACATCTGACAAAATGGACGCGGCAAAGCTTGCTAAGCTCCAGCAATCTGTGCGAATTGGTGAGTTGGTTCTGGTTTTGTGCTTTTGTGTGCGGGTTGAAGTCTGCGCGGAGTGAAATGTCCACGCGGGCGTCACGATCGTGTGGAGAGACTCCTGAGATTTGGATCGGTGATTGTGAATACGTGCTAACTGTATGCAGGGTATGTGAATTGACGATTCAGCGTGTGACGGAGAATGCGGGGAGCGGAAGGGAGCGGAGAGAGCTCGTCGTGTTCTCGGTGCACTCGGTGTTGGTCGGAAATGATACTAACAAGAGTTGCTACACAGAGGCAAGGGTACCCCACGACGAAAGACCAAGAAATCGCAGAAGAGCGCTGGTACCGATGACAAGAAGCTGCAGACGGCCCTGAAGAAGCTCAATGTTCAGCCTATCCAGGGTATTGAGGAGGTCAACATGTTCAAGGATGACGGCAAGGTGATCCACTTTGCTGCTCCCAAGGGTGCGTTTGCCTCTTTCCTATTTCCTGATCTGTTGATGTTCTAGACTGACGGGATAAACAGTGCAAGCCTCGGTTGCGTCCAACACTTTTGCGATCTACGGTAACGGCGAGGAGAAGGAGCTTCCCGAGCTTTTGCCCGGTATTCTGAACCAGCTCGGCCCCGACTCGCTTGCGAGCCTACGCCGCATTGCGGAGTCATACAAGTCGATGCAGCTTGATGACTCGAAGAAGGACGAGGATGACGACGAGATCCCCGATCTTGTCTCCGGCGAGGATTTTGACACCACCAAGGACGATGTCGAGTAAACACTGATGGTCAGAACTTGAGATGGATTCGTTTTTTTTTTTGTTTGCTTGGTTTCTTTTTTCATGTGTATTTTTTGTAATTGTTGTATGTATGTATGTGTACTCTGTACTGCATGAACGATTTGGTGCTGAACGGCAGGAGGAAAATCCGAAGATACAAACAAAAGAGAAAAAAAGCAAACCGAAAAAAAAACTGAACCAAACGATGGAACAAGCTGATTTCGTTGGCGTGCAATTTTATCATCTGTATATTTCATAGTCTGCACATAATTCTATCTTTCAGCTTGGATCGAAAAAAGATCAAGAACATCAATTCATGCGCTTGATCTGCCGTTGTTGTAATTTTGTCCAATTGCACGTCGCGCGTGTGCAGGACGCGTGCACGCGGTGCGAAGTTAATTAGTCCCAATGAAGTGACGTAATAAACCAACTTCGCGCGAGCTATAAAGATCGATTCAAGAAATGCACTTGTAATACTCACGCAACGTCCTTGACCTTTGCATCACCCACACGTGTCATACTTATCTACAAACATATTCACAATGTTTAGTGCATTCAACAGTGCCCGGACCGTTATTACTCTATTGTGAGTCCACTAGTTCTGCCCGGTTCGTGTACATAATCTAACACAAGATTATCAGCCACTCGCCGACATCATCCGCTTCGCGCCGGATCCTTCAATACCTAAAAACATCTAAAGACGGAGCACTGGGTAAAAAATTTGACTTAGATGTTACTGAGTCGGTGCCGACTCGGGATCAGTTGAAGACTATTTTGAAATATGCTGGAGAGCACAAGATTTCATCGATCGTGCCTGATGCACATTCGTACACCGAGGCAGCAGCTATCTTGGAAGGTGGATCTTCGAATATCCTGAGACCGATGACTATCGATTGGACGAATGGAAAGGTACGTTTTTTTAGGGGTTTCGTTTGACTTGAAACTAATAATGTCTAGGCTGTACTAGGTGATGACGAGGCGGCAGTGAAGAAATTGGTAACGAATCTGTAGACTGGTTGAATCTACTATACATCTATCTGTTTTATATACACACTCCAACGATTCTCCTTATCTACATTCATAAACTCGTTCTTCATTCACCGGTATCATCATTAAGTCTCATCAGACACGTATCCACCATCCATGCAAATATCATTCAACATCGAGATCTAAAAACACGTTGGTCAACACCGTCACGAATTAATGGGCTCAAGCACACATACAAAAGGAACCAGAGCTTTAAAATGCTCTACTATAAAATCCAACGGGTCATTCCCAGGCGCATAAACACTATCAGGAATTTTCTTGACAACAGTGTAACTCCGTAGTCGAAGCAACTTAATCTCAGGATGACTATTCGGATATCCTTTCGGACAGCGTTTCAACGCGTCGGATTGATTCATCGCGATAAATTGATCGATCGGAGATTGTCCGGAGCGGAAGAAGTATTTCTCCACCAAATCAGGAGACTCAAGCGCTTGTTTCAGCCGTTCTCCACCTCGCGAAATCATCCGGCGCATGAATTCAAGACCATCTGGGTTTGACTGGACGATATGCCACATGCCACCGCCTGCAAAACTAGTCAGCATTTTCACTTTGCTTCAGTGGTTCATCAGTTGGACATACCAATCATACAATTGCCGGGTTCGATGTGTACGTAGTAATGCCCATACGCACCCGACCGTCCTGTTCTCGAAAACGCAGCAGAAAAGTATGGTTTGTAAGGTGTCTTATCGTTCGTAAATCGGATATCACGACTATAATTCGTCAGCACATGGCGTCTATAAAACCCATTCCAAAATGAATAAGCACATACTGAATCCGAAACGCTACATCTTTCAACGGAAGCGGCGGTACAGTCTCATCAATCTCCCCAAATCTATCCTGTAACTCCTCAATGAACTCGTCAAAATCAACCTTGGCAACCCGATACTCTGCCTCATGATCCCAGAACCACTCTCGTTCATTATTCTTCCCAAGATCCTTGATATATAACAGCGTATTTGGATGCAACGTATCGCGATTATATGGAATCCCACCATCCGGCCGCGGCGGCCGCTTCACCACGCGTTTCTCGCTAAAGTAGTTCTCGTCATCGTCGTCGTCGTCATCATCATCTCGTGCTTTTGATTTCGCCTTTTTGGATGACTTTGAAGTTGTGGCACCACCCTTGCGTTTCTTGGAATTCCCAAATTCCTCCTCTTCGTCCTCATCAAACTCACTCTCTACCTCCTCGTCCCCTTCTTCCTCATCAACGTCCGACTCGCTCCCAGCAGTAGAGTAGTCAGCATCTGATTCATCATCCTCATCTATAGACTCAGACTCAGAGTCTTCTTCCTCTTCTTCCTCTTCCTCTTCCACCTCCTGCTTCTCTTCCTCCTCCTTCTCCCCGTCCTCATTCGCAAAATACTCGCTCTCAATCCGTTCTTCCTTCATCTTCCTCCCTCCTCCTCCTCTTGAAGTTACCGACTTTCCTCGTTTACTCGCTGCCATCTGGCGATACCCACCACTTGTCTTCTTTAATTTAGTATGTCTGGCAAATCCCGGTATTTGATCTGCGCGGTTCGCTCGCTCCGCGGAGATATATACACGCGCACGCACGCGTCGACTCGAGCTGCGGCGCGCCATGACGACACGCGTGAAGATCGCGTGAATTCGCCTAACCCGCAACGTTCTTTGAACTGCGACCGCGCGACTTTTGCAAACCGCTCAATTGCTTATGACTTTACAAGGATAGCCGTAAAAGACAGAGCCAATAAACTAGATGCAATTGAATAAACAAACATAACCTACGCATGCGACACTTCACGAGTGTCATGTTGCCCTTACAAACAAAACAAACGGAAAAAAAAAAAAAGGGAAAACGAGACAACATGACAAATAATCATATTAACCAAAAGTAAAAAAAAAAAAAAAAAAGGATACATTATATAGAAACAACCGCAAACTTTCTAGTGGGCGCCGGGAGCACCGATGCCGTGAACTTTTCCGTCTCCAATGGTCGACGAGGGAGTCCATCCACCGACAGAGACGGCGCCGAAGTTCTCCTCAAAGTGCTGGAACTTCTTGACGATCTCAGGTCGGAAATGACGGATCAGACCCTGGATAGGCCATGCAGCTGCGTCACCGAGAGCGCAGATAGTGTGACCCTCGATTTCCTTGGTGAGCTCGAAAAGCATGTCGATTTCGCGCTCGGTTCCCTGGCCCTGAAGGAAGCGATTCATGACCTTGGAAAGCCAAGTTGTTCCTTCACGGCAAGGTGTGCACTGTCCGCAACTCTCGTGCTTGTAGAACGCGGCGAACCGCTGGATGGCGCGAACAATGTCTGTTGACCGGTCCATAACAATGACAGCGGCAGTGCCGAGACCAGACTGAACGTCACGAAGAGCGTCAAAGTCCATGAGCACGTCCTCGCAGATATGCTTGGGCATGACAGGAACAGACGAACCGCCGGGAATAACACCGAGCAGGTTGTCCCAGCCACCACGGACGCCACCGCAGTGCTTCTCAAGCAGCTCGCGCAGCGGGATAGACATTTCCTCCTCGACGGTGCAAGGCTCGTTGACGTGGCCGGAAATGCAGAAGAGCTTGGTGCCCTGGTTACGCTCGCGGCCGAAGGACGCGAACCAAGAGCCGCCGCGACGGCAGATGGTGGGGGACACGGCGACGGTTTCGACGTTGGTGACGGTGGTGGGCCGGCCAAAGAGACCGACACCAGCGGGGAATGGGGGTTTCAGACGAGGCTTGCCAGCCTTGCCCTCGATGGACTCGATGAGCGAGGTTTCCTCGCCACAGACGTAAGCACCCATGCCGCGGTGTATATACAGGTCAAAGTCGTAGCCGGAGCCACATGCGTTTTTGCCGAGGAAACCGGCGGCATAGGCCTCGTTGATGGCAGTCTGGAGGGTCGCGGCCTCGTTGTAGAACTCGCCGCGGATGTAAATGTAGCCCGCGGTGGCGTTCATGGCGCGGCCGGCAATGAGACAGCCCTCGACGAGCTTGTGGGGATCTTTGCGAATAATCTCGCGATCCTTGCAGGTACCAGGCTCGCCCTCATCGGCATTGACGACAAGGTACCGCGGGCCTTCGTTCTTTTCCCATCCGGGAGGGTTCATGAAACTCCACTTCAGACCGGAGGGGAAGCCGGCACCGCCACGGCCACGCAAGCCGGAAGCCTTGATCTCGTTGATAATCTGAGTTTTCGGTTAGAAAATGGCCGATGCTGCGTGTTTCGTCTGCAATTGATGCAGAGCGCGCGAGAGACAGGTACTTACCCAGGTATCGCCCTTGAGGAGGATCTCTTTGGTCTTGTACCAGTCGCCCATTTTCATGGCGGACTTGAGATCTTTGCCATAGTTGTCGTAAAGATTCTGAAAAATACGGTCCTGGTCCCGGAGACCGCCGTAGACACGGGTCTTTGCTTCGGTGGAGTATGCAGCGCGGGAAGAGCGACGGGGCAGGCGGGATGATGCGGTGGAGAGAACGGAGCGGGCGACGCGTTTCCGGCCGACGGAAAGAACGGCGGGAGCGGCAGCCGCGATGGCGGGAGACGACGACAACCTGAGCATTGCGGCGGAGGCGGCGGCGGAGGAGGAGAAAAGGAGGGGGCGGTGGTGGTGGTGGTGAAGCGTAGACCGGCGGGAGCAAAGTTGGAGGTTTCGGTATTTTCAGCGGTGGAGTCGGGTAAGCAAATTGGAGCGCGATGAGTGGCCAGAGGGGCGAGGGTTGGGGTTTGTGGGCGACCTATCAGCGGCGTGTTTTTTGGGCTTTTTGGGAAAGGACGAAGAGAAAGAAAGATCCGCACACTACTACAACTTCGACTTTCGACCAACGGCACGCAGCTGCGTTTGGAAGCATACTTCACATAACACGATGATTCCGTTTGAGGCTCTTCTGCCGTACGCAGTGATTGTTACGGTGAGTTTGGGCTGGTTGGGCTGGATGTCGAGCGAGAGAGGACACGGGAACTGACGGCAGCAGATGTACGGAGTCGCAAGCGGCGGCATGGTTCTGGGCAATGCGCTGCGATTGGAGGGCAAGAAGGCGCGGGTGCATCGCGACAGCTGGGATATCATGAGTAAGTGGACGAGTGTGGGGTTTGAGAGTTTATGGGGTCGGACGAGGCTAACATGAGCAGTGATGGAGCGAGACGTGCGGTTGACGGGCAAGTTCCGGGACCAGTCGGACGCGGCAGTCGCGAAGCCTGGATTCGAGAAGTCGAGCGTGTGGCGTCTTTCGCGGGTGTGGGATGATTGATTTGAGAGGGTGCATGATTGGTTGAGGAGAGATACACATATACATATTTTATTTACATATCAATGGAACGGATGTACACATTACACATACGCTAGTTGCAAGGAGAAGAGAAACATATCAAAACACCGTATATTGTACAAGACAAACGCCAGTATAGAGAGTTGTTACGTGCAATTATGAAATCTATATATACATACACACGACAGATGACAAAACGAAACAAGCAAACGCCATAACAGGACCCACGCGGCAATTTTTTTTTGTATAACCAAACAACAGAGAAAGAAATTAAAGAACATGGAGACTGAACGAGACTAGCTCGATCAATGCTGGGGCTGGGAGTTGCTCTCAAAGACTTTGTAGTCGTCGGCATTTGGGTCGGGGGGAATCTCAAGGTGCTTGAGCTTGCCAGTGGAGACATCGTAGACTAGGCCGGCGATGGAGAGACGGCCCTCAGCCATCGCATCGACGACCGGCGCCATGCGAAGCACGTTGTGGACCTGGGCAAAGACGTTGAGCTCGACGAGGCGGTTGAGACGGGCCTTGGGGTCTTCGATCTGGGCCAGCTCGTCCTTGTGGAGCACGCGGACGTCGCGGAGATGCTTGAGCCAGTTGTCAAGGATGCCGAGGCTCTTGGAGCCGAGGGCAGCGGCGGCGCCGCCGCAGTCGTAGTGGCCGCAGACGATGATCTGCTTGACGCGGAGGACGTTGACGGCGAAGTAGACGACGGAGAGGGAGGAGAGGTCGCCGTAGGGCATGAGGTTTGCGATGTTGCGGTGGACAAAGACGTCACCGGGGAGAGGGTCGATGCAGGCGTCGCCGGCGCGGGAGTCTGAGCAGGAGATCCAGAGAACGTCGGGGGACTGGCCCTTTGCGTTTTTGCGGAAAAGCGCGGGGTTGTTCTCGTGGGTGCGGGCGGCCCAGGCGACGTTGCGGTCGAGCATGGCCTGGACGATGGGGTTTGGCGGGGCGCCGATGGGGGAGGCGAAGTGGGAGCATGAGGGAGCGGAGGAGGCCGTGGAGGCGGTGGAGGCGGCGGAGGCGTCCGAAGGGGCGTCGGACATGGAGGAGGCGTTGGACGGGCGGTGCGGGGGCGCGGAGACGGAGTCTGTGGCGAGGGGCAGAAAGGCGCTGGGGGCGGCGGGCATGGCGAGACGGGCTGCTTTAGCGGCGGCGGCGGCGGCGGAGGCGGAGGCGAGCGGGGGGAGACGCGAGGGCAGCGCTGGCTGGTAGGAGAAGGCCAGCGGGAGGAGGGAGGGGGTGCGGAGCGGTATGGTGGAGGAGGCTGCGGGGGCGGGGTGTGTGGGGGAGGGGGGGGTGGAGGAAGTGGTGGGAGTGGTGGAACAGGAGCTTGCAGGGCTTGCCGGGCGCCGGGGCGGTCTATATAGGCGGGCAGCGGGACGAGGGTGGGGCATCCCAGACGACAGAGGAGTGAGGAAAAAGAGCAACACGGGGCTCTGCGGCCACAAGAGCTCCACAGAGTTGGCGCTCACGGCGGTGGGCACCGGCAGCAAAAAATTGCCGGGTGGGCGCGCGGTGGGCGACGGCGCCGACACAAAGGCCCAACAAACGCACATGTTATAAACTGCGCTACATATATATATATAAGTATATACTCGATGGCCGCCCACCGCGGTGACGTAACAGCGCTATAATAATTATCTTTAAAATTTTGCCACGAGTCAGCGCGGCAGTTCCACGAACAAACTCCACGAACTATATCCAGGCACACGCTCGTATCGGATGCGACAGTTCACGATACGTCGATCGATCTTTATTTATCATATCTTCTATCGTAACTACTTGTACAGCGCCTTCATATACTCCTCCATCACCGCCCCGGCCGCCCGCCAGACCGCCGCAGCAACACATCCGCCCCGCTGCCCGTCCCGCCCCGGAACTCCAATGGCGGCAGCTGCACCCGCCCCGACGCGTCCACCAGTGACGTCACAACCCGCCCGCTCGTCCCCAGCACCGGTGCGCCGCCGCCGCCCTCTCCATCTCCACCGCCTCCACCGCCTCCACCGCCTTCTCCACCTCCTCCACCTCCTCCACCTCCTCCACCTCCTCCTCCTCCACCACCGTCCCAACCGTCCCGTCGCTCGTGCCGACCGCTGCTCCGGGGCGGGCCGTACTCGTACATCCCATGCAACTGCAATGACGCATACACCTGCATCTGAGACGGCTGCTGCGCCGGTTCCAGGTACTGGCCTTGCGCCGGGTACTGGCCTTGCGCCGGGTACTCCCCCTCCCACCTCTCCTCCACCCCTCCACGCACATACCCTCCCGTCGTCATCGTCGGACTGCTGAAACCGTTCTGTGTTGCCGTACTGCTGCTTCGCAGTGACGACGACCGTCGTCCGACTCCGACTTCGTACTCGGCCGCTGTTCCCACCGACGATGTGCTCATTCGCTGCCGCTTGGCTGCTGGTCCCTCAATTACCCCGCCATATGTCATTGACATTGACTGAACTGACGGCACCGGTGGCGGCTGCAGTGGCTGCTGAGTCTGCTGAGTCTGCGTCTGTTGTGTCTGTTGTGTCTGTTGTGTCTGTTGTGTCTGTTGTATATGCTGTGCCTGCACCCTCTGCTGCCGCTGCACACCCTCCTCCGCCACCTGCCGACCCCGCACCCCCGTCTCCTTTCGCAACCGCAGTCGCACCCCCTGGTCAGAAAACTGCCGCGACAGCAACGTCGACTCCAGCATCCCCGGAAACTTCTTTCCCGGATACACCGTGAAAACGTCCGATATTGTCGACGTGATAAACTCCACCTGCGCGCCGCTAATAAACAATCTCGTTAGCTTCTGCTCTTCTTCTCCCACTTTCTTATACATACTCCAGCATCTCAAATAGCGAAAACTGCAGCCGAAACTGCCCTTCCACCTTCACGCTCACATCCCCAAACACAAAGTACCCTCCTTCCCGGTCTCCCTCGTCCCGCACCCGGTGCAGCGACGACACAAGCGTCCCCGCCAGCATCTCCGACGGCGGTCGTGAAATCGGCTCGTTCCCACCGCTCTTTACCAAATTCACACACATGAAAAAGAACGGCAGTTGCAGCCACTCGTTACTCGGGTCTCCGTCGTGCACCGTCAGCTGTACTATTGGCGGCGGGTCAATGGTTTTTCGGTCGATCAGCGCTATTCATCTCTCGTTAGCACCTTTTTGCACGCTCTGCAGACCCGCTTTCTTCTTACCTCGCTCTGAGCTCCCGGTGACTTTGCAATGTACTGGCTGCTGCCGAATCCGCAGCTCGTAGTCTTCCACGCGCAGCCCACGCCGGAGAACCGCGCGCGGTATGTGCGCTACTGTCGACCTGCTCTTCGAGGCATCTTGTTCCGTAGGCTGCTGCGCCGGCACGCTTTCGTATGTCGCGCTCACACTCACAGGACTGCTGTGACCGTGTCCAGGTACCGGTCCATCGATGATGTCGGTGATTGAAGTCATTGCGCGCGCAGGCGGACGATGTGCTGTGTCCGTGGATCGCTGGTGCATATGCTCGCGAGACAAATGCTGCTGCTGCTGCTGCTGCTGCCGCTGGTCGAGACGCGGCGACGGCGGCGGCGACGGCGACGTGTCGGACCTGGGCATGTGTGCATCGCAGGGCCCGGCAGAAGCAGCCAGAGTAAGCGAGAAAGAGGAGAAGCCGGCGCGATGGCGGAGATATAGAGCACCAGGGAAGGATGCAGCGGCGATGGCGGCAACGGCAACGGCAACGGCAACGGAGTCAGAAAAGGAGAGACTTGCCCGAGGGGGAGAGAGGCGTGAGGCCTGGGTATAGTGTGAGCAGGAGGAGGAGGGGTGAGGGGCCAGGGGGTCGGCGCGAGGCCGAAGTTACCTGTCTAATGCGCGACTCGCGACTCGCGACTCGCGACACGTCAAGCGACTCGTGCAGTTCCGGCGATTTTCGGCGACGCTGGCGGGCGACGCGCGTGCACTTTAAATTGCATGCACTGCAGGTTGAGTCGAGTTGAGTTTTTATTAACGCCAATGCGGCGAGCGAGTCGTCATTTATCGAAGCCCTATCGATGCACTGCTTAAGTTACACATTTTATATTGCTACACACAAGCCGTATATACAGGCACAGCTTATTAAAAAAAAGGTTACACCTTTTTATATGAAGCCGGCAACTCTGCCCGTTTTAAAGTGCGACGCACGCGACTGCCGCGGCCGGCCTCTATACGACTCCCTGCGACTTGTGTCGCATGCCAGCAGTCTTAGCCGATGTAGGCGCTGTGCAGCACGGCGGCCAGCGTGTGTATAGTACTGTTTTCTACTATATATACACCGTATATAGCACGTATCTATATACAGCGTGTGTACACCTTTATGCACACTTTGTCGCACATATTCTGAATGGCATGTACGCCTCCGGGGGGCGTACGCCAGTTTATATTTGTGGAAGGTCGCTCCGACCTCCCAGCGCGGAGATCACGGCTTAAGCTCGCTTCACATCCGACAAATGCGCCTCGTGTGAGCCGTCGCTCCCATTAAAATTAACATTTTACAATTACGCCTCGTGCGCAGAATGACAAAATTGCGCTTTTCTCGGTGATCGAACCAACCCCGGCAAACTCGGTGTCTTTTGATTGTCTCGAATTCCAGCTCCATGGGCCGCTCACCCACCGGCTCAGCCGCATTTCGTACTTTGTTTCTCAATCCTCGACGACGGTTCACCCCACTATGTAGAAAATTAACTCGCGATATTACAATATACTCTATACCAAAAATGCTTTTATGGCTCGTTTCGCTCATACACGTCCGACAATCTAAGCCGTCCCTTTTCGCACATGAAGAAAAAAAAAAAAAAAACTCTATCGGCATTACCGTCGCCCCAAATTCCGCCCTCGCTCGCTTCCCCTGGCTCAGTCTGTGAACTTGTACGAGCCGCTCTGCATCCCAATCGAGCCCCCACGGTAGCTGCCTCGTTTCATCTTGTTCTTGTTCTTTGTAAAGTCCTTGCCTCGCACCTGCATCAGCTTTTCGTTCGCCTTCTCTCCCCACGTACCCGCCGCTCCCCGGTACGAGTTATCCGCCAGCTCCCACGACTCGATCCGCGTCTTTTCCCTGTCAATCCGCGAAAATCGCCGGCTGGGATCTGTGCTTGCCCGTGTGTCTTTTACCGGCGCCGGAACGCTCGTAATGTGCGCGTCATCGCTTCCTTCGATCTTCACCCGCTTCTCGGTCGCTTCCGTTTCCTCCTGTCGCTTCCGCTTGCTGCTCTTGCTCGCACTCTCTGGCTTGTCCTCCTTCTTTGAATCGGCCTTGGCTTCCTTCTTTGTCTTGACCTCTGCCTCTGCCTCAGACTCTGATTCCGACTCTGAGTCTGAGTCTGAGTCTGAGTCTGAGTCTGAGTCTGAGTCTGAGTCTGAGTCTGAGTCTGAGTCTGAGTCTGAGTCTGAGTCTGAGTCTGAGTCTGAGTCTGAGTCTGATTCCGATTCTGATTCCGACTTTGATTTCGATTCCGACTCTGATTCCGACTCTGAACTCGAGCTTGACGATTCACCTGATCCAGACGAACTAGAGCTGGTGCTGGTGCTGGTGCTGGAACTAGACTCCGACTCTGAATCTGAATCCGACTCTGAATCGCTCGACTCTGCCTTTTTCTTCTCCTTCTTGTCCTCATGGTGTACAGTCTTCTTGATCGTCGTCGTAGTCGTCGTCGTCACTTCCACCTCCGAATCACTATCAGAATCGGAGTCACTATCAGAGTCCGAATCGCTCGAGCTCGACTCCGAGTCCGAGTCAGAGCTGCTGCTGTCCGTACTCTCACTCTCACTCTCGCTCTCCTCGAGCTCCTTCATGAAACTCTCCTTGGACTTCCCATTCGCCCACGCCCATAGTACAACTTCAATAGGCACATCCTCGTCTCCAGCCTGCTCAGGCCCCGCCGCAACCTTGGCAAACACCTCGTTTTTCTTTCCTTCTTTAGCAAGACTCGCAGCCGTCTTACTCAGTCCATGACGCTGCAGAAAACTCTTAACCTGCAAAAACGCAAGCGTAAGTGCCTCCTCCTTTGACTCGACCTCAATCATTTTCCAGAAGTTCTTGTTTTTTTTTTGAAAGAGTTGTAACGCGCTCTGAAAATCGTGGTTGTCTGAAAAAAGGCAGTTGTTCGCTCGTCTGTACAAAAAATTTTGAACTGCGCGGCTCGAAAAGTCCCAATTGTTCTTCTCAGGGGTGCTGTGTATGAGCCGCATGCTCGCCCCAACCCTGGCCTTTCCTCAATTAACAGGTTGATCGCGATAGCGGCGTTTGAACTGCTCGACGCGTCTCCACGAGGGTATGTAAACATCGAATATCAGCATCTCTAGTCCATCGAGCACCATTCGTGCTGTTTGAGGCTCTCCGCATCATGGCGTCGTCGCGACAAAACTCGACGTCCGACTCGCGGCGTCCGTTTCCGAGTCCGCTCCAGCGATCCGCCACGTTTTCCTCACTCTCATCCCGGTCGGCTGGTTCGTCGGCCGGTTCGACCCCCGCATTACCCCAGTTCAAGTCTAGTCGAACCAAAGAATTCGAATCTGTCACCATGCCTTCCACATACGTATCCTCCTCCTCTGTTTCTAATCCCGCAATGCCGTCGTTTAAATCGATCTCTGCAATGGAATCTGATCGCCTGAAAGACTCGTATCCACCAACGCCGGGCCCGCAAATCTCATCATCATCGTTCTCAGACCAATCTCGGAATCAAGCTTCCAATCCATATCGCACTGACTTGACCGATTCATCAGATCCATCTGTGGCCCGCCAAGGGCTGTTAAATCCCTATGTCACTGTATCCAGCACAAACGGCGTGCTTGCCCAGAGAGGTACTACAGTAGCAGAGAACGTTGATTCCTCTCAATCAGCAGCACAAGCCGTATCAGATGCCACTCCGGATGCGCAGACTTACTTTCGACTTTTGTCTTCTGCAAAGTCAGCTCAGGAAGTGCTGGGAATCGAAGAGACACTTGAGCATTTCTCATGGACAGATCGTGAATCATCCCGCGGGTTGGAGAGACAGATTCTTCAAGAACTGCAACAAGTAGAGCGCGCGACAGTGTACTCAATCATTGAGCCAGATTCTTCGAAAATGAACATGCTTGTCGAGGCCCTGGATCGTGGAATCGCAGAGTGTTTGAACCTTGAGTCGAAATTCGGAGTCTACAAACTCCAGTTGAATGTATGTTTATCTCAACCTCCGTCGTGCTTTTATTCTGCGTTACTAATTCTGTTGCTTTAGAACATTGTCGACGAACTCCAGCAAAAGATGAAAGATCAGCAAGACGCTCGTACTGACACATCTCGTACCCGTGCACCACAAAAAAGGGCCCCTCGAGAATACTCTGTCAGCAGTTTATTAGATGCATAAGTCACAACCGCTATTGTCATTTCTATATTACATACAATACATCCAATCATCTTGTACATCGTTACTCTTCTACCTCTTCTTCCTTTTCCTCCCACCAGCTCAACGGTCCCATACCATATGTTTCACACGACGCAATCAGCATAAACGGCGGTGCTACCGTTGATCTTCCGCCGCTCTTGAGCAACTGCTGCTGCGCTGCTGCTTCAGAGTCATTGTTATTTCCCACTGTACCGGCGCCATTAGTTGCGTTCACAGCGTCACTTCCCCCATTTCCTGCTCCTTCCGCATCAAGCATCTGTGGTCCTCGTGGTGATTGATCGGTGAAAATCTCTTGCTCTACTCGACACCGGATTTCCTCGTTGTAATCAAGGTACAAATCATGCCCGTCGGATCGCCAAATCCAGCACTGCTCTCGTGGAATACTACGTTTGTTAGTCGCGCTTTTCATTTTGTGTAGTTTTTAAAAATTTAAACGTACAATATAGTTCCTTCGAATAGATGCTCTTTAGGTATGAAAATATCATCAAAAAACCCCATACGAACTAGCCCTGTCAGTAAAAGTGACTTTTTTCAACGCACGTTCACCCACATACCTTTAATTCCTTCCTCTGAGCACGATGAGATGCGACCGTAGAGTACTTCACCAACAAACGGACGAAACACCACCAATCTAAAAACAGCTGATTAGATGTGAGTCGATGTCCCTCCCATTTTTCAAAAAAAAAACACATACTTTTCACAAAAGCCGATCCGTCGCCGTGTTTAATTAGTCCGTCGCCAATGTCGAGTATATCATACAAACACACGCAAAGTCCGACGTCGTATAGCACCTGAATCACAGCCAAGTCAACAGCCTATTTCGTTTTTAATTCACTTGAACATACCTTGTTTGCGTATTTAGCGTTGATTTCGTCTTCGAGCGCAACAGCTGTGTCCTTGTTGAACTTGGACGGCTCGACCCGCAAAAGATCGCTCAACTTGCTGAGTATAAACATATTATCACGCGACCCAGCACCCGCTCCGTGATGTCTATACTATCGCATAATCCCGCAGACCCCAAAGCTGAAGTATTGTTCACTCTCCAATAAACCTCGAATAAAATTTGCAATTGTCACTCTGGCCTCATGCAGTTGCACGCCAGATCACTTCACACTGCTTCGAAGAAAACTCCCAAAAGTCAAAACTTTTGGACTCGTGAATTTTCAGGAGTCGGCTTGCGGGGTTCGTTTTGCGTGAACGCGTGTAAGCAATTTCGCGCCGCCGCGTTGCCGCCGCCGTCGTTCCCAGCACGCGTTTCAACGCGTCTCTATACAGATAACGCGATTTGCAACTTGCAACTTGCAAGCGATCCTATATCGACTAAAGAACGCGCTAGAAATCAACTTGAGAAAACAGATCAGAAATTCGTCATGATGCCCGCAGTTGAATAAATCGCCATAAAAATGACGGATACGCACAACAACGCACTCGCGACGCCAGACGCGCTTGACTCCGCAAGTAGTCTTACGGAGCTGAGTTTGAGCGATATCGACGACACAGATGAGAATGAACTTGGGATGATTAATGGGTTTGGTGGCAGCGGTGGTGGAGATGGAGATGACGACGAAGATGGCTCTGAACTTGGGAATGACGAAGATCCTGCATCAGCTGTCCGCGATGATTATATCGATCCTTTACTCCTGGGCTCTACCGAACAATCCACAGAACCACAACCTAGCGGCCGTCAACGCGCGTTGCGTACGCGCAGCGCTCGAACCACTGAAGTTGAATCTCCTGTGCGAAACAACCGCAGCGGAACTTCAAGTGTTCCGTCAATCGTCAAGCGACCTCGTGGTCGTCCGCGCATATATCCTATTGGCACTCGACCGCATCGATCACATAGAACTGTCGTTTCTGCCTCTCAAGCGTTAGAGGCCGAGGTCACAAATACGGATTTACGTATTCGTTTACCGGGATCACCGTTGCGCGCACCACCAGCAACATCAGAGCCACCATCCAGCGGTCGTCGAACTGAGACGTCGTCGGTAGCCCCTGAGCGCGCTGTCGGCAACCAGACTTTGGTTGTTATGAGTGGGCGTCCTACGGTCACGGAAAGTAAGCTTATTAGCTTTGTGAAGTCGCAAAACTTGTTTCTTGCAAAGTTCAAACTTGTACCGCTTGCTTCACGGATTGATGTTGATCGAGAAACCAATTTGGGCATTTTGGGATATCTGACGTACGATCAAACAGAACACAATGTGTATCGATATCCACTTTCAAATAGTAGTGCAGAAGGTGCGCTTGAAGAAGCTGCATTGTGTGGGCCGGACTCGCACTTGCCTTACGGAGGACTTCTCACGCCGTCTCAAGCACGGACAGATCGAACTGTACCTACACCTCGAGACAGGATGATTTTTGGCAAAACTATGCTGCTTGCAATGCAGCAGGAAATGGATCACGAGAAGCAAAGTAGTCGACAAAGCAAGAGTGCGAGAGCAAGCGTGCCTCGAGAGCAGGCTGTGAACAGCAGGTCGAAAAAGCGAAGGAGACTCAAAACGCCGGGGTCAGGTAGTAGTGAGGACGAAGACGAGTATCGCGAAGATGAATCATCTGCTGGTCAGAGAAAATTGTCTGGATCTAGAGCACGTGCGATCTTGCTTTCTGATGACTCTTCTGTGACTTCGACGGACTCGGAGAATCAAGAAGATGATGTCGACAACAATGGTACGGATGGAGAAATCGGAGACGATGATTCGGACGGTCAAAACGGAGTTCAATTTGGGTCTAAGATTGAAGTGATTCGGTTCAGAAATTACGAGATCGAAACGTGGTATACGTCGCCCTATCCAGAGGAGTACAGCAAGCATCGTCTGCTATACATTTGCGAGTACTGCCTAAAGTACATGAGTTCTGGCTACGTCAATTGGCGACACCAGCTCAAATGTCCGCACCGAGCGCCGCCAGGTGATGAGATCTATCGATCTGGGAACGTTTCAGTTTTTGAAGTCGATGGACGGAAAAATCCAATGTATTGCCAGAACCTGTGCTTGCTGGCAAAGCTATTCCTTGGCTCGAAAACTTTGTATTACGACGTGGAGCCGTTTTTGTTTTACATAATGACCGAAGTAGACGACACGGGGTGTCATTTTGTGGGATATTTCTCAAAGGTAAGCGGTTCTGTTTTGGCTATTTTCGTCGGAATGCTGACGGGTTTAGGAAAAACGAAACACAGCGCAGTATAACGTGTCGTGTATTTTGACATTGCCAATCTACCAACGGAAAGGCTACGGCAACTTTTTAATTTCATTCTCGTATCTTCTTTCTCGCGCAGAGGGTAAAGTCGGAACGCCGGAAAAACCGCTATCAGATCTAGGATTGTTGTCGTACCGCAATTACTGGAAAATCACAATGTGCTACGCGTTGCGCGACGCGTGCAACGAAAACAAGCAAAGCACATGTAGCATTTCAGAGCTGTCAAAGGCGACAGGGATGACTCCAGATGATGTGATTTGTGGGCTCGAGTCATTGAATGCAATTGTACGCGACAGACAGACTTCCAAATATGCGTTGCGAGTAGATCGTGCGTTGGTGGAGCTTACGATTATGAAGTTTGAAGCTAAGGGTTTGTTGAAGTTGGATCCTGATAAATTGGTGTGGGTGCCAATCGTGCTGGGTCGGTCTGGAGGTATCAACTCGTTGTCACTGTCGGCGACATCATGGCAGGTCGCGCTGGCTGAGCGCCAGGAAATGACAGGTGAGGGCGGTGACAGGGCAAATGATGAGATTGAAAGTGAACAAAGTGAACAACGTGAAGCGGCTCCGCAAGCGGATGCAGCAGATGCGTCACGGTACTCGATTGTTGCACCACAATCACTATCGAACGCGTCGCGGCAACGACTAAAGCTACTCGAGCATCGGTTGGAATGGGCTAACGAGTTACGACGTCGACGGAAAGCGAGCAACAAAGACAACGACAACGATGAGGAAAACGACGATAATAGTGACGACGATGCTGAATCTAGCACAAGCGAAGATGAAGAATCTGACGCGCGGGTACGACGACGAAGTTCAAGAACGGCCACAGCGACGCCGAGAACTGAGAAGGTTGTTGTTGGTGCTGTCGAGTCACCGAGACTTCGGACACGGCAGAGACAGGAGCCAGTATTGTCTACGTCGCGAACTGGTGGTGCGAGAGTGTTGCGAAGTGGAACTAGAGGGTGAGATGTATAGTATCGGTTGTTGTACGATAGCAAATGGCAAGTTTGTATAATGTACGTAAGTTTAAAGGAAGTGGAAAATGAAACCTAAACGCGAAAGTATTAAACGTTAAAAAGAAACGCGTAACTCAACAGGATGTAAAATCTCGTGTTGCGGCAAAACGCCAACATCATTTACCACCGCCGCGTCTAGTTTAAACGCACCGAGCAATCTGGAAGCTAACAGTGAGTGATTCCAAGTGATCAAGGACGCGAATCCCCCCACGGGCTGCGGTGAGCGAACCATGCAGCGGCCAACGACGCAGCCACGGCCGTCGCGATCGGCTAATGCCCGCGGAGGTACGCAGTCGAGCATTACTGCGTTCACGAGTAAGACGCGATCTCCGTCTATTGAGGGAAATGGGTCAAATACGGAGAGTAAATATTTTGCGACAGAGAAGGCTTCAATGAGTGGGAGTATTGGCGGTGGTGGTGATGGTGGTGGTGGTACATTGTCACAGGGAGGAGCTAGGATCCCGTTGAAGCGGAAACTGGGGAATCGAGGCGGTGTGCAGCCGCGGCCTGGCGGGTCGTCGATTCTGAAGTTTGTGAGTAAGTTGAAAGCCGAGGGACCTAGTCTTTTTGTGGAAGGATACGAAGACGATTTTCAAGAAGAGGTTTATGATGAGAATTCTATGGATGTGACTGAGGTGGCAGAAAACGAGAGGTTGGAAAAGCATGAAGATTCTGATCCGAATGAATCGTTTCAAAGCGCGGAGGATGTTGTACAATCTGAGAAAGTAACGCCAAAGCAGAATCTACTTGACGACGAGGAATTCTACGATTGTCCGTTTGAGCTTTTGAGTGATGACGGAGAGCGGGAGGTCGTTGAGCAGGTGAATACTGGAACGGAGTCAATTGAAAGCGCGGAAAGGAGTGAATGTAAGAATTCAATGCGTGAAAATATTCAATTTGAATCGGTTATTGTTGACAAGCCCGGTGAAGAGGAGCACGGCAAGTGTTTTGAGAATGTTGAGAGTACTCGATGTCCTGTGTGCGAGGCCGAGTTGAGCGGTGACTCTCATGTAAGTGAATATGTTGTCTTTGATTGCTCTTGGATGATGCTAACAAGTTAGGCAATTGAAGCGCATGTGAACGCCTGTTTGGATGGACTAAGCGATCCAAATCACGTTGATACCGGTGAAATTGTGATTTCGGATGAAGACGTCGAGATCAAGATTGAGTCTGTGAAGGACGACACGCAGAAAAAGCAGAGTAACGCATTTACAGAGCTGATACACAGTAGCCGGGAAAGCGTGAAATGGACCAAGGCGGTGTCTGCGTCGGCGTCGCGGTCTAACGGGGCGAAAAACGGACTTCAGAGTGGCGATGAGCCAAGCGTGCAGAGAAAATGCCCGTTTTACAAGATCATGAATATTCCGCCTGGCGTGAGTGTCGATGCGTTCAAGTATGGTGCGATTCCGGGTATCACTATGTATTTTTTATCGTAAGTGAGACGCTTGGACGGGTGGACCGAGACTGACTTCTTTTGAATAGGCATTTTCATTCGGATCATTATGGTGGACTATCCAAAACGTGGACGCATGGCAAGATTTATTGTTCTAGACCGACTGGGGAGCTGGTGATCCAGCAACTGAGAGTGGATCCTGAATATGTTGTCATGTTACCGTTGGACGAGAAGATTCAGTTTGGCAATTTGCAGGTTACATTGATAGAAGCTAATCAGTAAGTTAACATTTCGATTCTTTTTTTGTCTGCCGATTAACACTAAAAGTTGTCCTGGATCAGTTTTATTCCTGTTTGAGAGTCCACGCGTCACGATTCTTCATACCGGAGACTTTCGAGCGAGTCCGCAGCATTTGCTGCATCCCGCATTGGACAATAAGCACATTGACTTTTTGTATCTTGATACGACATATCTACAACCGAAGTACAGTTTTCCACATCAAGACGATGTGGTGAATGCATGTGCAGATGTATGTTACGAACTTGATCGAGACGTGAACGCGGCAAGAAGGAGGCTTGTGTCTGGGAGAGGCCAAGAGATTATGAAAATGGTGAATACGGAATCGGCAGCGATTGAACAGTCTGGTGAGCGAAGAAATAGGATGTTAGTGATTGTGGGGAGTTACAGTATCGGAAAAGAAAAGCTTGCAATGTACGTGAGCTGATAGTTACTTTTTGATTGTGGACAAGTTTTGCTGATTTGGAGGGATTAGAGCGATTGCACGAAAACTCAAGACGAAGATATTCGCGGCATCGAATAAACGGAGGATTTACGCGTGCCTGCATGATCCAGTGCTGGATGAGCTGTTGACGTCTGATCCTACAGAGGCGCAGGTCCACGTGGTCAGTTTACAGGAGATCAGTCCGGAGGTGAGTAGCATTATCCGAGTTGAAGGGGGTTGTTTCCACGGGCTAACGAGTGATTGCTTTTTTTTTTTTTTTTTTTTTTTTTTTGAAGACTTTGAGGTCTTATCTCGATGATCTTGGCCCGCATTTTTCTCGGATAGTTGGGTTTCGACCAACTGGATGGACGTTTGATCCCAAAGCGGGGGCGAACAAAGGTAAAAAGAGTCTCGACGGGAAAAATGCGCCTGCGGGGTTGCCGAGCGTGGAGTCTGTGATCGAGGGCGCAGAGACGCCATACACGTCGTCGGAGGAGTACATGAGGCCGGCACGGGCGTCGAATGAGCGGGTGATGTACTTTAATGTTCCGTACAGCGAGCACTCTAGTTTTCGGGATCTGTCGTTTTTCTGCACGGCGCTGGACATTGGGTGTATTATTCCGACGGTGAACGTGGGATCAGCGAGCAGTCGGGCGCAGATGAAAACGTGGATTGATAGATGGGACGCGGCGCGGCGGCGACATGGTGGGCGTGTCAAGCGCACGTTTGAAGACCCGAGGCGGTGGTGAGCGGAGGCGAGGATGCGGCGGAAGTGGGCGGGAGGCGCGTGGAGGAAGGAGGGAAATGGTTTACATATATGTACTATAGTTTACTTGTTTTGTTTTTATGAAGATGGCATGAAGAAATCTAGAATTTTGTCTGTTTGGACGCGACGCGACGCGACACCGGGTCTGTTCTTGGTCTGGGCGAGGCGAGATGAGGCGAGATGAGGCGACGACGGGTATAATTCCACAGCACGCGCCGATACGCCGATGCTGACGAGTCTGCGTGTGTGCACGTTATAGACACACAATGTATACTGTATACAACGCACCCGGACCGAGAACAGGGAACAAACAAAACACAATTGAGTGAGCTGGTCGGTCATTCGGCGACTTCTCGCGCCGGCTTTGGGCGTGGACGTGAAACGATCGCGAGAAAAGCGCCGCGAGACACAATTCCGCTTGACGCGGCCCGCGGCCGGAATGACGTACATGCACAGTTATATAGCTGTTCCTTTAATTCGACGCCACGCGCGAACCGCGTTTGCAGGTTGGCGCTGCGGCGGGCGGCGCGGACGGGCCGTGAGTCCATGACGAGCAGTCTGAGGAGGCCGAGAAGCACGACGTTCTCAGCTGGTCGCCGTAGTGGACTCAGTGAAGTAGTAGTGGCAGTAGTAGCAGTAGTAGTGTAGTTTTGTATCTATCGCCAGTTCTACAGCACTGACGTTGTTTGCATGGCTGATCGACTCAGTATCGACTGTGGTGGGTCAAACGTATATAATTGGGCGCCGCTCTGCAGTTATGACGCCGGCGGCTCTTCATCAACCTCGAAGCCCTATCAACCGCGCGTTTACGTACCGCCGCGTCTCTGAATCACCGCAGCCCTTGACTCGCCCTCTCTGCTCTGTCTCGCTCCTCCCCCTTCTTCTTCCCCTCCTCCTCCCCCCCGATCTCTCCCCCGCCCACTAACACACCTCTCCCGCTGACCGCTCACGTCTTCACCTTCTCCGGTCGCTGGTCGCGGGTTCCTCATGCTGCCCAACTCCTCCATACCGGCGATCGCCAGGCGTTTCGCGGCCCTGCCTCTCGCAGCAGCCCCGGTCCGCGCCCAGGCTTTCGCCCCGACTCGCCTCCTCCCGCAATCAGTCTCCTCCGTCGCCGTTGCGCGTCTCTTGCATCTCTCAACTTGCTCCTCGCCGTCGTCTCCCTTGTCCCTCTCCTCCGCTCATCGCGGCTTGCCGCGCTGGTCCGCCGCCGCGCCGCGTACCGACATCGGAGTCTCCGGATCCCGACCCTCGCCCCACGCAACCGCTCTCTCTTTCCTCGTCGCCCGCAGATCATACGCCTCCTCGACTCCCCCGCCTTCTGATCCCTCTGCAGCCTCGAACCCGGCCGATATCTGCGATGAAGTCGAATCCGGCTCACCCGTCCAACCGCGCTCGTGGAGACGCCGCGTGCTTCGCTTCACGCTCACGATAGTCGCGGTCGTCGGCACCATTGTTCTCGCACTCGGCGCATTGCTGGTTGCGTTTTTCATTTACGACGCCACTACGTACAAGGACTTGGACGAAAGCAAAGACATTGAGCTCTCTGAGCTCGCACTCAATCCTCGTCGCGGTGGACCAAAGAACCTCCCGATCCTCGAGCGCTATCTCGACGACGAGGATGACGACGTCTTGAAGGCTTCCATTGGCAAGCCCCGTCTCGTTGTTCTTGGCTCTGGCTGGGGTGTAAGTACAGTTCCGTTCCCTTTCTTTTGACACCCGACGTTAATCTTTTGTCTCTTCGTCCTAACCAGTCCGTCGCCGTTCTCAAAAACATCTACCCGCTCGATTACCACATCACCGTGATCTCACCCACAAACCACTTTCTGTTCACTCCCATGCTTCCCTCCGCTACCGTTGGTACCCTTGAGTTTAGATCCCTGATCGAGCCGATCCGTCGCATTGTTTCCCGTATTCGCGGCCACTACCTAGAGGCCTCTGCCGACAAGGTCCTGTTTGACGAGCGTCTTGTCGAGGTTTCCCAGAAGTTACCCACAGGTGAAGAACGCCGGTTTTACGTTCCCTACGACAAGCTTGTTGTGGCTGTCGGCTCGCAGTCCAATACCCACGGCGTCGAAGGTCTCGAACACTGCAACTTTCTCAAGACGATCCAGGATGCTCGGCATATTCGTCGCAAGGTTGTGAAGAATCTCGAGCGCGCCTGTTTGCCTGGAACAACCGAGGAGGAGCGCAAGCGCTTGCTCAGTTTTGTGGTCTGCGGCGGCGGTCCTACCGGTGTCGAGTTTGCTGCTGAGTTGTACGATCTCTTGAACGAGGACCTGACTGCGTACTACCCGCGTTTGTTGCGTAACCTTGTGTCTGTCCACGTTGTGCAGTCGCAGGGCCACATTCTCAACACTTATGATGAGAAGATCAGTAACTACGCGCAGGACCGGTTCAAGAAGGATTCGATCAACGTGTTGACCAACTCTCGTGTGCAGCGAATTGACGACGAGTGTGTTTATTTCACCCAGAAGAATGAGAATGGCGAGGCTGTGGTTAAGGCTCTGCCGTACGGATTGTGTCTTTGGTCGACCGGTGTTGCGCAGTGTGGTGTAACAAAGGACATTGTGCAGAGCCTCACTGCTCAGACTAACCGACGTGCTATCGAGACTGACAGTCACTTGCGTGTGCTTGGCGCTCCTATGGGTGAAGTTTACGCGATCGGTGACTGCTCGACAGTGCGGTCTGACATTGCGGATCACATCAAGGAGTTTTTGCGGATGTATGCGTTCAAGGCGAACCTGCCAGTTGAAGATTGCCAAGTTACGTTTCAGCAATGGCGCGAGCTTGCGCATGCGATTCGACGACGATTTCCTCAAGCGACTGAGCATCTTCGCCGGGTCGACCGTTTGTTCAACGAGTACGACAAGGACCGCTCTGGAACTCTGGGCTTTTTGGAACTGACAGCGCTGCTTCAAAGCATTGACTCAAAGATGACGTCGCTACCAGCTACCGCGCAACGTGCTCATCAGCAGGGACAGTACCTTGGTCGCAAGCTGACTCGTCTTGCACATGAGAAGGACAAGTTAGGCATGGATGAGATTGTGAAGGGCGATATTGACGATCGGGTGTTTCATCCGTTTGAGTACCATCATCTTGGCAGTTTGGCGTATATTGGTAACGCGGCAGTGTTTGACTTGAACGGCCACTCGTTTGTCGGAGGATTGGTCGCTATGTACCTGTGGCGCTCGGTGTACTTTGCACAGAGTGTGAGTTTCCGCACGCGTGCGCTGCTGTTTATGGATTGGTTGACGCGTGGATTGTTTGGCCGCGACATGACTCAGTTGTAAGAGACTTGAGTTATTTACGAATATGAGACGAAGAAGTGTTGTTAAAAAAAGATGATTTCGCTGTATAAAAGTTGCACGAGAAAAATGACGTGCTCGTATACAGCAAGCCGACTTGTTTTGGAAGAGGAGAGAGAGCATTAATTGTTTGACGATTGACCAACAGAGTTAACCAACTACATTCCATATGTTATTAACTATACATTACATTACATCACAGATAGATTAGTTTGAAAGAAATTCCTATGTACAGATTTTTGTTGAATAGATGCACGTTGCATGCACCTAGTTTTTCTCCTCGGACGTCGTCGTCGTCGCCGCGGCGAGCTTTGTGTAGCTATCGATCCAGTCGGACACAGAGACAGAGTAAGTTTCAGTAGAGACACCGAGGATTCCGAGGCCCTCGGGAATTTTTGACGAGCTGACGAGACTGAATCCGTTCTTGAGCAGGATGTCACACGCTGGTTTTTCAAGCGAGAGGCATTGCACGAGCACGTCTTTGCAGTTGTGGGACTTGTCGCTTGCGATGGCGGCCATTGCGTAGTTGAGGAGATCGCCGCCGAGGCCGACTTTGCGGTACCGTTTGAGAACAGTCCATGCGACAATGACGGCGTGTTCGACCTTTTGAGAGCGCTGTGATTTCTTGCGCGAAGATGATCTGGAGGCAGCGGCGGTGGTGGACGCGGATTTACCGGAGCCAACAGTGGTGGTGGTGGTGGTGGAGTCGTCGGTGGCAGCGGCGGCGACAGAATCGTATTCTGCGAGATCGACGTAGCGCATGGAGATGGTGCCAACGGTGGTGGATCCGTACTTTGCGACAAAGGTGACGTCCGAGGTGTCGAGGAAGTCGCCGGAGGTAATGGTGGTGGAGATTTCTTTCATTGGGTCGGTGATGCGGGCGAAGAGGGACATGACGGCCATGGTGAGGCCGCAGACGAGGAGGATGACAGTGCCAAAGTCGTAGTACCAGTTGAACTTGTAAAAGACAAAGCCGAGCAAGGGAACAATGGAGAGGTAAAAGTAGGGATGTTTGAAGATGTGGATGTTTGCGAGACTGCGACGCTGGGCATACGCGTCTGCAACAAGGCTGACGACGGAGCCGCGGTCGTCGGGCTCGCAGAGCCGGATGACGAGCTCCTTGCGCTCCTCGGAGGCTTCTGGAGACGGCGTGACGGTGGTAGTTGCTGTGGAGGAGGCCATGGAGACGGAGGAGGAGAGAGAGGAGGAAGAAGGAGGGGGAGAAAGGCGCGATGGTAGCAGGTGGAGGGCGGTTTATAGCAGTCGAGCCGCGTCGCGGAGAAGGCGTTGGGACGATCAAGCCCTGGACGGCGCCGCAGCCACTGAACGGCCAAGCGCCGCGCACGTGTCGAGGACGAGTCAGGGAAGTCCACGAGGACTGATCGTGCAAGTCGCGTCGGAGACGAGTCGACGAGAAGCGACGAACAACCGACTCAGCAATGAGGAGCGCAGTCAGCTCCTCGCGGCCCCCGAGCACATCTCCGCCTCCGCCGGAACAGAGCGTCGACGCCTTCATCGGGCTGCAGCTCATCGTCACCATCGCCGACGGACGCCAGTTCTACGGCGTCTTGGAGGCGACCGACAACGCATGTCCTTCCAAGTGCAGCCGTCATGGGCTCGTTTGCTGACCTCGTCTCTCTTTCACAGGAACGGAACATTATCATTCGCGATGCAACAGAGAGTCTGCCCAGTGACTTTGTTTCTCGGAAATCAAGACGTTTCCGATTCGTCGGCATGATTGTGATCCTTGGAAAGGACATTGTGCGCATAGAAGCCGAACGCAGATCGATGGACCGCAGTGTTGTATAACAGGGATTTGTTAGGGATTTACTTTTTCTTTTTTCTTTTTTTTTTTATTTTTCAGCATCGGGTCGTCGTGAAAATTGTTCCAATAGTGACCGGTTGGTTTCGTTGAATTGTATTATATAGATGTATATAGATCATTGCGTTTATTTACACGAACACTAGCCAGCCTGGCTCTTCCTCCTCCTTCACAACGCACACCTTCTTTCCTTCCGGAGCATCGTCGTCATTTGCTCTTAAAGTGCCTCAGAGCTGGCTCGGAAAACTCAACAACTCAAGGTACTCAACCCTGACGCTGCTTATGCCGACCGTGCGTCTTGCACTGGACCACTAACCGACCTTTCCGTCTAACAATCTATATTCCAATAATCAGCACCACAACAGCCATAAACCTCTCCCGTAGTACATACGTAGCAATCTGGGCATAGTTTGCGAACAGCAGACTTGACTTTCATTCCCCGACTCTGCATCTCCAGTCCGACCTGTTGTCCAAGAGCCGGCAAAATCGTCGGCCGGGTCGCTTGTTGACGCTGCAGCGAACTCGCCCAGCTCATACCAAGCAAGGCATTACGCTGAACAGACGCAGCCGCAGCCTTCGAGAGCATCAAAAAACGTCCAATCATCGTGACTCGCGCTATGTTGAAGAATTGAGAGTGAGGTTTGTATCAGCGAAATGCGTAGTCACGAAAAGTGCACAAAATTGAGGCCCAGCGGTGTGCACGTGACCGCGCCGCGACGCGTACTCCATGCCTCGAAGGAAGAGATGACGACGCATCACAAACAGGCCGGTGTCTTTGTTTACTGCTACTTCATACTTTGAGGCGCAATTATTTATCTAATTCTCGGAAATCCAGAATGCGTTGTAGCTGATTTTTTAGAGCTACACCGCAATTGATTTTTTTGGCGTTTCGGCGGAGGTTTGCAGAATGGAACGTACTGTGTCTACAGGCGCTACCAGAGCCGACCAGTATCGGCAATACAGCAGCGATAATGGCGTCGGTCAGCGATCGTCGCGGCAGCCGGAAGTGCCAGATCAGACAGCCTCGGTAGCGATGGAAAGCTTTGTCTTATCAACAAGACAAACGAGCAACAACGTGTATCAGCGCCTGGAAAACATCCACAGTTTTGGACGCAGACGATATAGCTTTGGTGGACGTAAGTACAGACACTTTTGTCTTGACCGAGTAAGACGTACTTACGAAAATGTGCAGCACGACCATTTAAGCAGACAGTGGGGTCCAAGATCTCAGCTTATACCCACCGCTCAGTTTCAATGATCTTTACCATGTCGTTTTTGGCATCTCTCATGACAGCCGCAGTTGCTACCGACGTTTGCTCGCGTATCCGCCGCCGCGTTCTCTTATTCGCAAACCGAAACCCCGAGAAAAAACGGCCTTTCAACACATGGGAGTACGAGCGCTCACGGGCTCGTACGAACGAGGGCAGAAAAGTCGTCAGAGACATCAATTACTACGCCGCACTCCTGGGTCTCGGAGTCACTAAACACCAAGTCATCACCGAGGACAGATTCGTGCTTGAGCTTTTCCGGGTATTTGATCGGAAAGAGACAGAGCAGGCACGGAAACGGAGATACCCAGTACTCCTTGTTCATGGCTTGTTGCAGAGTGCTGGTGCATACTGCGTCAATGAGCAAGATAGTCTCGCATTCTATCTGTACAACTGGTGTGTTCTGTTCTTCATACCACATCTGGACTTTTGGAACTGTAGCTGATCATGATTTAGTGGCTACGATGTCTGGATCTGCAATAACAGATGCGGATTTAATTATGAGCATTTAGACTACACGTACAACGATCCTCGCATGTGGGTGAGTACTTTCATATTTACACTCCTATGGAGGAAGAGCACTGACTGATGAATCAGAATTGGGATGTCCGAGACATGGGGGTAAAAGACCTTCCCGCTTTTTGCGATTTTATTTTGCACAACACAGGTCACGAAAAGGTAAAACCCAATGCACCTTCTTATTCTCTATGTAGCTCAATTGCTAATTGTCAGCTCGGGCTTGTATGTCACTCGCAAGGAACGGCGGAAACGTTTTTGGCACTTAGCAGGTACAATCTTCCCGAGCTGGGCTCGAAGATTTCGCTGTTTTGTGCGCTCGCGCCAGCCGTGTACTCAGGACCGTTGGTCAATCGTTCATTTTTCAAGGTGAGTACTACTTTTAGTTTAAGCTTGAAACAACTCACACTGTTTACAGTTCATTCGGTACCTTTCTTCATCTACATACCGCTGGATATTTGGTATTCACGCATTTATACCTTCGATGCTTTCTCTACGGAAAATGATACCTACGTCAGCACTGACGTACTTCTCATATGCAATGTTTCATTTTTTGTTCAATTGGTCGGACGACCGCTGGGATCGCGCTCTAAAAGGCCGAATGTTTCAGTTCTCACCAGTGTATATAAGTGCAAAGTGTATGAGTTGGTGGCTGGGTAAAGAAGGGTTCGCCGATAGAGAATGTATTTTTGAGGACACCGAGGAACCATGGTTTGACAGTCAATTCCCACCTCTAGCTGTGTGGATTGGCGCGCGAGACCGGCTTGTTGACGGACATCGATTGTTGGACAGGTTGGATCGAGTTGAGAAAAATGTCACCGTTGTGCGGAAAGTAATTGTTCCCGATTTCGAGCATCTGGATGTCTTGTGGGCCATGGACGCAGTCGATCGAGTTCATTGCGGCGTGAAGGAATCGTTGTGGGCAACGGCATGGGCAAGGGAGAACTTTCGGTGTCCTACTGGATGTGAAGAATTATAGAGACGGGACTGCATACAAAGGAAGTACTCATGACACGGTTACATTAGTTCATTAACGAATTTTACGCGACGCCTCAATATAAAATGTAGATGGTACGCCCCCTCAGTAATTTGCAACCTATAAATTGTATAAACGCCTACGAACTAGCCATATCCTTCCGGTTTTTGTACTCTGGTTTCATGCTGTACTTCAATGCGTACGGGCCCTTCTTGTTCAATATTGCAACGTCTCCCAGAACCTCTTTCAAATATGCCTGTAAAGATTAATTAACAAGCCCGACACGTAGAAACTGAAAACGTACCTCTGGCTGTCTTGTGCGCTCACGAAGACCTTTCATACTCCAATAATCGTACTCGTCGAAAAGTTTGAACAAGACATCCATAAGCTCGTTGCGCGGAATACGCGCAGCTTTGCCTTCCTGAGCTTTGTCCTTTGCTGGCTTCTGCGCCTTCATGAAACTACTGCCCGTATCCTTGAAACTAGGACCAGCCATAGCACTAGTGATACCTGGAATCTCGTTCAGAAGAGTCACCTGGGCTCTGGGAGCTGATTCACTCAATAGCTTGCGTTGAGCGACAAATGATGCGTAGTTACTGTCATGTGGCGATACTGTGAGCGAGCAGTCGTGGTACACCGTTCCGACAAGAGAGGTTTTTTCTATAGCATACGGTCAGAAAACTTCAAAACAAACACACCACACGACTTCACTAACTTGGAATGTTGACTTTCCTGTAAGGCAAATACCTCCGTCTTTTCCACCCTGAAGAGTTGCTCGTGCGATTATTTGCCGTCTCGTTTTGCGCAGATTCCTTACGCGCAATATCCTGCTCGGAAAACACATATGTATTCGAAACACTTTGATTCGTGACTGTGAGTTTGTATTCATGAGGCAAATCTTTCGTTTCCGCATCATCCGCTAGTATCAATCGAATCTGCAAAACATTTCATTATTAGCATTGATCTCCAAATTAAAGGTAGAAAAGTGATAACATACGTCGTTTGGATTGTCCTGCCTCAGCCGAACAACACCCAGATCTTGGCCGTGCGCTTCCATCGAAATCCACTTATCCCGCAAAAACTTTGGCATACGCACAAGCCATACTTTTGTATCCATACCTCTCATGTCGAGATCTCCAGAGTCTTCGTAGACATCCTCGTCATCGTTATTTCCATTCTGTGTGCCGCCTTCCTCCATATCTTCTTCTGACATCGATCCGACAGAAACCACATCTTCCATATATCCATTCTCCTCCTTCACATAGTCACCTTCGGTGCCATTACCGCGAGCTGATACGTCTCCCTCAAGCTTGACAGAAGCAGTACCGGACGACATGGTGACTGCGCTGCTATATAGATGCGTGAATCGTCTTGGCTCACGCGTTGCAGTGTCAATGAGCGTCGAGTACTTTGTCGAAAACGAAACTGGTTAAACTAATCCAAAGCAAAATGAAACCAAATCCAGAAAACCGACTTATTTCGTTTGAGACCCCAATGTGTGTTTATAAACCACAGATTAGCTTGCTGCTTCAACTGCGGACTACACGAAAGTGCAATATCTCGATTCCACTTTGAGTAAAGATCGAGATGAAATGTTACCCGGAGTTACTTACCCTGATACGTCCATGCACATAGGCTGGTTATACGGACTACCTCACTCGGTGGCCTTGATTCCTCCAGCGTGTGACTTTCTATGGCTACATTTTGGTTCTTCGCAGGCAATTGAATATTTGCTTTTAGTTGCCGTTAAGATCCAACTGTTTGCCTACTTTGCGTGCCCGTTGGCAGATTGTCTCAGTGACGCGGGATCGTAACATCGCTTTAACCCGCGATCTCAGCCCTATCGAAGCCGCACTTCCCACTCCAACTCACCACGCGACCCCATAATCGCCAGTACAGGTAGACCACCAGCAATTTGACAATTGTTTCCTCTGTTTTGGAGCTGTCTGCCACTATAATGGATCAGCTATCTGCGGAAACTCTGACCGAGTCAGGATCATCCAGTTTTGACCGCATCGACAACATCACGACACTGTCAGGCTTTAGCCAGAAAGAGAACGACAAGTCCGATCCTTCTGCCGACAATGACGACTACGAGCTTATCGAGCATTCGGATGCAGCACTACGTACTTCTCCGTCCCCAGAACCGCTGTCTGTTAGTGTGCTTACAATGGATCCGGAATCGTCTTCGATTGAGCCTGGCTACGAAACTATCACTTCGACATCCAGATCGGAACCTATGCCTGAGATCAGTAGTGAACAAGTAGACACACCGGTCGTTGCTAATGCAGATACTACGGATGATATGCCACCGTCTCTTGATACTTCTGCATCAACGTCTCAAATCAAGATTACTACACCGGAGGAGTCGCAGCTGCCAATCAACGAAACACAAGAACATGTCTCCGAAGTGCACCCTGTCATTTCTACCGACAATGATGTATCTGACTCCAATGCTGAGAAGACGTCAGAGCTGGGTGCCGTTGAATCTGCGGCTGCGGAAGCTACTGCCGAAGAAGAGGATGCATCCCACGAGCCCGTGAATGACTTAATTGAGGAAGAAACAAAGAGCGTTGAAGTCGCCGAGGTGAAGGAAAGTTTGGCTGTTGAGGATTCTGGTTCTGAAGAAGCTGAATCCTCTATGCATAATGAGACTGCAGCTGGTTCCGAAGGTGGTGTACCGGAGGACTCGTCTCAGTCTTTGGTCAGTGATAATGCTGCCACTGAAGCTGTTTCCGAGGTCGAGAAAGTTGACAGTGTCCCTCTCGGGTCGTCCGCTGTCGAGCCAGAAACCCCGTCAGCCGCGGAGTCCTCAGACGTTAATTCCGAAGCTGGAAAGACCGATGAGATCACGGAGTCGACTGATGTGTCGGTTGAGAGCGCAGACCCGGACCCTGCGGGCACCGTTGTCCAACCTGATGAGGCAAAACAGGAGGATGATGCTCCTGGCGCGGAAAAGGTAGAAGCCCCACAATTGACCGAATCAGAAGTTGTCGCTTTGGAAGACCACGGCAGAGAAGAAGAGTCGGCTTCGGAGTCAGTTGTTGAGTCAAAAACGGAGCCGGTGATGGAAACTGAGTCAACTTCGGAGGTGGAACCGGCGACGGAAACGGAGGCTCCAGTGGAGAGCGAGCCCGTGAAGGAGATCGGCCAGCCGGTCGCTGCTGATGATGCTGAATCTACCGTCGAGCCACCAGTTGAGACTCAAACGATGGCGGAGCCTGAATTATCGACGGATGCAGATGTTGCGGAGAAGGATCTAGTGTCGGAAAGTGAGGGTCCGACAGAGAGTCAAGAGCCTGCAGCTGATGCCGTAGCGACAAACGCCAGTGTTGATGCAGATCTCGAGGACGCAAGCGAAGCTGCACTAGAACAAGTACATGAAGGAGCTGCTGCGCAGCCTTTGAGTGTCTACACTTCTGACACTGTTTCTAAAACTGACAAAGACGAGCCTGATGACAACAGCGCTGTCGAGGTTTCCGGTGTGCCGGAAGAATCAATCGAGCACATAGAAGAGCGCGAGTTACCGGAAGTTACTGAGCTTGCTGACAAAGTCGAAGAGGCTCCGGTCGCTGACACTCCCGAGAAAGTCAATTCAGAAACCGTATCGGCAGCAGATGAGTCTACGATTGACGCCAAAGCTGCTGAGATTGACTCGGAAGAAACAGAGCAGAAACCATCCGAAAGCGTTGTTTCACCCGTCGTTGAAACAGAATCTAGTGTACCTGATGAGAATACTGGAGTAGACTCCAAAGAAGTTCCGGTTGACAAAAGTCCGACTTTGCCTGAGAAGACAGACACTCTATCTACCGAGAAGACTGCAGACGCTGCGGCCGGCGTACCTGTACCCGAAACTCCAGCAGTCACGGAGAAGACGCCGCCTAAAGAGAACCCCATGCCATCAGAGCCTGTTTTCCCGGATGAGAATGTGGTGTACATTTATACTTCATTTACAGGAGGCACGATAATGGGTCGCAATATCACGTCGCTCACGAATCGACTGGGTGCTATTCTCAAGTCTTACGAGATTCCATACATGCTTGTCGATCTGGCCACGACAGAAAAGGCAAAGCGGCTGTGGGCGCGATCGTCTAAAGGCAGAAAACTTCCAGGTGTAGTCAAAGGCTATGACCTAATTGGCGTAAGTTTATACCTAATCGTTTGTTACTGGAATTCAAATACTGACAAAATTATTACTAGTCTTTTGAAGAGATCGCAGAGGCTCACGAGTATGGTGAAGTGAAAGAACTGATTGATGCCAGTCTTGGACTTTGAGCATCTGTCATAAATTTTATGTTTTCTTTTTTTCAATGACTAATATTCATTTTCGGAGCAACGGTTATGATCATGTTTTGTTTTGTACTTTTTTTTTTGCACTGTCTTTGTATACACATTGAGCTGTCAAATGGTTTTACAGCTTTTTACCACAAATCTATCTAATAATACTGTCCTTGGCCACTATAACTAGGCTTACTCTGTCGATCTGCCCTACTATTGGAATCTCTGCCCATATCGTCTTCTCCCATCGAATTCCATGACACCACATCCGACGGAGGTACCCATTCACCTTTAGGTGCAACGACTTCTCGTCCTGATGGCCAGTTTCTTTTCACATCGGCAATTTCAGGTACTTTTTGAAATGTTAGCCTGTCGTTCTGCGCTCTATACTCCCGTTCCAATACTGTCAACTGCTCGAGCAAATTGCTCATGCTCGCATGCAACCCTAGCTTTCCCGTATCTTTGAATGACACACCCAAACTGGCCTTCTTCGACGCGGAGGAAAAAAATTTCTTGGTGCTAGCTAGTCCTCCACCTCCAGCATGTTTTAAATCCATCCTGCCAGCAGCACATAATGCTATAGCCTCTCCAACTTCTCCTTTTGATTCTTTGTCAATCGCCATGTAAAGCTCTGCAACAGCCAGCGAGTAAGCTTTTGCATCTTGAATCCAACGCTCAAGTGATTCGTTGTGAAGTGAGGATGGTAATAATGATAGCGAAGCGGAAAACTTTTCGTGTGCAAAAATGGCCACCCGACTCATTAGTGTGACGGATGCTGGTTTCGTTCGCACGCCGTCGTCAGACAGCGTTGGCAAGGACTTGTACAGCATCAATAGATGCACTGAACCGGAAATCATGTTGACAATTGGACTTAGCGTTGAAGGCTGCAGATCCAGGGGAATTCGTCCGCTAATTTCAAGTGGATGGGTTGACAGATAGATCAAAGCCGACTGTGCTGCTAATAGATGCGCCGTGGACTGGGGAACCGATCAGTATGCTTTCTAAAAAACTACCTTCGTAAATCGCACCTGCTTCCATTTCTCTTCAGAGTTACTAGTCAAAAACGTTTCTTCTGAAATAGCGAGTAGAGAAAGTGCATATGTGAGTAGGGTCATGGAGAGCTCGTAGTAGATTGTTGGAGCTGAAACGCGCTGCTGCTCTATGACTTGCACGTGTGATCCAGATATTGGCAGCCGCCACGAAGTCACTAAGATAAGCTCTCGTAAGTAAAAGCCACAAAAAATCAAACTGTCGCTATGGACTAACCAATCTCTGACTGTAACACCAAGTCCCCGCTTTCAAGCCCATGCTTGATGGTGAACACGTAAGGTATGTACTGCTCAATTACCTTTGCCGCGTGAGTATCAATTGCATAAAAAAGCTTATCCGACAGTGCAAGCCATACCTTCACAACTTCAAGCATATCCTGAACATTCTTGCGCTTGGCCCGCTTAAGCGTGTCACGCATACGAGCTCGGCACACGTCCGCATCTGATATGGTTTGGTAGTGTTCGGACGAGCTAATGTGCTGGCAGAACGAGAACGCGCCTGTAGTTGGAAGCGCAAATGTAAATATAACGCTCATTCAGTTCAGAAACGTAATTCAAAGTGACGCAAATGCTGATTATTTCGATAATCGCTCCGTATATGTGGATTGGTTAGGATCACGGTGTGGGGAAGCGCCTATGGGTTACGGGGGATTTCCGACGGTTAGTTAATACATATATTGTTGTGCATGTCAGCATTTATGTAACTATCTCCTGATCTCCCAATTGTTCTTATGGTTCACTAACCGAGAACTTCGATTAACTTAACCCGACTCTGGGATGTTCCGCACGTCAAGCTGATTTGCCTGTACATCGAAAATTCCGAAGAGTGTACAGACATCGCTGAACGAACTGCACACTCTGTCTTTATAACATCGTGAAGAGACCAAAGTTACTCTATACGCTACTGTGAATGGATAACCACTCCGATCATCTTCTAGTCTTGGTTCATGGGTGCGTTTTGTTGGCACACATTCCTCGCGTGACCTTTGCTAACGTGTGTTTAAATCTACAGTCTTTGGGGAAATGCATCTCATTTCGATTACATTGTTCGAGCAATAAATCAGTTTTATGTTTTTGATGATTTAAAGCAGGATAATGGCGCTCAAGAAACAGGTGACGTGTATAATGCAGCAACTGAGCCCGCATCCACGGAGTACAAGCCATCGTTGTCTGCTCTTCGTGCATCGGACCAGCTAGAGAAGAACAGCAAATACAGAAAGCCTTTGATTCTGGTGACACGCAGCAATGAGGGCTACCTAACCTATGATGGAATCGATATGTGCGGCGAGAAAGTTGCTGACGAAGTAAGTGAACCTTTTACCAACTTATACAAGAACTGTTTCTGATACTTACTGCCTCAGATCGAGAAATGCCTGGAGCACTATGAACAGAGCGGAATTGAGATCAAAAAAATATCTGTTGTAGGATATTCTCTTGGTGGTTTGATTGCTCGATATGCCATAGGAATTCTTTACCAGAAAGGAATTTTCAAGAAAGTGACACCGGTTGTAAGTTACATTCATATTTGCCACACCCGTGAGATTCGCCACTAACAAAAAAAAATTCAGAACTTTACGACTTTCTGTACCCCTCACGTAGGTGTTCGTGCTCCAGGACGAGATATTACGACAGCTCTATTCAACACGCTCGTGCCTAGAACATTTTCCGCCACGGGAAGACAGCTTTTCATGCTCGATAAATTCTCTACATCAGGTGTTCCGCTTCTAAGCTTTTTGGCCGACAAGTCAACTATCTTTTTTCATGCATTGACATTATTCCCAAACCACGCTCTTTACGCTAATATTGCGAATGATCGCCGAACGTCATGGTTCACAGCAGGCATCTCCCATTATGACCCATTCCTCGACCTTAGTCTGATTACCTTGCAGTATATCGACGGGTATGGTCCCACCATTTTGGATATCTCTGATCCCTTTTCTCTTCGAGCCGTTGATGAACCGGAGTCTGAAAAATGCGATCTTTCTTATTCAGCTCAAACGTCCTTCCGTGGCGGTCGGGCTTATTCTTGGCCGTTCTATGCTCTCATGGGAGTGATTATGACAATCATCAACGGCTTGATAATGTCTCCCATCTGGGTACTTGCGTTCCTTATTTCAGGCGCCATCCAAACGTTCTACTCGTCCCGTCGATTGCGCGAATTCCACTCCAACAAAAAGGGTCGTTATGGACTAGACGAATTTCGTTTGCTGCGACTTGATGAGCAGGCCGAAGATATTGTTGAGAACTTGATC
This sequence comes from Myxozyma udenii, assembly GCA_030705025.1. Lineage (NCBI taxonomy): Eukaryota > Fungi > Ascomycota > Lipomycetes > Lipomycetales > Lipomycetaceae > Myxozyma > Myxozyma udenii. The sequence continues at coordinate 275,990 of JANIWG010000001.1, forward strand.
GGTGACTTTGTGCCTTACGGCATGTCACACCCGTCGCTCATTGACACGTTTGCAGAAAAATCGAGTCTGGCACTCGATGGTGAATCACCTTCACATATGTTACCGCTTGAATTGACAAGCGAGCAACGAAATATGATCAACTCTTTGAACACACTAAACTGGCGCAAGTTTCCCGTACATATCACCAAAACCAAGGCAGCGCATGCTGCTGTGATTGTCAGACATCTTGACTGGAAAGGAATGGAAGAGGGAGAGGTTGTTATTCAGCATTGGCTTTCTGAGGTTTTGCAGGTATGATCTGTGTATAACTGTTTCGCGTCCCAAGATGAAATCTATGAGTCTCCAGATTTTTGTTTGAGTAAGTACTGTTATTTTTCAAGGTACATAACTATAGTTCATGTATCACTGCTGTATTAGCAAATTTAGTAATAAGTAATAAATCAATCTGACATGGATATCGACTTCCTAAATATATAGGATGTGCGTGAGATTAAGTAATCAGCGACCCAAATTAGAGTTGCTCTTATCCGCCTTATCTTGCTCGCGATAACTAGCATTTAGGCTTTGACGTAAACCTTAATCCCAATTTGTCTCTACTTCGGAATTCGCGCCACTGCAGCCGGTTCATTTGAGTCAACTGACGCGCATTGCTGTCGTTCTCCTGTGTATATCGAGAGACCCAGGCAGGCGACTTAGCATATCTCAGCTCCAGCCGATTCTCCGCGTGAGAGTCAAATTTGCTTCTTTGCTGTGACATTTTCTATTGTTACAGAATGGGCGTCCTGACTGGTGTCACGCCTCGGTTGGCGTTCCATGTTGCCGTGGGATGCCTCGGTGCGCTCCAATTTGGATATCACCTGGTAAGGAGAAGAATTACTACATACATACATGCTATTCAGGTATTGAGCTGACTTTAATGATCGCAGTCTGAGCTGAATGCTCCTGAAGCATACATTTCATGTCAAGCAAAATATTTTGACCAGTTCTCTACCAATGAGCTGGTTGATTGTATCCCTATGGATGCGAATAAGATCGGTCTTATGAATTCGATTTTCAGTGTTGGAGGGTTTATCACGGCAACAATGGGCGGTCGAGGCGCGGATAAGTTTGGTCGACGTGGCTTGGCTATGATCAACTGTTCCGGTTATGTTGCAGGCCCTATAATTATGGCTCTATCAACAAATTTTCCACTTATTTTGCTCGGGCGGTTCGTTGCTGGACTTGGTGCTGGATCAGCTATGATTGTCACGCCGATGTATCTCAATGAGATTAGTCCCGTTTCTATGTCGGGAATGATTGGTGCGATGAGTCAGGAGTTTGTCAACATTGGTATTTTAACGGCACAAATCTTTGGAATCTTTCTTTCCGACTTTGTCAAATGGCGTATTATTCTTGCACTTGGTGGCGCGATTGGTCTTTTGAATTTGTTTCTGCTGTTCTTTTGCGTAGAGTCTCCGAAATGGCTCGCGCTCAAAAACCGCACTCAAGATGCCCGAGCGGCATTGATTATGCTACGTGGTCTGAAGGATGTTGCGGATGCACAAGAACAGCTCGATGAGATCGACATCCTTATCAAATTTTGGAAGGAAGTTGATCTTAACGGCCGAGCTCCGGCGCAGCCGCCGATCATCAAAGCCGATCCTCTTGAGGAAATATCAGATACCCAAGACGTTGCTGCAGTCGGTTCGTCTTCAGAGTCGACGCTCTCTGGAGCTGCAGATGAAATTGACTTTGTTGCTCCGATGCTGCCGGTGACCACCCATCAGTCAGATATCAAGGATGAGTCAATCCAGAAATGCGTTTCCAACTCTTCGCTTCTTGCGTCCTCTTGCGAGGAAGGCACGATACGATCTGTGAATTTGGAAAACTATGAGGACTTTCATCAAGTTTCATACCGAGAGTTTTTCACTTCTCCTATTTATCGACGACCGCTGATTTGTGTGTTGAGTGTCTTCACCGAACAACAGCTCTGCGGTATTAACACTATGATCTTTTACGGCGTCACAATTCTTTCAGCTATCTTGCCTAATGCTGCCCGGCTGATCAACGTACTGATTTCGCTTCTGAACTGCATCGTCAACCTTGTGATTGCTCCCTTTGTCGACAAAGTTGGACGTCGTCCTTTGCTTCTCATATCTATTGGTGGCATGGGAACGGCTGCGTTCATGCTGGCATTTGGAATTATTAAGAACGTGCCAGCTCTTTCCGCACTATCGGCAACTATCTTTGTGGCGTTCTTCTCCGTCGGATTAGGACCTGTTCCATTCTTGATCGTTCCCGAGCTCACGGAAGCGGCTTCAGTAGGCGTGGCGCAGAGTACCGGCTTCGTGAGTAATTGGGTGTCATTTTTCCTTATTGTGAGTTCTGATTGGTTATTAATGCGGTGAAAATCAACTGACAAACATTCGTAAAGGCATACTTGTTCCCAATTCTGAATGAGACTATTGGCGGTGCGGTTTTCTTCATATTAGCTGGCATTTCAGCTTTCTATTTTGTCATCGTGTTCAAATACGTTCCAGAAACCAAAGGCAAAACAACATTCGAGGAGGTCTGGGGATTCCCGTCAACTGCTGCGGCACCAATCCCCGTGAATGTGGCATCCGAACCAGCGCATAGTGAGCAGCTGCCGGAGGAGGCGACTGCTTAAACATAACTACTGCTAACTGTGTCTGTGAGAGTCCCGTGGGTCAATAGTCGCAGTCTAAAGTACTTATAACTACACAGTTAATTCATGCTCATTATATCCACACACTTTTAGCTTAAATTATTGTAATACTCAAACTCTAGTATACATCGGAGCAGGCTTCACCAAAGTAAATTATCAAATCTCCATATCTTATCAACTCTGCAAACACGAACTTTTCCTTCTTGCTCGAGGAACAGTCGAAGCTATGGACTACCGAGCAGTAGTATAAGCGGGAATGCTCACATCCAAAACCAAACTGACATCGCGTATAGTGTGATTGGAAAGATCTTCAAGCAAAGGAATTAGATCAAGAAGCTCATTATCATGCGTATCAGAAAACCAGCTTGATATTGGTACAGCATGTTGAGGGTGAAAGATATAAGATGCGGGAGAATTGTCAAGAATGACTATATTCTCCAATGGCCGTCCAAGTTGCGATAGATCTTTGACATAGTTTCCTTGGTGGTTGTAACAGCTCTCTCTGAACAAACGGTGATGAACGACTTTGTGCACGTCCAATTGATCGAGTAGTGGATCGCCGTACTTAAAAGTACAATGTTAGTTAAAATGGAAAGAGACTCCAAGAAGAATTGCTCTTAACATACCTTACTTACTGATGCCGTAAATATCACTACCTCATACAGACTACCAACTTGGCGCATAAACTCATCAACTCCTGGTCGCTTGATCACGTAAACGTTGTGGAGTTGACCCTCGATTTCAACGGGAATCACAAAATCTGCCTGAGGCAGATACTTAAAACTACTATGCACAAGGGTTTCGTCTAAATCCAGTACAAGACATTTTCGTCCTTTGAGCGTTTCCGGTGCTGGCGCTAGTAAGGCAGTTTCTGACCTTCGGCCATTTTCTGTGACTTGCTCGGGCTGGAGTGAATGGCGGATCTCACTTCGACCAAAGGAAGATGTGTAGTCGTCAGTGCTCGTGTATGTTGAAGATACGGTATAAGTATAAGATCCATTCTGCAGCTTGTCCTTGTCTGCCTCGTGAGCTGTGGAGTCAATTTCTAACTTCTCTTCCGGCGTTACATTAGGAGATATAGTTCCGACGACACTAGTAGTCTCTGGTGTGGAACTATCTTCCGCATTAGGCACATCACATAAGTCGTCTCCTCCATGCATGATCGTATCAGACGCTCGCGAATCTCGTGAGCTTCGTCGCACTTCTATACTGTCTCTGACTGGAATATCATGCAAGACCAAAGAGTGGTCTTGATCAAGCTCCTCAGCAGTGACATGAGAGCTGTGGCGATCTGAATGATGTGAATTTGTCTCATCATTGTGGCGTTCTTGATTTTCGCTCTTTGAATAAACACTAGATTCTGTAGATTTTCTCAGCGGTTCCAGGACCACGTTTTCTGCTGGCGCGTCGCTCTTAAGGCGGTCCGCGTCGTTCGGAATATGTTGACTTTTTTCATGCGCCTTCTCTTCATTGACTGATGCATTTTGCACCGAACTTGGCCTATGAGCAGGCTCCTTCTGGACGATAGAGGACTTCTCTATCTTATTTTCTTTCTCGGCATCATGATTTAAGGCAGTCCCACGATAACTTTGCCGAGGTCTCTCGTTGCTCGCAGAGCTGCGACTACTTTCCGCATCGCCACAACAAACCCCACTAAATAATCGAAAAAATATATTTGAAGACTTCCCCTCAAGCTGAGAGGAATTTCTCTGCATCACGAATTCCAAATGTCTGACTTGTTCGTGTGCAAGAACGTTGCAAAGCCTGTGTTCAATGGACTGTAGGTGGAATCTGTCTATACGCACAATAGCAATAGTCTTAGCACTGGACACTCAAACAACAAAATGTCGCTGTACCAACTCCAATTTTATTGAAATAAGCTCCCAATTGATGTCAAAAAAGTTCGTCTCGATAGCTATAGCGTAATTGCACGGTGTTGGTATATAGGTTATGCGCGCAGTGGGAGCACGAGGAGGGAGGAGCGCGCGGGGAGCGTAAACAGAGGGAACTTTAATTGCAATTGTGGCCCCAACCCTGTGATTGCACGCGCGCGTTATACATGTTCATGATACGACGCGAGATCTCTTCGAATGGAGCTCGATTCAATAATTATACACGTCAAATACCTCTTCTCGTCTCGACTGCCGAGAAATTGACTGTTTATACACATATATTTACGTTCTAGAGTACTGAAATGCCTCATGCTAGCTCGTTGAAGAACGAGTTGAAAGCAAAGCCGGTCCTACCAGATCTCTTTCAACGTGATGTGAAGCGGGAAAGATATTCCAAAGGTATGTGCGCTTTTATTAGGGGTTTACGGTGCTAACGCTGTGAACAATTCAGAGAAGAAACTTGGAGAGGGTACATATGCCGTTGTATATTTGGGTTACCAGCAATCTACCGGGCGAACAATTGCGATCAAGAAAATTAAAGTTGGACAGTTCAAAGATGGCCTAGACATGTCTGCTATTCGAGAAGTGAAGTTTCTGAGCGAACTGAGGCATGAAAATGTGATTGAACTAGTGGATGTGTTTATTTCGAACGGTACATCAAAAAGTCTGAATCTTGTTCTTGAGTTTCTCTCGTCGGATCTCGAGATGTTGATCAAGGATCGATCAATAGTCTTCACTTCCGCGGACATAAAGTCATGGATGTTCATGACTTTGTCTGGCCTTTACCATTGTCACAGACAGGGTGTACTTCATCGTGATTTGAAACCAAACAATTTACTCCTTTCTTCTAACGGGCAATTGAAGATTGCGGATTTTGGCTTGGCGCGGCTTCAGGCCGGACCGTACGATCCCATGACACCGACAGTGGTAACTAGGTGGTACAGGGCGCCAGAGCTACTGCTGGGGTCACGTTTGTACACTCGAAAGGTTGATATTTGGTCTGTCGGTATCATTTTTGCCGAGCTTATGCTTCGCACGCCTTACCTACCTGGGCAAACTGATCTGGATCAGCTTGATCTTACTTTCCGGGCTTTCGGTACTCCCAACGAGACTACGTGGCCGGGAGTGACAAAACTTCCAGATTTTTTCATGGATCCTCAAAAAACAGCCTCTATCGATGCCACTGCCGACAATGGGAAACGATCTGGTATATATCCGACACCATCGCGGGACGAAATACGGAATAGATTTTCAGCCGCTTCAGAACATGCGCTGACTCTCTTGATCAGTACAACTGTCCTTGATCCGTTGAAACGAGCAGATACGCGCGAATGTCTTGCATCTGAATATTTTGCTGAGCTCCCGAAACCGACAAAGCCAGAACTTCTTCCGAAACTCACAGCTCCACAGCCAAAGGAACAGCAAGTTCCCTCGGGCCAAAATTCCGCGGCTTTGAAGAGACGTGAGGTGACAGAACTTGATCCCCGGAAGGCTCGCTCTCTTGAAGGCGTTGCCAAGCGCCTAAAGTTTTAATCAGCTTTGCAACTTGACTGGATTTACACAGGCTACTATGTTTTGTGCTAAGTTTCTCAATTTACTGTACGCCTGCAGCACCATGAAGCATTTTGAAAGTCTATCGATGTTGGAGATGAAAAATATTTGGCCAACCGCAAAGAAACTGTACTTCTCTAATGCGATTGAGTAAGCTTTCTTGAGATGCTATGCTGGCACGACGATAAAAGGCAGTTAACGCTTGACGAGACCGAATCAGATTTTTTACACGACAGAAGTCCACTATATAGCAAAATACTCTATAAGAGTTCTTTGATCTTGGCGGCCAACGAATCTACATCGTCAATCTTGTTTCCACCGTGGCGCTTGGGAGGATCTGTAAATAGCAGTTAGTCAAGTTATTTGCTGGATAATGAGAAAATGGTATGTCACGCACCAGACAGTGAAACTGTTGTCAATCTAGGCGTAAGATCGACGTCCAGCTCCTCTGCAGTAATAACCTGTGTTTTCTTTTTCTTCGCTTTCATGATATCTTGAAGTTTGGTGTAGCGTGGTGTGTTCAGGCGAAGATCCGTAGTTATTATCATGGGAAGAGGAGCACTGATGGTTTCAGTACCACCGTCAACTTCACGTGTGACATTCACAGTACCGTCGTCGTTTACTTTGACGATACTGGCATTCGTAGCCTGTGGCCAGTTGAGAAGGCCTGCAAGCATCTGTCCGGTTTGGTTGCAGTCGTCGTCAATGGCTTGCTTTCCCATGATCACGAAATTGGCACCGGATTTCTGGATGAAAGCTTTCAACGCCTTGGCGATGGCCAAAGGCTCAAGATCGAAGGAACCACTCTCCACGCTTTTTGTCTCAATCAGAGTCGCATCATCTGCTCCGAGTGCCAAAGCAGATCTCAGTTGGTCCTGTGCTTTCGAGTTTCCGACAGATACAACTGAGATCGACTCAACAAGGCTTTTGTTGGATTCCCGCAGCCGTACAGCCTCTTCAACCTAGCAAGTGTCAGTAGTTTGCCAAAAGGAAAACAAACTATGAAAACTTACGGCGATCTCACAAAAGGGGTTCAGACTAAACTTGACGCCATTAGTCTCAATGACATTTTTTGCGGAGTTCACCCGCGGCTTGACCAGAAAGTCAATGACCCTTTTGACAGGAACGACAATTTTCAAACGTGTAGACATTGCAGCGTCCACTGATATACAGTCTTGAAGATCGCTAAATCGAACTTGCAACGAAATACTAGTATGCTCTGAAGGGCGCGGAAACCAGCAACGTCGAGCGACGAATTCCTTCTGGATCGCGATCGGGAACATCACGTCTTTCCTCCATGTGTCATTTGAGCTTAAGAGAGCCGCACTGTTTAGACTTTGATGCGCGCTGAACCAAAACTGCTGTTTCAATTTCAGAGAAGCCGCGCAATTAGCGCCGCGTTTGCAGCAGATCTGTGTCAATTGAGATTGCTGTTTTGAACCAGCGCAGCTAAATAAGTGATGAGTAAGACTATTACTCTAAACTGTCAAAAGCCGCATAAGCCTTACAGAGAATCCAGTAAGCGCAGCGGAGTTGGCAATAAAGCTGCGAATACATAAAGAGCTGATGAACGCTGTTACTCTTTCGCAGCCAACTCTCGACTGCAAGTACACAAGATCAGCAGCACCGTTCATATCAGCTACAGGAGATTTCATTGTGGAGATACTTAGATACTGTGACAGTCTGCTGATTATGTGGTTGGTCTAATTCTGTTCTCGGTGCATTGATGATTTCCACGCGCATCACGATCTGAAGCATACTCCAGCCTCTACATTCTATTGAACTATTGGATACCAGCTTGTCGAAATTGCTGTCTTTGTCTTTGAAGGCCGCTAGTGCACAGGCGAGCGCGTCAATCTGATGCGATGAGTGACCGCGAAGATGTGCTACTACGACCAAGTGCACTACTACTACTCTCGCTTGATATCAACTGCACCGAGGCTGCGTTGCGAATGATCGCGCTTTTGGCCGAAGAGTGTACGCATTTCGTGTTTTTTTAACCTAGCGTTTTGCTAACTGTGCTCATTATAGACCTCGTCAATCTACTTGCAAAGTTGCACAAATACGCTGCACTACAGCGAAGAACCGCGTCGCCGTGTGCAAGAGATGTGGCACTATTGTTCAAGGATGAAGGCATTTTCATGAGCGACTTGGAAGATGAATACTCTAGATGGATAGCTTTTCAACAATCTGGCTCTCCCTTTTTGGCATCCGAAGCCGAAATGCAGTCTCAATCGAATCAACTTGCGGAGACAGCAAACTTTGGCAATGAGCAGCAAGCCCTGCTCACATCTATCGCTCCATCGATTAAAAAGAGCAAAGATCTCGCATATGTGCCTTCATGGATGCCACCTCTTCCTGCAGATTACACGTACCGCTCAACACCAGTATTTGTCAAACGCGTGTCAAGTCCAAGAGATGTGAGAGAAAAGATAGTCGAAGAGGGTCGGGCGGTGGAAGAAGCATTGCGACATCTTGAATCAACAGGAGGTGCAAATGAAACAATTGAAATTGAACGCGGGGAGAATTCCATTTTCGATATGGAAGATGTGTTAAGTCGTACTACAGAGTTTCATCCAACAGGCGCGAACGAAAAACGATTTGATATTTTGTCGTATAATGCGACTAAACAGAAACGTGCCATCAAGCATATTATTCTGCATATTGGGAAACGAAGTAGGAGTTAGTGGGTATATTTTGGCGAGGGAGGGACATTTTGGAATGAATTAGTGATAATAGTTACAGTATGAATAGCACGGATTTGATTGTTTTTAAGGCAAAATTTACTTGGCCAGATCTGCTAGCACATAGATCAGGATCTGGAGAGATGGATCAGCCCGACATTGTAAGCTCACCTGTACCCGCACCTGCATATATAGTTACCGCACGTACGTAGCAGCACATCAGTCTATACTAGACGATTTAGGAACGATTTAAGATTTCTACAAGAGTATTCGACACCTGAAGGTCTCTCGACTTTCTCTTGTTCGCATCAAACTCGGATCAAAATACCAAAGATCTAAAATTTCGTGGTCGGGATTGGGTGCATAGGGATCTAATGCTGGAGTTACCCGGATACGCAACGTCGATGATGAAAAACGATTTATTTCGGCTTGATGGGATGACGGCGCCCGGAGAACTCTACGTGCAGCCGACTTTTTTCAGTCACATGTACATAGCAAGACACAGCTGTTCAAGGAACTCTCTTTTTCTAAGATCCTCAAAAAGTGTTGACTTCTCTTTTTGTGGACGATCTCTAACTAGCCAGAAGGTAAGCGGTGAAATCATACCTTGTTCGAACCCTATATAAGTTTTTAGCTTTAAACAATTCGGGAAAGCGAAAAGGCAGATCAGGTTTTCCATCCGGCTTCTTTTCCAGTTGTTGATGAGCTATTGACAGAGGGCGACGAGCAGGGCTAATCCTACTGAATTATATGCTTACTTTGATTTTTTAAAAGGGATCTGACTTGCGAAGCAAATAAGCACAGAACTTTCCAGTTTACTGCAAATCGTTACTGCTTCAACTTAATACGAACGGTGCTACTCTTTATCGTCTTTAAATGCAGTTGAAGTAAAACTCGAAGCAATGTCATCTACTACTTCTATTTCCGGTTCATCGTCCTCGACGGCAGCATGGAGTAAACTAGTGAAATATCTGTCGGAGCATAAGGCGGTGGTCATTTCAGTATCGGTGGTTGTGATTGGTGGAGTTAGCGCTTATTACGTGATGAACAGTGCCGCATCTGCTCAAAACACAGACTCAGATGCATCTACACCATCCAAAAAAGCAGCAGACAAGAAAAAGGCCAAGAAAGACAAGAAGAAAGCCAAAAAGGAGAGAGAACGACAGGAAGGCAAGTACTGAGAGTCAATAATGATAAAAAAACGCTCTTACTAACTCCAGGATAGCTAATAAAGCAAGCGTGACGGAGGAGAAGACTTCTGAGACTGTCACTGAACCGAATTCGACTGATGTGAGCTCCTCCGTGCCAAAGACTGAAAGCGGAAACGAGCTGCCTGACGTCTCTGGAGACTTGTCCGGGGTATCTATGCAGGTATGATCACTCTCTCACTGATCACAGCAATTACGATACTGACTATCTTTAGGAACTCAAAGACTACTCGTTGAAGTACAAGAACGCGGGTAATGTCGAGTTCAAGGCAAAGAACTTTGAGAAGGCCATTGAGTTGTATACCACGGCAATCTCTCTTTTCAAAGACTCAGTTTACTATTCGAACAGAGCCGCTTGCTACAACGCTCTAGAGAAATGGCAAGATGCAGTGAACGACGCAACTTCGGCGCTTGAGCTTGATCCTCTTTACCTCAAGGCGCTGACCCGCCGTGCTGGCTCGTACGAAAAGCTTGAAAACTACAGAGAAGCTGTTTTGGACTACACTGCTTCGGCTCTGCTTTCAGGCAGCCAGAATGAATCCATTGGCAAGTCGATTGACAGACTTCTTTTGAAGTGCGGTGAAGAGAGAGCAAAGGACCGTCTTGGAGAAAAACGACGATTACTGCCCTCCATATCATTTGTGACGGCGTACATCGACTCGTTCCATGCCAAATCTATTCCAGCTGGCATTGAACTTGCGGAGGAAGGATCAGCCAACTACTATGTGAAGCAGGCTTTTGAAAGCGCGTCACGGAAAACACTTAGCGGCCACTACGAGTCGTTTGAATTTCTCAACAGTGCTATTGATAACGGAACTGATGAGATGGCTCTTGCGTTGGAGATGAGAGGAACATTGAAGTTTCTTATGGCAGATAACGAGGGCTCGATGTCCGATCTTTCCGAAAGCATCCGAATCAAGCCGTCGACTTCGGCTTTGGTTAAGCGCGCCATGTTGTACATAGAATTGGGCGATCCGGAGAAGTCAACGACTGATTTCGATGCTTCAATCAACTTGGACCCCAACGATCCCGATATTTACTACCACAGAGGACAGGTTTACTTCTTGATGGGTGAATTAAACGAAGCTGTGACCAACTATGAAAAGGCTATTGATCTCGACAAAAACTATGTTCCGGCACATGTGCAGCTTGCCGTCACAAAATACAAACTTGGAGATATAGCTGCGTCAACGGCAGCGTTCCAAAGACACATTAAGAACTTCTCGGATCATCCGGATGTCTTCAACTACTATGGCGAGCTTCTCATGGATGCCCAGAAACTGGACGAGGCGAATGAGATGTTTGACAAGGCTTTTGAGGTTGAGAAGAAGATCAAAACTGAAGGTTTCAATGTCTTGCCTTTGATCAATAAGGCTTACGTTATGTGGACATTCAAGAAGGGTACCCCTGCGGAAGCGGAGGCTCTCCTTAAACGGGCGTTGGAATTGGACCCACAGAGTGATTTGGCGGTTGGAACCTTGGCTCAGTTTACGATGGCACAGAGCCGAATGGATGAGGCTATGGGATACTTTGAGCGACAGTTGGAGCTCGCTCGGACGGATACTGAGGTTACACAAGCTGCGTCCTATCTTGAGGCAGTTCGCGTACAGGTCAAGTTGCTTGAGCGCTACCCGCAAATCAAGGCGCGCATGGAACAGATGCAGGCTGCTGGCTTGCAGCAGGCGTAAAAAAGTTGCTGGAAAGGACTAGTTGTTTCTTTTTTTCTTCAGGAGTCTTGCAAAAGAAAAAGCACACGAATTATGTTGTAGTTCGTATTTTTATTTCCTGTAAACCTCTATCTTTATATATATATATTATACAAAATTCTTATTTTTGACTGCATGAATGCATAGACATTATGAAACAGTTGAACGGCAAAGACTGCAATTCTATAAAGCAATGCTTTTTGAACTCCCGCAAAAGATCATGGAAATATACACTTCTAATCGGAGAATTTGATTTTTTTGCCTTCACTCGGCACAATTGACACCTTTCCTCGCTGCGTAGTCGCCAAAGCCATACCAGAAGTAATCTTTTGACCCGGTTTCTCATTTCCTTGTCTGGTGCGTCGTGGTCGATCGGTACCCGACGCGGCGAAGCTCCTGGTAGGTGGACGTGTGGACTGGTCTTCAGTCGAATCAGGTTTGGATTCTGAAACTTGTGAATCTTCGTGTCCACTGTTGGAGTAGCCCGAAGAAGAACGTGGAGCCGCGTTTCTAGATTCCTGCGGTTGATCTGTGCCTGCACGTTCTTTCCATCTAAACGAACGATCTTCTCCAAATTCGATCTTAACTCCAGATCGTCCCAAAAGCTTCACGCGTGATCCAACCACAGATAATACTCTAGCAGCTTCCTCAGGCGAGGAGTAGTCTATAAATGCAAATCCTTTGCATTTACCGGTATCTTGGAACGTAGCCATACGTACCCGATGCGGAGTTATGCTATCTTGCTCACTTGTCCCATAACCATCACTTGCTTCTTCGGTAGACTGACTAGGTGCGGGAATAGTGAACAGTTTTTGGAGATCTGATTCTTTTGTCTCAAACGGCAGATTTCCGACAAACAGAATTCTTGTCGCAACCGCATTTGACTGAACGCGTGCCGCAGGAGCTTTAGGTGAAGCGGTATTATTGGCATCTTTGATGAGCACTTTACGTCCTTCAAATACTTCCTCTGATAACTTCAAAGCCTTGTCCAAAGCTGAGGATGTCGAGAAGTCAACATATGCAAATCTAAAAGTTTGTTAGAGCTGGATAAAAGATGAAGAGACCTTGGTTAAATCATGCAGAAACTGTACCCTTTGTTCTTTCCACCTGAGAGTTTGGGTAAATTTATACGTAGCACCTCCTCTTCACTGATGCCGTCGTCCAATTTTTTTGATCTGTCGACAAAGAACTTGAGTAACGATTCTTTTGTAGAGTTGTACGTAAGGTTTCCTATCCAGATCCCATACTCCGATTTGCGTTTGTCCTTGGGTGGTTTGGCCTCAGTTTTCCCTTGACTATCTGATTTGGAGTGCGTCGAAACTTTTTTGGAGTCTGGTGTGTCTTTCGGGATCACTGACTCACTGTCATCACCTGTACCAGCAGCTTTCTTTGCCGCAGACTTTTTCAGTTTGCGTGACTCTTTCTTCGATGGCGGAATTGGCTGGTCGAGATCAATCTCAATTTCCTCGAAAGTTTTCTCTGCTCGCTTTCGTTTGCTACCAGCTTGCTGCTTTACGGGCAGCGTCTCGGTGGGCTCGTCTTTCATGGCGTACTTTGAGCAGTAAAAGAGCTGACTATTTAGTTGATAGTTCCGACGAGCTAGATCAGTAATATCCTTCCCTCGAGAATTGTACGATAGAATCGTGTCCGTATATAGGGTAGAACAGCAAAGCTTGCACAGGCATCAGGACGGCGTTTAATTTTGTGCGGCGCACATACAAATTAAATTTTCAGTTTTAGGTCTGTGCGTCTGGCAAAACGCAGCTCAGCCATTTCCGTATCTTGACGTGCGTACATGTGTGTGTAGATTGCACTCCACCGACGTAGTTGTCACCGGTCTCAGGCTGCTGGATATTTGATTACTAGAGAGAAGAGAACTGTTTATTCTTTTTCAGATTTCTACTATTTGCAGAGATGTCTTATCGAGAGCGTGAGTAGTCTCTTTACACATTTTTGGGCAACGAACGCGGAACTAACATAAATCCCGGGACTATAGCATCTCCTATTCCGGAGTATCCTCGACTACGAACTAGACGCGCGTGCCAAATCTGTCGTCGAAGGAAAGTAAAGTGTGACGGAGCGACGCCAAGCTGTAGTCAGTGCAGTATCAGAGGAGCTCTTTGTTTTTACAAGGACGAGGATCGCACGTCGTTATCTGAACATGTACTTGCTCCGGAACCGACTGGCTCGGGTCTCTCTTCACCCTCTCAGCTTCCGGAAGCCAAGCGCCGAAGGACAGAAGCTCCTGTTCAATGGCACGCATCTCCAGACACCACTGCCGCGCACAGTCCTTTGCACAGCACAGTATATAGCGGCGTAACCGCGATGAATTCACGAATGGAGAGTTTCATCTACTACGGTCCGGCTTCAACGTTTTCGTTCATACAGCACATTCACCAGGAAATAAATGAAGGGATTATTGAAATGTCTGGAGTTGGCGACGTTCCTGAAGGAATCAAGAAATATGGCTTTCGCGACTTGTTTCTCGGGTCAAATATGGAACGTGGGCATGATTCACCAGTAGGCAGCAGCTCAGTTAAATTTCTGGATATGGCGACCTCGGCTAAATTTATCGACAATTTTTACAGCACAATGGCATACATTATGCCTGTTTATCCAAGGACTTATATTGAAGGTCTTTTGAAAGACATGTATACGTCGGCCAATCAGACTCAGAAAGGGGAATCTGGACTACTCATGCTACTAGCAATCGGCGCGAGCCTTGAGGGTGATGTGCAGTGGAGCTATGCATTTCGCGAACGAGCTATGGCAATAGTACATGCCACCTCTGAAGTCATAAGTACGGACAGAGTTAAGGTACTAATGTTGATTAGCCATTTTGAGGCTATGGCTGGAAACATGAACTCTGCATACATGTTGTCTGGCCAGGCCGTCAGACTCGCATATGCATGTGGACTACATCGCGAGTTTCCCTCGCTTTCTAGTTACGCAGAAAACTCGACAGATAATGCGCAAGATAGACGGAATACAATATGGTCACTGTACTCTTTTGAACGGTAATTACTTTCATATTTGCAACTTTTGACCCACTCTGACAAGATTAGACTTCTCTCTATCAGCCTTGGACGTCCCTCTGCCTTTAATGATAGCGAACTTGATGTCTCAGCACCATCGGAAAGCGAATTTTTGCGTTATATGGCGCCGCTTGGAAGGATTAGTATGAAATCGGCTGATCTTATTTACGGGCCGCATACGAGATCCGTGCTTGACATTTGGGAAAACGCCCAAGCGATTGATAGTGAATTGGAGCAGTACAAGAATGATTTGCCATCCAGTCTCAAGTTTGAAAATTTTGGTGTTCCAGACGTGGTCCTTCATGCAGATGCGTTTGCAATCGGGTGCCGTACGTGAACATACAATCAGTGCTTATGTCTTGTTATTAATTTCTTTTTTTTTTCTGGCAGACTTCTTCATGTTCAAAATTTTGACGTATCGTCCATTTTTGCTCATTGACGGATTAATGCGAAAGCAAGAACGTTTACATAAGGAACGAGGAATGTTCCCACTGCCACAGAATGACGAGCGTGCTTTTTTGCCCGAAGCGTGTAAACAAGCAGTCGAGGCCGGTCGTGGCTTGCTTTTGCTTCTGGCTCGCTCATACTCGTCTAATCCTATGCTTACGGTATGCAGTTTTTGGTTGTTTATTCACTTGGCTAATAAAAGTATTAGAAAATGAGGTTCAACTCTATGTTTCTTCAGAACGCGTGTGCAATTCTCTTGTTTGATGTTCTTCGTGATCCCACTCGCGAAGCCGAAGTTATGACAAATTTTGAGATCATTGATATCGCAGTGGACTGCCTTCGATTGATGAAGATTGATTCAGGTGTTGAAAGTGGTCGAAATCTTATAGAGCAAGTCAGGATTCAGGCACGCGCTGCATTCGATGCAGCCAAGACGACAAAAGACTATCAGCGAAGTTCTTTGGTACACACTACTAGCGCAGAAAGTGTTATTGATGCATCGCCATATTCAAAGACAGAGTACTTTGCCGGCGTGATGCCCATGATTCCGTCAAGTATTATTCCGGCACCTGGTAAATCTGGCGATTCTCCATATTTCCCACAACCGAGACTAGACAGCGACACTCACGCTTTGAATGAGTTACCTGCACTTTCTGCAATGTCTCCTTTGACACCGGTGCCGCCAGCAGTGACCGTTGACGACGAAAACTCAGCAGGAAATATGGAGCGCGAAAATGATGTAAAGTCAGCGGAAATTGGCGATGAAAATATCCAGTTTGAGTTTTCGCAATTCTGGGAAAATTGGGATGAGGCTTTCGATTGCTTAAAGTCGGGCTTTATGTTGCCAAATGATACCCGGCCGAGAGTTGTGTAAATCTTTGTGATAAAACGGATGTAACTATAGGGTCTATGTGGATTGTATTATAGAGAGCAATTTTTTTTTTTCATTTCAATCAACAAAACACCTTTTAGATAATCTATGCAGAGAGAAAAATCAAATAAACCTGTTCCCATCTTCACTCCAACTTTCCATGCCTTGTGCTTGGACCACGATCAACACTGATCGAGCTCCCACGTTTTCGATTGGCAGCTGACCTTGGAGCAATGCCAGAATCTTTGGTAGACTTCAAACCCAACCTAGCAGCCACCGATGATGGAAGAGCAAGCTGAATCGCCTTGGAAAGAAGCGCGTGCTCTTCGAATCCAATAAACAATACAAGAACTACTGCAAGCAGTATCAGTGAGAACAACTTGGTCCATGAGTTGATTTCACCAATGAAAAAATGAACACATATCCATTCAAGAGCCGCCACTATGATCACACGAGATCCTGGATATGAGTCTCGGCGACTCAGTGGAAAAAGTGACATTTCACTGATTTTCGCAAGCGCCGAAGGAGATGCAGTAGCACCATTTTTTTCGTCCGTGTGAGAAAATGTAGTTCTTGTATTGAAGTACCTCCAAACCCAAAAAAGGCAAGCCAATATGCGTAGGCTCAGATTCATCATGTTGGCATAAACAATACCCGTAGCACCAAGTCTGAGAACGTGCATGAAGAGATACCCAGCAGCGGCAAAAGCGATTGAAAACCCGAGCATGGAGAAGCTCTGTTCTCTTACAAGGGCAGGAGTAGCAATTGACTGCACAAATGCTTCGAGCACGCCATTCAAAGCCAAAAGTGGAATGTAATAGGCAAATGCCCGAATGACTGAAGCCGCAGCCGAGGACCACCATTTAGATCCAAGCAAAAACGATAACAAAAACGGCGCAGCAGATGGCCCAAAAGTGCACGATATCATGGCCAATTGCAGGTAGAGTCTGATGATAGTGGTCAAGGCATCGGAAGCAGTACGTAGATTGGTGGCTGTGACTGGCGGAGATAGTAGCTTTGAAAAAAGCGTCCGAGTCGACTCTTCTATGGGAAAAAACACAAGTCTCGCAATTAAAGATCCGTAATTTGCCGTCAAAGCATATATTCCTTGCTCTGTAATGGTGCTGAAATAGCTTGACAAAAGCTTGTCTCCCTCTGTAAGATAATGCTTGAAAGCAGTCTGTAGCCATATTGTAGATGCAAATCTAACTGTCGGTCTATGAAAGTAAAACCAAGGAGACTGGGACAACCCTTCCTCTTTCCAGATCCGACGAGGAAATATCGAGTTTTCCTTACCGCGTGTTGTTTCCCACACCATTAATGCGTACAGCCCGCTCAAGACACCTGCATAAGCCAGCTGACCAAGAGCAAACGCTAGAACTCCTGTATCTTCGCGAGCGGTGACAGTTAGCAGGAATGTGACAATGCATCGCGCACCAACAGCACCAGATTCACACATTGCACGTAACTTGTACAAAAGTCTGTATTGCGCAAGTCCAAACATAGGTTCTGAAATCAGCTCGACAACGCAGGCAATGCCATAGATGACTACCGCAGACTTGAAATACGGTAAGCTGGACACCTCATTAGTTGCTCCACGAAAGTAGTACCATAAACAAGTTAAAAAAGAAAGCGGAACGCCCATAAGCACCGGGATGTATCCCGCGTTGACAACATTTTGAGCAATTCCAGATACTGTGCCCTCGACGACGCCTCCTTCAATACGAAATGTGTCGGGTTTAGGATTCATTGTTTGCCGTTGCAAAGCCAGTCGAATTGCTTCACGCGAAAAAAACAAAATTGAAGATGCAAGAAGATCAAGTTGCGCCGAAACTCCGAGCCGATCCGGAGATATGAATCGCAAAAGCATCTGATTTAGAGCAAACGAGACGACTTTTGAAAAAAACTGTAAAAGAATAAGGAAAGACGCCCCAACCGCCGAGTGTTGTACTAGTGTAGCTGGATCGTTTGCAAACTCAGTCGATGTCGTTGACTGAAGTCCCGCCGGAGGAGGCACAACGATAGTTGATGAGCGACGAGCATGGCGTTTCGCTATTGAATTTGAGCGGCTAGACCTTGGTGACGCTTCTGCTTCCATACCGCTACTTTTATATACATTCATTGCGAAACTTGTTGATCAAATTATCGGAATTCCACAAAGATCGTTTGTATTGCTATGATTCCGGGTCGGAATCTTTGTTGGTGCGATTGAACAGGATGAAATCAGACAGCCAGTACGCAGCGGGAGAAAATGAACGTATTGAAGCCACAATCTAATTCTTTTGCACACAGATATTGATCAATGAGTATAGATTGCATACATCGCGATCTGTGAATGTGAACTCTAGAGTTTTGTTGCAGGCTTGCACAATGATTGTACACGGTAGCAACGTGCGCAAAACCGACGCGTCTCTGAATGCTGCGATCTAAGCTTAAAACGAAGCTTCAACGAACTATTGAATGCGATGCACAAATAAATAGACTTCTATATCATGGACAAATTATAGCACAATCAAAGAATGTACATATGTAGTAGAAGAGCGGATGTAGTATATTCTCCTGGGATTTTTGAAGTTCACAGCGAGATTTCACACACTTATGATACTCGATCCCGGTCTGTAACGCACAGACCCCAAAAGCTGCGAATTTGGAACTCCTATGTATAACCCACATCGAAATGATGAGATGCATATAACTACACCAAGGATACCTATTCATTAATATTTACTCGCAGTTGATGCACATTTCATTAAATAACATAACTAACATATCAAACAGTAAAACACCTTTGAATTGCCATAAACAAAATAAATATAAAAAACGCAAACGCAAAACACGGCAAACCGAAAAGCACAAGATTAAAGATCACAGTCCATCGCAATCCACGCGTCAGACAACTGACCGCCATTCACTTCGGATGGACATTTGATGAGCTCAAAACCAACCCAGTGAAAAGAATTAATAAGATTCTGCAAAGCCGCAATGTTACGGTCGATGCAAACCACGAGGCGTTCACAGTCCAGAACTTCAGAAGCCAGATCCATGAGTGCAACGAGACCGGCTTTCAATTCCAAATGCGAATCAGCAAGCGCTTTGCTGAAATAAATAAGCATGGTCTTGTCGACGATAGCACCTTTCCACACATTATCTTCGCTATCTGTGAGACAGAAAAAACGTGTCTCGCGCGCATCAACATTATCATCGACGAGCCAGTCGGAGCCGCCACTGCCACTTGAACAGGTGGAACAGGACGACGCCGTAGACGCAGAGGAACCACGACGATGATGGCGGCGAGTAGGATACGCAACAGTCATGATTGCCTCGATTGAAGGAGACGCATTGGAGCACAAGGACTTAACCCGTTGCCCAATATCGGCAGTCTCCTCATAGATCGCTGTCCCACTAGCAAAGAGTCTCTCACACTGCCTTGCCAGGTCCAGCGATGCCTTCCGCATGTCAGCGGAAGGTCTTTGCTCATTAGGGGCCTCAGGGCCGCCACTCTGCTAGTCCCCCCAACGTAGTGCGATAGTTAAAGACCGCGGCACCGGCGGTGAGAGAGTAGGTAGTGCAAGACGCGAGAGTAGCGCCGGCAGGGATTTGCGATCGAGCGGAGTAGTAGTCGCCAGTATAGGCGGGGGTGTTGTCGACGGACGGCATGGCAGCGAAACCCGCCATAGCACGGCCGTCTAAATTACTACTTAACGAGGAATTACTGAGAAAATTCGCCATGGATGTATCGATTTCCTTTGAGCCGGATGAGCCTGAGAGAGGAAAAAAGTTGGAGACGGTGAGATAGAGAGAGAAGAGCCTGAAGAAGCTGAATCTGATGGAAGCGCTGAGGGTGCAAGAGTGTAGAGCTGGAGAGGTGGGGGTGATGGATGGGAAGAAGGGGAAGGAGGACGAAGGAGTATTAATTAGGCCATCTGGCGCAATCCGCGCGGCCCGGATCGGGCTGCGGTGCCAACACGCCACGCACATGACCCAACTGATCACCTGACACCAAAACCCTAAGCCTAAAGCTTTGTAAGAGCTGACATTGCATTACATAAGCTTTTACTCCTTCGGCCGGATATCCCGACGTCTGGCTCACTTCTCTTCCTATACAGTCGATGAATCACGGATCTGATCTGTACATTCTATTACGCCGAGCCGAATGTAACGCTGTACATATAGTTATAGAAGTGTTTGAGTGAAGCAGACGTTTGGACACTGAGAATGCTGGTCGCTTGTATGTATTGTAGAGTCTCGAACAGTCATTATGTACTCATTGGTCAACCACTTGGTGAGAGAAGGCTATCACGCACTCACTATCAACGCGTAGCAAAACTTATGAATAACACAACTATTTTCTTTTTTGATGCTTGCCGAAACTAAGCGAATCCAAGACTATAGAATGGAGCTCTGTATATGGGCAATCATCACGTACTGCTCAAACCCTAATGCGTCACGTTATGCCCTACAGACGGCAGTCACACGAGCGTCAGGAGGCTTAGCAAGCAGCTAATTAATTACCCGGGCCTCTTGCAGGCCGGGTGACTCCCGTGCGGCGCTTCGGTTCTGCCGCTGCTTCGCCGCACGCAGGTTCACTTTGCTGGACACTTCCCGCTGCTGTTTCCTCGCGCAGGACCATATACTCTCACCTCATCGCCCATCAAAAGTACATGTACGTGTTGTTGTGTTTCTACTCGAAAAAGCGGAATGGAAGTCGTTGTCGAAACGGGCCGACTTTGGATGTGCGAAACTGTGGAAGAAACGGGGGTTGAAGACTGAAGTGGTGGCGACTTTCCGCTCTGCTGGGGATTTGTCATCGCATTTTCTAAGCAACGTTATCCCCTATAAATCGCCATCCACGCCCTATTTCGACAGTGACTTTCCTCCGCCGGTTCGTTTTCTTCGATCCTAACATATCTTTTCAGTATCAAAAATGGCCCGTCGTCCCGCTAGATGCTACCGCTACTGCAAGAACAAGGTACGTGTTTTCCGCCAAGTCAAAGTCGTTTAGAGAACTGCAGACTGACTCTGTTTTCTCTCCAGCCGTTCCCCAAGTCGCGCTTCAACCGTGGTGTCCCTGATCCCAAGATCAAGATCTTCGACCTTGGCCGCAAGCGCGCCGGTGTTGACGAGTTCCCCCTCTGCGTCCACCTTGTTTCCAACGAGTACGAGCAGCTTTCGTCGGAGGCTCTGGAGGCCGCCCGCATTTGCGCCAACAAGTACTTCACCAAGACCGGTGGTCGTGATGCCTTCCACCTCCGTGTTCGTGTCCACCCCTTCCACGTTCTCCGGATCAACAAGATGCTTTCGTGCGCTGGTGCCGATCGTCTGCAGACCGGTATGCGAAATGCGTGGGGTAAGCCCCAGGGCACTGTTGCCCGTGTGAACATTGGCCAGGTCATCATGTCGATCCGCACCAAGGACTCCTCCAAGGCGACTGCCATCGAGGCTCTCCGTCGTGCCCGTTACAAATTCCCCGGCCAGCAGAAGATCATCATCTCCAAGAAGTGGGGTTTCACCAGCTTGGACCGTGAGGACTACATCACCCGTCGCCAGCGTGGTGAGGTCAAGGTTGACGGTGCCTACGTCAAGTTTCTTAAGAAGAAAGGTCCCATCGAGGAGGTTTTCAACCAGTTCCCCGAGTATGCCGGTCTTGAGGCTTAAATGTGTGTAGACATTTTGTGCAGTTTGTAACAATTATATTCTGGGGTTGTTCTTGTATTGAATGCCGCCGCAACTGGCAATATAAGAATTTCTTTTAATGTTGAGTTTTTCTTGTTCCTGTAGTTACCGCATCGCTTCCGTCTTTTTGCCATAAATTATGCTTCTGCTTGTTCGATCTTCCATGTCATGAGCGCATTGCTATCGCTTGTCAAAAGCGCCCCTGTCTCTTCAAATGTAACGTACGCTCCACTCCGTGAATCCCCGAATCACGCTCTTCTAACAAGACACGCAACTCTGCAGTTCATCTCTTTCAGCAGTCCGGAAGTGTCAGCAGCGTATCCGCTTCAAAATCTTCCGCTTCCCTTTTTCGACGAGTACTTTGGCGCATCTGCATCTCGATCGCCGAAAGCTACAGACCACGATGCCAACGACTCAGTTGTTCGTGATGCAGCACCGCAAGGGCGGTTGAATGCGATCGTAGTCATTACGGGAGGTGCATACTCTGGCAAGACTCGAATCCTTGCAAAATCATGTACTCTATTCCCACCTGGCGGTCTTATTGTCGTGATTGACTGCGATGGTCGATTTTGTGACGCACTAGTTGACTTCCGGTGGTTGTTTAACGATGCACCCCGCAGCATTCTTGTTCTTAGTCCAAACTCTGTCCATTGTCTGCGCGAATGTCTCAATCGCCTCTCAGACGCGTCGTTGTTTGCATCATTGGCCACTGATTACTCAAAGTTATATCAAACCGACCGCATATCAGATTGGCGAACGAACGAGTCTTGCTTCGATGAGTGCACCGGAGTCGTTAGATCCGGATCAATACCTTTAACAAACGAACTGACCTTGCAGTTTTGCTTGTTTTCTCACGCACCAAATGTCGACACGACTGATCCTCTTGATTTGCCAATCCAGGCTCTTTACATTGATGGTATATCCTCATTTTACTGGGAAACTGGAACTAGTTTTACGCATACCCGGCCTGAAAATAATGCATCTTTAACATGGGCAGATTTAACCGATTTCACGATTCAATCCATCAAAACAATGCTTTCAACATTAGGTCCATTCCCATCGATAATCACAGTGACATTGCTATCAATAGTTCCTGGTGCACCTTCATCAATCAGTTTGACGCGAATCGACATCCCCGCGCGCTGCGATGCTGCTGGAAAACAAATTGCAAATCCAACTACTATCATTCGTGCTGAGCCGTCTTCCGCAGGTTGGCCGTATGTTGCTGGTGCGGATGTTTATGTGACTACAGCTCGTGAACCGGCATATATGCACAGCGAAGAGGATGATAATGACGCGGGCTCAGGTATCGTTCATATGTCGATGGCGTTTCTTGACGCTGGAGAGATTGAAAAGTTTAAAATGAAATTAAGCCCGGAGTTTGGTATTAGTTTTTCACCGTATACAACCCAGTAGAGTAAAGTTTCTGCTATACAAATAGGGCAAAAAATACAAAGAGATGTGAATGCAATTATTTACAATGATGACCTCCAGACTATATCACGAACGACTAGAAAAACAAAATGTGGATTGACTTTTATCAGTACTCGCATGCTTAATCGTAAATCTCGAGCGGTGGAATACGATCAATGTTGTAGAACCAGTTACCCCTAAAATGAGCTAGTTAGTTTTCTGCTTTGCCCTACCAAGAGACTGTGAAATACGTACGACTCCTCTTCTTTGAGCAACCAGTCGGTAGGAAACGTGATCAAATGGCCTCGAACATTTTCCAGTTTCTTCAAAGCTGTGTTCTTATCCGGAACCGAAGAGGGCTTTTCCTGTCGACGTCGCGCCTTGCGCATGGTTCCATGATGGGTACCCAAATCAGTTAATCTGTCCGCGGCAGCAGAACTTGATGCTCGATTTCTTCCTCGCGTAGAATGATGCGGACCAGATGATCCCTCGCCCGCGTCTGGTGATGAGTCCTTTTCGTTATGTGATTGTGATATGACACTAGGTGTACTTGTATCGTCAGGGTTGTTCGCGGGCGTCGTAGCGTCATTCCGCATTGAACTTTTCTCGTCAATCACATGCATTTCAGAAGCTGCTGCATTTGACACAGCACGACTTCGTCCTCCAGCTCGTTTCTCGTCATTCGACGCAGTAGCAGAGTTAGGAGGCATCGTAGTCCCGGTAGTATCAGACTTTGAAAGACCGCCATTGGACGCTTCCCCTGCTGTAGAACCAGAAGGTGTGTGTTCACGTTGCATTTCAGCAAATGATTCCGCATGCGTCATATAATCTTTGTAATCCTTCCACGTACGCACTTCGTTGTCTGGTTGGCATCGGAACACTTCGCGATAAATGTTTGTGTTATTCATCGCATGCGCCAGCCACAAGTCAAAGTAGAAACTTTCATCCAGAGGATCCTCAAATGAAAGAGGCGAGATACTCTTCAACGTTGAAGTTTCATTTTCAAGAATATCACGAGTTTCAGCATCTGTCAAAAAGTTCGTGGCACCCGCGAGAGTCAATCCCTCAATCTCCTTCTCAAACTCTTCCTCAGAAAATGGCCGTTCTTCCTCAGCGCCATGGCTCGCAGACGAGTCACCGCCATCCGCAGAGCCAAAGTATCCACCCGGAGGCATCGCAATGTCTCGCTCGTCCCGCGGTGCGTGCTGAGAACCGTCCCAGTCATGGTCATTTCGATATCGTACTTCCTCATCCATATTTGCTTCTGCCATTTGATTATCTTGCATCCTGTCCGGTCCAAATCCTGCAATATCATCCGCGCGTCTACCGCGATCGGAATTCGCATGAGAGGTCTCCGTCTCGGATGGTGTCTGCTGCGAATGAGACGAGTGTTGTGAATGAGACGAGGAACTAGAGATAGAAGGTTTCAAAAAATTTCTAATGCCATCAGTCCACCCCGGTGACTCTGCCATCTCTAGTTCATCTTGTTCTGCGTTCGCAGGGTAGTTTTCAAGCGGACCGTGCGGTCTCTCGTCAGATTCACGACCAGGCAAATCTCGTGTTTCGTCAACAATGTCGATAACTGGTGCTTTTCCAACTTTCTTTGATCCATTTCTATTTCCTGAAATTGAATGATCTCGTTTAGGCGAAGACTGACGCTTGTGACTGCGGCTATGACTGCGACTGTGACTGCGACTGTGACTGCGACTGTGACTGCGACTGTGACTGCGACTGTGACTGCGACTGTGACTGCGGCTATGACTTCTTCGTCGAATAACATAATCTTCATACTCATCATCGCTATTATTCTGATCCGTCTCACCCTCAGAGGATAAGTCTTCGTCAGAATTATACATAACCTCATTTGTCATTCCCACGTTCTCTGTACTCATGAACGTTTCTCCTCGAGGAATCGTTTCCTGATACTTTTTCAGTTTTTTCCAAATGTCGCCACCGGGCAAATCAAGCCCATCAGCAACATCGGCCGGCTCTTCAGTGTTGTCGCTTGTAGTGTGCATGTAACGTCTCTCAATGTTCTCAAGCGCGTCAACATCGATTCCAAGGTGTTCACGCATTAGCCGCACTCGAAGCGAATGAGGGAATCGACCAACCATGTACGGCATACCACCCATCTTTGACTCTATCTGATCTGTATCACGCACAAACGCAGCTACCTCGGAGTCACGGCTTCCCCGCATAGATCGCTCATTAATGTTTGCTGATCCAATAATGGCCACTCGGTCGTCAACAACCATAATCTGCAAACGGTGAGAAAAAAGTAAAACTTAAACCTAGCTCGGTCACTTTACCTTGGCGTGGATATACAGCTGCTCCGTCACGAGAGTCTGATCTTTCCCAATCTTACCCCACTTTCGCAAAGAGAAAAATTGAATGTAATCTTCCGGGTTAATACCTGCCCTCTGAAGGCGCGCAAAAATACTGTAAGATCCTCGAGATATTGATCGATACTGGCATTGCATGATCAATCGAACAGAAGTTCCGTCTTGTTGGTCAACTTCAGCTTCAAAGCCTGGCATCAGTGGAATGACGATAACAGCGCGCCATGATTCATCGTGTTTGTGTGCGCGCATGATTCTCTCGACCAGTGCATCGCCAATTTGATTTTCAATAACCGTGCCATCAACGGAAGTTGACGTAATAAAAAACTGATTCTCAATATAGATAAAGTGCTCAGATTGCTCGATGGCTTTCAGATATCCATTTAAAATTGAATGATCAACCTTGTCATTGGAGAATCCAAGCGACCAACTGCAAGCTGACCGCAAAAGCTGCACTTCGCACGTACCTAAATGGCCTAATGCTTCCTTTTCAGCATCTGTGAGATCCGGAGGTGGTAGCAAAACCGGTGTGGGTCTAGTTGATCGTTTTTGGCGAATAAGATAATTCCATCTCTGAACAAAATGACGCGCAGCGTCCCGAGCAGGTTGCCCAACCACCTGCATATGTACATCGTGCCACGGCATACGCGGGACTTTTGTTCGGTCATACATGTCGTCGTATGGCTTGTCGAGTTCATAGAAATCTTGCACACGTGCGTTGGAGTAGTCCTTTCCTACCCACAGTTGGGTATCCTGACCGAAATCGACTTTACTGCCACGGTCAAAACCAGTGGGCTTGTCGTCACTAAGAACATGCTGCGGAGTGTCCCAACGACCAAAACACAAATCAAGACCACCCACAAAGAGAATCATATGATCAACTATGACCAATTTCTCATGATGAGCCCAGAAAAGAATGTTTTGACGAAATTGGTTAGGCGACCGACTGACATATATATTTGGATGCAAATCAAGCAGTGATTCTTTGGTGTATTGCGAGTCAATGGGAATTGCAGCACCAACATTACGGTACAAAATAACGAAAATCTTGATGCCTTCCTCGGCTTTGCGCTTCAGAAGTCTATCAAGTCTCCATTGCTGATTTCCATGTGCTGGACGGCGAAGGTAGATCTCGGGACTAAGCCACCAATCGTGAATATATATTACATCCCTCGCCATTTCAATTGCATGACTGACATTCCAGAAATAGTCGCGCTAAAATCGATGTCAGCATATAACAGAAAGTACTCTGTGAATACGTACCCCATCGACAAACCACTGGGCAGACACATTATGTCGTACAGGAGCAAAGCTACTGAACCGATGCTCTTTGGACCACGGTGTATTTGTGTGCATTTTTTCCAAACTTTCGAGCCATTGCTTCATCTGCTTTTCAGAGAATGCCAGAAGTTTCATTTTGCGCTCCGAGTTCTCCAATTTGAGCGTGAATCGGCGGTTCGCAGTTTCTTGGACCGACTTTGATATAGACTTTAGCTTTTCGTTATCTCCACCGTCACCATCGTGATGGTCATCTGCATTGTGCATCCTGGCGCTCTTATGTGAAAACTTGAAATCGGAGTCCACGAGGAAGACGTCTACTGGAACGACATCAAGCATGCTCTCAACAACAAGAATATAAGAATGACGAATCAAAAACCACTTTGATCCGTATCGTGAAAAGAAAGATCGCAGACTTGACGGCCGCAATCTGTCAATACGCCAGCCCCGGGAACTGGAAGTAGAGATGATAGACAGAGAGCCCTCTTTGCCGTGATATGAGTTCTCAACAGAAAGGCGAATTCCCATTGCAGAAAGCTCCAAAAATCTGCACAGCCGGTTGGCTTCACCTTGAAACATCATAACATTGATTAGTTTTTTCAAATATTCTTCCAGACTAACGCGCTGATTTTCCGCAAACTTTGAATTGCGTTGGTGTGAATCTCGCCCGCTTTGAGCGGCATCACCGCTGGACGGACCTAAGCTGACAAGGCTATGACGAGATGCCATTTTACCATTCAACTTTTTAAACGCGGATAAGTGGCTTCCACTTTCTTTGCCCTCATGGTTGAGTCCTCTCACGCCTCTGAGATACGGAATCGCAGATTTCGGAAAGTGTGGTAGCTCGCGATAAGCGGAGCCTTGACCTGTTGTAGCAGTAGAGATATTTTGCTGAATGTTTCGTACTCGCAGGCGAGAGTGCAAGTTAAAAAAGTCGCGAAAGTCTCGGTAAATAACCCATTTCATCTGCACTGGACCAGACCCGTACTCCAGCTCAATTCTGAAAAGCGTATGTTGTCGGTCCTCAGTACGTGATGAGTCTGTGATTCTGACTTTAAGCTGCTCGAACAACACGGGCAAGCGGCGGTGATTGCTTTCGTCACGCTGGAAAAACATTCCGAGAATCACGGCGGCAGGAGCACCAGCAGATAGTTCGGCCACCAGTTCGGCAGATTTCTGCTGATCGTGCTTGCTTTCTTCGTCACGTTTCTTCTTTGCAAAATTGATGAAACGCAGAGTAGGTAGAGTTTGACGCAGGTCCTTCCACCGCTGTTGATTCGACTGCAGTATGGTTGATGCGTTTGTGGTTGTTGCATGCGGTAGTCTGAGAGTCGGCCATTTGCGGTCGTGCGCTTTGCCAGAAGCCTGCGGGGAATCTACTCCAGCGCCAAAGTCAGGCTGGGAGCCTATTTCTGAAGTGTTTCCGCTGAAGCCACCCACAGTGGCACGACGAGTGATTCGGGGGCGTTGCGTTGTTGATCTGCGAGGTTGTCCATCCGTTTCTGACTCATGATCCGAGCCATGATGATCACCGTCGACACGCTGAGCATCCTCATTGTCATAAGCATCATGTCCAGCGCGGAATCGGTCCAGCCAATTGTCAGCCGTGGTCATGATTATGCGGCCCCATCCGGGTGACGATGGCTGATCTGCCGAGGTGGGACTCTTGGGTGCGTCCGTGATGTCGACCGGGGCGGATGTATGTCGGTCGTGGTGACGCTTTGGTGGACCTGATGTAGAATGCAAGCTCAAGACTGCATCGCTCAAACGACGTTGTAGAAGGTTGGGCTGAGGATCAGCAGGCTTTGTGTTCGCGTGGTCATCACTGTTCGCGACCGGAGTGGGAGAAGCACTGCCGTTCATTCCTGGCAAACTTGCTGCAGATTCTGACCGAGGAGCAGGAGATTCCAAAGCGTTGCTTTCGCCATTGGCTTGCTGATGGCGCTCAGAGAACGAGACGTGTCCGTTGTTGGTGGTAGAATCGCTAGTCGGACGCTCATGGACGCCCGAAGTCCCGTCCTTTGTGCGCAACGCGTCGTCTTCCGCAGAAAACGAGCTCTGTATATGATCCCCCGATTCGAGCTGCATCAGACGTGACGACGAAGACGATCCAGCATCTGGCGTCGGATGCATGGTGATGGAGGGTGGTGGTGGTGGAGTGCAGGGGAGTGCGATAACTAGCGAGGAATCGTCGGTGCAGCAGTTGGCCTAGACGGGCGTGATGAAAAGCTGTCTGCGGCCGAGTGAGCGCAGAACAGCCGGGCAAAACACGCGACACAGACACCGCTGAGAAGCACACGCAAACACTGCTGAACAAGTGCTGAACAAGTGCAATTTGGAGGTGAAAACGGGAAAACAAACAAGTGGTCTGCGCGTCTGTTGATCGATCTCCAAAGGCGGAGCTTCTCCGTCCAGCGTTTCAAGACGCGCTGCCGCACGCTACTCCCATCTGGACTACCAGTACTACTTTAACTACACTGCAGTCGCCGAAGTCAAGTGCATTATAACTTGAAGTACAAAATCACCAACCATGCCTTAACTCCTTGCAAAATTCAAATATCTATAGTACCGCAACCAGTACACCTTTGATGCATCCCCGCAGTCTCTCCTCGACCTTCGACAGTCCAACCCAGCCTTCAGAAACAAAAAACGCGCGTCATCTCAGTCCTCACCTCGGACATCCACCAGCAGTACAAACTGCCATGTAAACGGCCTACACGCATTGCGCTTGTAATCATACCGTCTCCACGAACAAGGAATCGGAGCTCGTTGCTCTTCAATCATCTGGCCCATCATTTGCCACACGCCTCCAAGGCACGTCTGTGCGCCACCCGCTAGCGCACGCGAACCACCATCTTTGCTAAAGTCATTGTTCGCGCTCTCTTCGGACGGAGCAGCATCATTGGCGCTTTCGGCTTGCTCAGTCGGTTCGGTGCTCGTCGGTAGTAGATGGCCGTAGATGTCGACCTGATCCTTTGAGTCGACAAACGATGCACCAATGCGTTTCGCGGTACAGAAGGGCACCAAAGATACTCTGATGCCTCGCGACTTGAAAAATTTATCGTTCCAAAGATCAATTACTAACCGACGCGCGCGCTGAACCATTTGCCGATCCAAAAGCAATGTCAAATCCGGGATGTGGTCGCGGAGGTTGGATAAAATGTACTTCAGTCCGCCAGCGATGCTCTCACCGGCTATAGTACAAAGATCGCTCTCTTTTGCCTTCTTTGCATTGACCTCATTTTCTTTGCTTGTTGTCTCGCTCTCGGAGCCGAACTCTGGCTGAGACACGAGCGCCGCGTTGACTTGAGAAATGAATTCCGCCCAGTCTGCTTGGGAAATTCCACGGGTGTGTAGGTAGTGGGTTTGATATGTCGATGCCGCGCAAAAACCGCGGTCCGATGAGAACTCCGACTGCGCAAGAATTGCCACTGGAAGAACAGCGGCAGTGCGTCGCTTGAAACAGCGAGACTGAAGATTAGAATGGGCCATGGCCCACCATGTCGAGTAATAGGACCGAGTCCCTGCAGAGGACTCCTCTGAGGTTTCTAGCGAGATGCGGTCTCCGTCGTCTTTCGAGTCTGAATAGTCGTCCATGGAGTCACTCGAGTTCTCAAAGTCGCCGTCGTCGTCGTCGTCGTCGTCGTCGTCGTCGTAGTGCTCAAAGTCGCTGTCGTCCATGTCGTAATCGACATCCATGCCATCGCCGTCTGAAAGAAAGCTCTGCACGTCGCGCGCACGCGCGTGCTCTGGCTCTCCGGCAGACGACTGCAAACCGTAGCCCGGCACCTGCGTCAGGTCCATCAAATCCAGCAGACATGGTTTGTCGCCGACGACTTGGTGACCTTGACGGGCCGCGGACAGCGAGCTGGACATGAAACAGAAAAAGCAGGCAAATAAAAGATGTTCTAGCGAAGAAGAAGCAGCACGTGCATGGTCGACGGGGAAGGATACGCGGAGGAGGGGAAGCGTCGGGGTGGGGAGGAGGCGCACGTTTGCGGCGGCTGTTATATATACAGTACACGCTCGGTTCGTCCTCAGCCTGCCACTCAAGCACAGGCGTGCACAGGCGTAGACCGCTGTCGCCCGTGGCGCGCACGGAGTCGAGTTGCGCCGACTGTGGAACATCGCCCCGCATCGTGCGGCGCTGGGCACGGGTCACATGTGCGGGTCGACGAGGCCCCGAAACCGGCGAAGGTGCCGAACCAGCCCGCCGGAGTCCGGCTCCAGAATGCCGCGCCAGTGTGCGCGCCCGCGGCCGCGCGGCGGCGGCGCCGTCACCGACACAGACCCCTCAAGTCCGTCCTGTAAGCGGCCGTCAGCTCTACTCAAGTTATCATATACAGCACACTTCTCTCAATCACCACTCACCTTCACCGCCAACCGCCACGAGTGCAGCGCAAGCGCACCGTCGTCCGCTGCGCTCCGCGACCCGTATCGCGAGTCGCCCACCACCGCCGCCCCCAGAACATCCGCACAGTGCTGCCGTAGCTGGTGGCGGCGGCCGGTCACCGGCTCCAGCGCAAGCAGCTTGCGGCCGCGTGCCAAGGGCGCAACCACCGAGAACCGCGTCAGCGCTTCCTGCCGTAGTCCATCCGTGTTCACCACCCGCTGCTCGATTTCTCCAGCCAGCGCATCTCCGTCTTGCGTCATCCGCACTCCGCTCGCGACAACCTTCTCTCCGCGGCACATCCGAGCAAGCACGCTGTGTTCGCCCGGCTCTACAACTGCAAGATACTAACCAGCCGTAGCAAGGTCTCATCAGCTTGATGTGCATGCTGCATACTCTTCAACTGCCTGTACATACGGTTTTGCTCAGCGGCCAGCCCTTTGAGCCGCCATGCTTCAGATTTCGTGAAAACGACTGCGCAGCCTAAAGTCACCGCGTTAGCCCACGCCCCGCTCACCAATCATTCGTCAGCTGGTGCTCTGACCATCATGCTTCGAGCCACCACAATAGCACCTGACACGCCGTAGTCAAGCCGGTGCACAAGTTTCGGGTGCGTAAACGGTGGTTCAACCTTGCTCGTGAAAAGCTCAGGATACAACTGTTCAAGGAGTTCTAGCAGCACATTCGACCGTAGCTCATGCCCGCGTCGCGCGGTGTTTGGCTGCGAAAAAACACACGCGGGTTTGTTGAGAATCAGGTAGTGTCGGGTCGCCCGCAATATCGCAAGTCGTGGATCCATACTGAAGATATGCTGTTCACGAGATCAGGGACTGCAGTAAAAGAAAACTGTGGTTCTGTGTGCATCAGAAAGCTGTATATGACTGACTACGCTCATCCTCTCTTCTAGCGTAATTTGGGACGCGCTCGGCGCTTGTCGAGTCAAGCTCATCGAGGAGCCGCACCACCCCCTGACTCTTATGTTTTTGCTTGCTTCGGATCGTCTCCGTTCTTACGTTGTTCTCGATCAGCCAATACTCGAATATTTATTTCTCCGACGCTCGCAGCAAAATTTCACACAGCAACACACCCATCCACACATAGCAAGCATATCAGCAATATTTGGTTGTTCTAAATCTCACCGGAAGCTTGTTCAGCCTACACGACTCATAGTCCGCGGCGGAATCATGAAATCTTTGTTACATCCACAACCGCCACCCGAATCACCGGAGCTCAATGGTCCCAGAGCACCACCGCCTTTGAGCATCGATTTTACCTCTGCTTTTTTAAACCTAGCAAGTACTGCGTCCCCAGCATCTGCCGTGGACTTTGTGTCTTCTTCAGTCCCTGACTCAACCGGGCCTACACTTGGTGACAAGAACTCACAATGCTGTGGCGGCGGTTGTTGCATGGCATCGTCAGTGACAGTTCCAATTTCGCCACAATCTGCGCCCAAGCCACCATCTTCTCTGGCTTCGTTTCCGCAGAATAACAGAGCATTTGACGCTCTTTCTTTGCCGCTTGATCAATTAGTTCAATCTACGCGTCTGTTAGACACTGCCGAACTACCGCCGATCTCTGTTCAGCTTGATCTCGGCTCTCCAGCCAGTCATGTGCCAGCAGCGGCTTCGGGTCATCTTGCGGACTATGACACCGTTCCACCCAAGTTTCTGAAGCCTCATTATCCGTACGATGTTCAGAATATGCCAATCATCGACGCGCGTTCTCTGACCGCAGCTGACGCTATCAAAAGCACGTACCACTTCGACATTGATGTTTCAGACTATCCGGCTGAGATTGACGGCGTTGACTTCCGAGTCGGTGGTGCTATAGGTGTTTGCCCTCCGAATCCGAGAAAGTTGGTGGATGAGGTTCTTGATAGATTGAGCTTTTCAGTGGAAAACCGAGACTTGCCAGCAACTTTGACTACAACAGGGGGACGATGGCCGACAATCTGGGGCGAAGATATGCCTCGAACATTGCAAACTACGGTTCGAGAGCTGTTTACTTGGACAGTTGATATGAACAATGGCGTTTTTTCCAAACGGCTATTGCGAGTATTGGCAGAGTATGCGAAAGACGAGTCTGAAAAATTTGTGCTACTGTGGCTCTGCAGTCGTCAGGGTCAAACTGTGTTCTGCAACTTGCGGTCGGCAAATTACCCTCCGACACTGATGCAGCTTCTTCTGGCTTTCAAGTCTTCTACGCCTCCAGTTGAGCATGTGCTCTCTGTTCTGCCTGCGTTGATGCCTAGATTCTACTCTCTGTCCTCTGATCCAGTCGATAACTACGTTGTTCCAGATACTGTCTCAAAGACGAGTTCAAGTACACGTGCTCGTCGGATCGAAGTTGCTGTGACAGTTCATGAAGCGGAAGAACACTGGCGGGGTGACGGAGTTCGCAGACCTGGAACATGCACAGGATTTCTAGAAAGTCTTGCCAAGTCGCAGATGGAAGGGCACAGATTGACGATACCTATGTTCCGTGGTCTTCAAGCGAATCCTTTGGCCAAGGAGTTTACAGCAGATGGACCAATGCTTCTCATTGGTGCTGGCGTTGGTATTGCGCCGTTTCGCGGATTCGTGCAGCGTCGTCTCAAGAATGCAAACTGTAGAAATAAAGTTTGGGTTATTCAGGGATGTCGCGACTCGCTCGGTAAGTGCATGCGCCTGAGACAATCTGATTTTTTTTTCAAAGTTATATGCTAACACAACAAGTTGACGAGCTTTACTCTGGAGAATGGGGCGCGGAAAGCGCAGATGTTCGCAAAGTTGTACAATCACGCCGAGGTACCAAAAGATACGTGCAAGACGAAGTTCGTGTGCAAGCCGATCTTGTGTGGTCAGTAATCAGTCACCCTGAGGGACGCGTTTATGTATGTGGGTCATCCAAAGGAATGGGTGAAGGTGTGAACACCGCTCTTGTTGAAGTCGCGATGAAATATGGATACACTCAAGAGGACGCGGAGGCGTTTTGGGAAGAAAAAGCTCGTACGTGGCAGTACATTACCGAAACATGGTAGTTATACAATCTGCAAAAGTGATTACAGCATGAATTCAGTGGTCATGGGAATTGATTCCGGTGTTTTCTGGTGTTTGGACTGTGTAAAGTATGGTCTGTTTGGTTATAAATTCGTGATGATATTATTAGATCATCATAACAGCGCTGCTGCGGGTTTTTTTGGGACGAGAGTGAAGCGGAGATATAGAGAAATTCTTGCTACAGGGGTGACGTACGATGTTTGTGAATTGTGCAGTCGCGAACAAGTTAGTATTACATAGTCATTAAAGTCCTCTTCGAAGGTATAACCTGCCACGAACAAACACGTAGCAATGACTTCTAGGTTTTGGTGTGTACAGTGCAGATACATAAACAGCTGATTCCAATCGCCCTCGCAAAACTCTGCCAAAGTTTCTAACGCAAAATATCTCGCAAAAGTATGAATCGTAAGCCGACATGAGATTATGTTCTCATGCGCTTCGCCGACACTTCACTTGAATTATAAGCGTCTGTCAAATTTTTAAGCTCAGAACCCGCTGATAGATCAGTGGCCGTACCGCCACTTTCCAAGATTCTCCGTGAAGCAGGCGAGGCACCTTCTGCACTAGCCTCGTTTGCAAAAGCAGCGGAACCTGCTCTCTTGACAGATACCGACCCATGAGCGGACATATTACCAACTTCATTGCCGGCACGTGCCGCCAAGGGAGGCATCCCTACCATCCTCCTTGGCATGGACTCCGGACTGTCATACGAACGCAGTGGAGTTGCTCTGTTACTCAGCGGCCTTCTTTGCTGAAGCTGTGCACGAGGTGTGATGTTACCGGTTGATAGAGATGATGGATTCTTCACAGTGTGGGGAGTGGTTACTGGCGATTGAAGCGATACGGACTGTCGCGGAATTGGACGAGAAGTGGAATGATCGATGGTTTTTCGAATGGAAGGACTGTCATGACTCACATCGAATAACGCGGTTTTGTCCAATTTCTCCTCGTTTTGAACTTTTTGTGCAGCTCGCGCGCTGAAAAACGCAATTGGCATGTCGGGCGGTGGTTCTCCGTAAGTTTCGCGACTTGGCTGATTGACATTGTTACGCTTGTAGTCATGAAAGTTTGCCGATGTTGTTGGTGTGCGCTGTTCTACTGGCTCAGAACGCCGATCCTTGTACATGCCATCACTGTCTAATGAATTTGCAACTGTGCCCAACGCAGACGGGTCAGGTTGATGAACTGGCTTTTCAAGACTGCAATTATCAGTAAGTACTCATAGAGCTATTCAGGAAACTTACGGCTCAAGGCAATCTTCCAAGTCATAGTCGTCAAAATCTAAAGTGCTTAGCATTAACTCTCAGACAGATCAAATCTTCAATACCTTCAAACTCTCCATGTCCATCACTGTGAATATTAGCCTCCATGGCTGGCCTGCTCTCGTTGATTTCTTTAAGATCGGCCTCATCTAAATCACCGTGTTGTTAGTACTGGCGGTGCATACCACAAAACAAACATACCCAGATCTTCGTAATCGTCGCTGTTAAAAGCCTCGTCGTAATCAGTCTCACCTCGCACACTGGTGACAGTGTCCATTGTGTTGAGACGTGCTACAGCTCGAGCTTGGCCTCCATGAGTACCACTTACCGCTGTATCACCTCTGACATTCGAAACCAAGTGATTTCTCTGATCCATATGTTGCTTTCCGTCTCCCTTTTCGACAGTCTCTGTACGATTTAACGCACGTACTTCGCCTGGAGCATGCGTGGCCGCGGAAGCAACAGATGATCCTTCGCGGAACTCGGGTGCCCGATACAGTTTTGACAAATCAAGTTTTTTTCTCTTGAGAAAATGGTCAGTCACTCACTCGAATGTTTGCAGTCATCGTACTTACAGCTGGTAT
This sequence comes from Myxozyma udenii, assembly GCA_030705025.1. Taxonomy (NCBI): domain Eukaryota; kingdom Fungi; phylum Ascomycota; class Lipomycetes; order Lipomycetales; family Lipomycetaceae; genus Myxozyma; species Myxozyma udenii. The sequence goes on from JANIWG010000001.1 coordinate 312,026, forward strand.
TGAAACATTCGAAATCTGTGACACAAAATGCCGATCATACAGACAGCCCCCTAGAACCGATCCAAATGACCGCAAACACCGTTTCATCGCATCAGTAGTTGCTTGCTTTCTGCATTTGTCAAAAGCACTGGAAAGAACTGTTGCGTTTTCAACGTGACCCGATCCAACATCCTGTGTAAAGTCAGCCATGAAGCATATTAGTAGTTAACGCAAAACCTACTTCGTGAAAAGTACCATCCTTCAGGGTGATCCTTATAATAACAGTCATGATAATAATATAGCGGCCATCGTTGCTTCTCTCTTTCTTCCTGGTATTAGGAGCACATTCGTTACTGAGGCTTCGAATGACTTACATGATCAATAGTAACATTCTTGATCTCCGAAGACCAGCCATTAAATCCAAAAATCTCATTCGCAAGACTGATCACTTTCCATCCTTCTAAATAGTGTACCTTACTTCCACCTGCACCCGGCCTTTTCGATACATACTCGGGCCCAAGTTCCATGTTAAGCTTCTCTTGAATCGTCTGCACTTCGTCCGAAGTCCATGATGCTACCTGTCCCTGCATACTGGAGCCCCCGGTAAGTGAATTTTGCTGCCTCGTGTATTGCATATGCTGATCGCCGTCATTTGGCATCGTATACAGGAAATGAGGAGTTGCGTTCGGTCGATTGAGAAGTGTGTCTGTATGTTTAATGTGTGTTACGCGCAGTCGAGCTTGCAAGTCCGCGGCGCGAGACAGGTCTCGCGCTCGTGCGCGCCGCGCCGCACACGTCAACAAACAAATCTCGAAGCTGAATTATTTCGCGTTTACACTGCGCGTGCAAGCCCACCAAAATAGTCAGATCAGTATGCAGTTCTGACATATGTACATATACGTACCGTTTGTACATTTGAATACAGTCGACGTGAATTACGGAGAGTAGCTTGACTATCCACGATTTGCACATAACTGAGGGGAATTTATTTTCAGATTTTCCTATTTTAACGAACGAAAATGTCGGCTTTCGCACGGTCTTCGTATCCGTTAAAATCAAATGGAGAACCACCACCATCTTACCATCAATTATACAACTCCATTCTCCAAGTCAGATTCTCGTTTCTAGTGAGATCCACAGCTTTGACATTATGGGTAGTCACAGGGATCATTGGCTTTCGCCATAGTGGTATGCTAAGATTTTTTGTGCTGTTTGTATTTCATCTTCTAACAAGGTACACAGTGTATTGGGCTATTGTACCCATCAGAGCACTCGTTTTAACAGCTTCTATATTTCCAATTTACATTTTGCGAAAGGCGAAACTCCACAGTACGTTATAGAACTGCACAGTTTACTTCAGTAGCTGACACAGAATTTTAGTTGATGAAAGGATAGAACCTAGCTTGTTTCTTCAAATATGGAGAAGTCTATATCAAAGAACATTTCCACAGTTAATACTTGTGTACTGGATCAGTGCATTTTTTTTCACATGGAGCTACTGCCGAGAGTTTTCAGATCTAACTTTCTTCCAGCCAAGGAGGTGCGTACATCTTGAGTCTTGTGCAAAAATAGAACTAACCTTCTTTTAGAGAGTTTGAATTGACAAAGTTGAATGAGAAGCGCATATACATTTTTGCACTTGCTTTTTTCAATACCATAATATTTTCAGTGTGGCATTGTCTCAATGACTTTAATCGCGTCCAACTTTCGCCCGTCAAGGTACATTTAATAAGTTAAATGGTTTTACGCTACTAACACAGGTCATCTAGGCTGATCCTCGCAAGAGTATGCATCGTGTTTCACTGACATCAATCATTTCTGCTTTTTTCATGTCGGTGTTAGCCTCCTTTTTGTTTTTCGTCATATACCCATTGATGCGTGGCTTCCTGTGGCGAAACACTCTTTTTTATGCAAGAGTATTTGCATCGTACGTTTACATTTGATCTCGCACAAACCAGGACTAATGTATCTCCAGCATTTTACGGCTTGGGCCGATGAATAAGTCGAATGCTTTGCCATCATATCCATTCGCTCCTGTGCATTCTTTGCTACTTTCATTTGGTCTCTTTTACATTTGGCATGTCGCAAACGATATGTTTTCTATCTACATGGCACACGGTGCTTTTTATAGAGGAAAAGGTATTAGTGAGCGATCTCGTGATCCGAATGGAACTCTGATCTCTGGGCTGAGATCTTTCGAGCGCCCCTTTACCAGAGTATGTGCCATTCAAAGTTTTTTTTGGTTGACCTGGATCTGACTCATCACCTAGCGCACCGCATATCAAGAGCTGAGCTGGATATCTCAGAGAGACAGCCGACGACGCGGTACTATATTCACACATACAGATACACCCACAGTCTGGGGTCAAATCCGAGATGAGTGTCTTTCTGTCATCACGGTCACACGGGAGGGCTTTGAAAGAAAACCTTTGGGAGACAGCTCTTCCTCTCAGCTTAAACCTGTTGTAACCAACAAACCGCAAGCCATTCAGAGTGAAAGAAAAGCAGCAACCGGGTTTGTAACCGCGAAAGTGCAGAGAACTGAAGCCAATGGCGGAGCTGCAGTGAATGTCAACGCACCCAAGGTAACGCCATCGAAGCCAACGACAAAAGGGCCGAAGTCGTTTATGAGCAGTTTTAATGTATGGACAGAGCAGTTCAAAAAAGACGTACGGCAGTATTGCGTCGTTTTCCTGAACACGCCATATGGTGCTCCTTTTCGATTCACTGTTACACGTCGTCAAGCACGATTGGCTGCGAACAAAGAGATTTTCCGCGATGCCGTTGATGCGATTTCTTACATGGTTGTCTTTTCAAAAACAGAAAACGAGTACGGCCGGGTGCAGTACGACATTTCTCGCATACTGGTTGAGCTAGAAAGATTGGTGACCAGCTTGAAACAGTATGCTCGAAAGCCGGAAATTCATTGGTCAGATGTCAAAAATCTTCAGAAACTTGTCAATGGTGAGAATCCTCTAGAGTCACAAGATAGCATTGTGATGGACGAGGTGAACGACCTGTACTGTATTGCGGAAGATGGGTTCGCGCGTATTGTGGAAGCTTTTGACGACTGTCTGGATGAGCTTAAACTCCCCATGAATGTCTTCTTGTATGCGTCATCTTTTCGCGAATAAGCGCAATTATTAGCTGATCTTATATGGTTCTTTCTATTGGTGTTAAGATTATGTACATGCGAATTTGAATAACTCTTTATATCAAGCCAACAAACCGCTGAAATCGCATCCACGACCCTTCTACTGTTAGCTTTGGCCGTACATCAAGATAAAAACTTGGTATTTTCGGATTCGACGGATGAGGCTTTCCAGAGTAGAAATCGATCACGTACTCAATTCGCTTGCCGCACCTATCGACCACCCAGTCGTGTCTATCAAAAGGTTGCTGATACCTATCTCAGTTAGCTTAACGGTATTCCTTCTCTCAATGCTACAAAGCAGTACCCTAGTAAAGAGTTGATCCTGGCTCTTGGAGTTAACTTCTTCGAATCTCCACTGAATGAGACTAGTTTTGGACCACCACACCTATGAAACGGTTAGAAAGCGATGTGGCGCAGCTCGTCTGTTAGTAACTCACTTGTAAGCTCCCATCGGCTCTTCCCACTTCAGAATCTCCGACCACGCCCGCTCATTCACCGCGTTATGTATCGGAACCACCACTTTCATATCTGCCGCAGCTGGATCCCAGTTTTTTCTTTTCATGGCATTGTAAAACATTTCTTGCGAGGGATACACCCAGTTTGACGAGCCCTCAACAGAACCTCCGTGGCTCTCGCCACCATTGTAGCCATACATATTAGCTCTTGGAATGCTAGATATTTCACGATCTTTTGACAGCTCAGATTGGCTTATGTCATTCATTGCAGTAGCTGTCCGTGGGATAGGCAGTGACTTGTTGTCCACCGAGCTGTCCTTTCCACCCCAAAACCATGCTGTCCGCTTCTTGTTGTCCACTGGGCACTCATCGCCTGATGAAGCTCCTTCATGATTCACTGGACACCCTTGTGAGTCCGCACCGGATTTGTCACTCATTTTGACGGCCAATATCTTTGGTAGTATAATATGGTGTGCCTCTCTTGATCAACTAGCTGGCTTATACGTAGCGCGCTGTTGTGAACAGATGTAACAGTTCAACGCGTGTTTCCCTTCGTTAATACATCGAGTGTATGACGTGCGCAATTTTTATAATATCGTGCGGCTTGAACGGAAGAACATGTGGAGAGCTGTCCATGGAGAACCCATATAATTTCTTGTGTAAGAACAGCGGATAAATTTAATTTTACGTCACTGCGAAGTAACAGGTCGACTCCTTTATAAGTGAAAATCGAGAGAACTGAGACAGTTTTGTTCAGTTCTGGTTGAGAAATGAGCTCGTCGGAGCCGAAGATTACGAAGGTTGGTTTGTTTGAGCATTAGCTGCGAGTCTTTCGAGTTAACTTCACTAACTAGATTGTGACAGGTACATCAGTTTACTGGTCCAGTTACTGCGTTGCAGTTTTTACACGACAGTTATATATTAGCTGGTTGTGGAAACTCGTTGATTGTATATGACTTGAGAGAATGCTGCGTTGTGCGCGAGCATCAGGTGTTTCGGCGAAATAAAATTCATGGCATCTCTTTAGGTACCGTCACAATTTAGTAGACTGACTTGATATAAGACTGATCCAAGTTATTTAGGCCCGGAAGGTCATTGCATGGTATGGGGTGCATACTCGTTGGTGATATTTAATATTATCCAATTGCTATCGGCAGAGTGTAAACCGCGTGAATTCGTTATCAAAGACTGGATACTGACCGGGTCTTGGAGCAATAATGGCAAAGGACTAATTGTGACTGCACACAACACCGTGCTAAGCATAGAGCCTGATTCCATGAAGATTGAAAACTCATATTCGTGTGGCTTGGATTGCATATTGTATTCAGCTTCATTAAATGTATGCGGTGACGATACGTTAGTCGCCGCAGGAACTGTGTTTGGTGAAATCGTCGTATGGTCGGTAAATACGCAAAAGAGATCGAATACTTTGACGGGTCACGAAGGGTCTATTTTTGATGTTCAGTTTTCCCCTAGTGGTAAATTGGTTGCCAGTTGCTCCGACGATCGATCAATTCGCATATGGTGTTTGGAGTCAGGCAAATGTCTCGCAACCGGATGGGGTCACCAGGCACGAATATGGCGGATGGTATATGCCAATGAATCAACCTTGATAAGTTCTGGAGAAGATACCACAAGGGTTTGGCAATTTGACGAAGCACAATCTACTCTGAAATGCGACCAGATATGGAAAGGACACAGTGGTCGAAATATTTGGTCTCTTGCAATTAACGGTGAAAATCTAGATACTGTCTGTACCGGAGGTGCAGATGGTGCTATACGATTATGGAGCTTGAATGAAAAACTCTCTTTGGCAACACGTTCACGCGTAATGTCATTTGATAGCATTGTGGATGAAGTGGCAGCTCAGTGCGGAAACGTCAAACAGTATACGGCTATATCACAGGGATACGCGGTATTGACTGTTACAGGGAACATACTTTTCTTCAATAGTCAGTTGAATACCTGGAATCTTGCTTACGAAGATTTGGAATTAAATGGAACTAGTCTTTTAAAAGGCTGGCCTAACTCCTCTCACGTTGCTATTAGCGACCGTCATTGCAATGTACACTTGGTCGATATTGAAACAGGACATACGGTTTTGATTACTCGTCAACTAAATACGAATGAGAAAATTTTAGAAATTCTTACACTAACCGACGAAAACGGTGATCGTTTTCTGATTATTCAATATACAGGAAAAGATTCACCGTACTATCTGTACAAACTTGTCACGAGTGGGAAAGAGAATTTTATTGAAGTTGAAGATCAAAAGCTATTGCATGGATATTCGGATTTCCGTATTGTGTCAGGAACAATATCGTCAAAGCACAATATCTTGATTCTTGGATCACGACATGGTGCCGTCGCTGTGTACTCCCTTTCTTCGTACGATCAAGAACGTGCTATCCGGTCAGAATGTTGGCGTCGAGTAATTACGGACGATTGCATTAGCTCTATGTCAGTTGCACAAACGGGCTCGGCGGGCGCGATCGATGTACTTTTGATGTCTCGTTTGGGAAGCTATTGTGTTTGTCGATTTTCGGCTGATCCTGTGCCTAAAATGGAGAAGTTACATATGAATCGCATTTCTAGGGGTTCCATAGAAGGGGTAAGTTTTTAAAATTTGCAGATGTTTCAATCTTTGCTGACACATTGATAGTCTACATATCTCTCGGGTGATCTTATTGTTTGGGGTTTTATGAAGGACAGTTTTTTTGCATGGAATGAAAGCAAACAGTACGACATAATGTCAGAAACTTGCGGTGGAGCGCACAGGGCTTGGTGCTTTCAAATTAGCGGACCAGACACTTGGTCCCTTCTATACACCAAGTCGACATCGGTAAGCTAGCCTGAATTTGAGAAGCAGCCACTTTTTAGCTAACTTATGAAAGATACACTTGGTTCAGTCTATGGATCCGTCCATGAAGAATTCGAAGATAAGCCCAGTTTTGCGAGGCGGATTTCATGGCCGTGAAATCAGAGCCATAAGTGCGTCTCCAAGAAGTAATAACACGGATGCCATTTTGGTAGCATCAGGCTCCGAGGATACCTGCATTAGATTGGCAAATGGTAAGAAACATCTGGATTGACATATGAATATTCTTCTGACAAGTCTAGTGTATAACAATGGTCTGGTACAAACTTTGTCTGTGCTCCGGCGCCATGTGTCGGGCATTCAGAGTCTCAAATGGTCTTCGAAAGGTGATTTCCTTTTTTCCAGTTCCGCTCGCGAGGAACTGTTTGCTTGGAAAATAACTCTTTGCGACGAGAATGTTTATGCAACGCCGGTTGGTGATGCTCCCGTGAGCACAGACTTTCCAGACTTGCGTGTGATGGATTTCGCCATAGAAGAGTACGTCGATGGTAATCAGCAGATCTACGTTTTGGTAGCTGTGTACTCTGATTCTTCAATCAGAATCTGGAAGTTTTCAAACAATACGTTTGAACTTCTACTCGAAGGAAGGTACAAAACTTGTTGCCTTTTCAATGTGTCGCTCTGTACCGTGGGCAACTCATTGCTACTGCTCGTCGGAAGCTCGGACGGCTTTGTTACATGTTGGAACGTGGACTGCCTGCACAGTTTGGTTTTTGATACGAGTTGCATTGTTGAGAACTTCCCAATTCCGTTGTGGTCCATTCAAATGCATCAGTCAAGCGTTAAAGCTATGGATGTATTTTCGCTGAGCGAGAATGATGAAAAGGAACCAAAGCTTTTCATCTTGACAGGTGGTGACGACAACTCTGTTGCTGTTCACACTTTCAATAGCCAGGGAGTCTTACAAAGATCATTCGCTCAGCCTTCTGCTCATGCATCCACCGTGACTTCGATCCAAAGATTGTCCCGTGATATATTTATATCTGCTGGTGTTGACCAGAGAGTACGAACTTGGCGCTTGACCTATAGTGACATTGATGGCGGGGCAGAGTTTCAAATGGTTGACGACAGATATACCGTTGTTTCCGATACTGGATGTTTGGAGGTAGGAACAATAGACGGAGCGAAAAAACTGATGATAGGTGGTGCAGGATTTACCACTTGGGATCTGGAATGATTTTTTTTTTTGGACTTGGATCCGTATCTGTACAGGAAAATGACACCTTGTATATAGTAGAGTGTATAATTAGTGAAACGATTTCATAATCTCTTCAGTAACTGTACATAGCTGCTCGTAGTCTACAGATCCAGTTATTCTACTGTTTCACTGCTGTAAGAATTTCCAACTCCTTACTTGCAACCCCGACTTGACGCCCCTTCTCATCCCCGTCAAACTGAACCTGTTTTAGGTCATACGTTCACTTAAACACGTCATATTTACACCGCATGAGTCCGTTTTGATCTGGCACTTGTCTTACGAATTCCACCACTTGCAGTGACCTGGCTTTTGATACGTTCCACTGAATTTGTGCTAGAAGCCACACGTCGCTGTGCTCCTCTTACACCCGAGCCCTTTGGAGACGCAGAGGCGCCAATAGTCGTAGAAAGCATCGTAGTAGTAGTCGTCACTGCCGAAAAACTGACACTTCGTCTTCCTGGAGTCATGTTTGACTGATTCCTGGTTTTGTGAACCACAAGTCCTGCTCCCTCCGATTGGTGATCATAAGCTGAACCTAACACAGTATCCGCATCTCGGTTATTTGAATAGTTTGGGCTCATCGGCTCGTCAGAACCCTCATTTCTGGTCACATCTATCGAGCATGATCTCATATAGGGGGATTTTCTTGGTTGGCCGGGAGTTGGAGCTGGAAGAATTGAGTTGCTTTCCACAAGAATTCCCCGCTCTGGAGTTCTCGGAGGCTCAGCTTTCTCCGTCAGTGAGCTCAGAGGCACCAGTGAACGGTGCCCAGAAAGCTCTGCGATTGGATTTCCAAGACCCATTGTGAATCTCCATTCCAAAAACTCTTGCTGATGCAGATAAAGCCAGTGCTGCTGGGGCCCAACCACCATTCCAGGACGCATGAATCGCATGTATGATATGACTTCGTTTGCAGTAAATCCATATTTGTAGATTAGAAATGCACCAATAAGACATCCTGTTCGGCCAAGTCCTGCTTTGCAGTGTACTGCAATCAGTCTGTTCTCAGAAATGACGTCAATGCAAATGCCGATGAAACGCTGAACAACATCCAGCTCTGGACATGTACCGTCTTCGAATATCATATCAACGTGCTCAATATTCCGTCTCTTGAATATTTTTTCATCATATAAAGGACTGTTCAATCTCACTACTGTCGATACTCCATTTTCTGTGAAGAACTCAAGAACAGATCGCACAGCTAGAGGCATTTTTTGCGGATTTATGTCGTCGGTGATAGCTGGATACTCTGGTGATGCAAATGCGATGAAGTGTGGAGGAAGAACGTTGAAGTCGCCGTTTTCTACTCGCTCGTACCGCTCATACCTTGCATCATTAGCTAAACCCCCAAAAAACTCATCACAGCAAACTCACTCTTCCAAATCAAAGTTGCGAATATCGAGTAGACCCTTGTCCTTCGCTTTCCATACACCGTAAACAACATCTTGCACCGAAAGGGTAAAATCCGCGGCAGAGTAGCCTGCATCTCGGAAAGGCATAATTGGAGGTTCTATCTCGGCAATGGGCGCAAGTGCAAGATGAGGCGGCCATGACTGGATCAGAACCTACAATTTGACAGTTAATGACAACAGCTTGGTTACATAAATGTTTCAAGCTCACCATATAGCAACATAGAATGCAAGCAGCGTTGGATCGGGACCTTGCGTCCGTCCGTGAGTAAAATACGACAGACCGATCTTTGTTTTCTGGTTCCTAATTATTTAGTTTGTCAGAAACGTTTGCTAAACCATCCAAAAATGCTCACCCCCAGAATTTCATGCAAAGCAACAGCAAATCGATACAGATGCCCAATGTGCAAAGGTCCAAAGTCATGAAAAAAGGCGTTATATGAAAGAGTCTTGTCTACCGTGAAATACACAGCATTTTCTGAATCTCGCGGGGTGCTATCAAAAGCACCAAGATACAGTCGATCTGCAAATGTCAGTACAACTACTTCCGGCGATAAGAGCTGTCTGTTCATACCTTTTAAGAACTCAACAGTTTGAATCTTGCGTCGCCGCGGGGAGCTTCCAAGTACGGACATTACTCGCAATGTCTGTTGATTGTGTAACGCAAAAGCTGATAGATGCTAAAGCGTACAAGACTCACGGGGATTTTCCGAAAATCGCTGCTTGTATAAGGACCGAGGAACTAGAAACAATGAAATTGATATATAGTATTGTCACGTCAGGCCAAAAAAAAACAATTGAATGCATGCAGTCGTTGAATATACATATAGTCGTAGAGCAACTATATATAGTTGAGATAGCTTATATGAAAGCGTGCACACGAGCGCCGCGTGCGCATGCATGCCCATATACTTTTGTTGTGAAGTTGTCATTTGACGCGCAGAGGTAAACTAATTACACGTTGTCAGGGCAACGACGTCTGCGGCTGAGAAGGATCGTCTCCCAACGCTTTAGATCGTTAGACCGACGACCCACCCACCTAGTTGAAACTTATAGTTTATATAGTCCGGCTCGATGATGGAATGTAGATGAGATTAGGTAGTTAACTTCCTATCCATATCCTCAAAGTCGTAGCTCAATCACGCGTTCAAAACTCCTGGCCCGCAGACTCACGCAGGGCCCCGCGGCGCTTCAAGACCGCACCTGCCGCAGATGTAGACTCTGGCACACATTCCCACTCGATCCTTCTCTTTCTCCTGCGACTTCAACTCTTGCTTTCCTGCCGTAGCGTCTATGAGTGTTTGTGAGTTTGCTTGCTTGTTTGTTCGCTTGATAAGTCAGTCCCCTCTTTGCTTGTCTGCCCACCATGCCTGATACACTGAACTCTGAGCCGCACCGAATTCGTGAAGTTCGCGATCTCGATCAATCGCGCATTTGTACGATTGAAGCAAGTTGGGACATTTGAAATTATTTTTTTTGGGAAGAGGGAATTGAGTTCATGGGATAGTTACGCGCAATGTGGAGTCACATGTAACATTATTTTCCATTTTTTTCATGCTTAGAGGAATCTCTCCTGATATCTAGACTAATGTCGACCGAGACGTGTGTGCCAACCGATTTCGAAGTCGTCGCAGCTATCCGAGCCATTCGAGAGAGCCAACCAGGCTTGGGGGCTGCTAAGTTACGTCTTCAAATCAAAGAGAAAGAACCGACATGGTCAGTTTCACTGAATCGACTCAAAAATTTGCTTCATTCTCAGTTAGATCCTGCTGATTCGGGTCTTGAAATTCCAAAAGATGTTGTCCGACGACTGTACTCCAATGATACAAAGTCAGTTATCATTAAGAATCTTATAGTGCCGGATCCAGTCGAAGTTTTTGCATCATCTTCAGGCGGAAAGGGCTTGCGGATATCCAGTAAACCTGGAAATCAGAAAGCCAAGGTTGAGGCCGGTACCACTCTTTGGACTGAGCCTGCTTTAGTTCTTACGCCTCCATTATCGTTGATCCCCGCAGTCGTCACTGGCAACGCTTGCTCATTTTGCGCACGTCCGTTTCAAGGAGCTTCATCTCTTATAGCGAGCTGTACGACGTGTGACGGAAGGTGGTGTTCCAGCCGATGTAAAAAGTCCGATTATTTACACAGACATATACGGCATGGACAATTTGCGTCGGATTGGACCGCTATTGAGCGCTATGGAGTGGAAAATGAGTGGGCTGCAATCGTTCGTTACGCTTACTGCTTGGCAACCAAAATTTTTGCTCAAGACTATGTATCTACCCCCAAAGCGCAGAATGGGACACAGCTCAATGCCGAGATTATTAGAGAAAGCATAAGCGGTCTTGCTAAAGTTCGTCAAGATGTTCGACAGCGGGTGGATCCTTCTTTCGAAAACCCATTTGTTCAAGAGCAATTTACTATTATGTGGGAAGATGGCTATAAACTGTTTTCAAAGTTTTTTCTGCATTTTACATCGCATAGCTATGAAGACTTTCTTTACGGCATTGGCATGGTAAATGTGAACAATCTGGATGGCAGCATATACCTGATTCATTCGCATTTAAATCACAGCTGCGAGCCAAACGTGGATGTGAAGATAGTTTCTCGCACTGCCGGTGTCAAGGTTATGACCAAAATAGACCTGAGTGCAGGAGAAGAGCTTTACACTTCATACGTGGATACTCGACGAGATCTGCAAACACGTCGTACACAGCTTTTGGAAGGTTGGGGGTTTTGGTGCCGTTGTGCTCGGTGTGAGAGAGAAGCGAAGGAAGCTGATAAATTAGCGACTGAGTGAATAAAAGTTTTGCATACTAAGGTCGCGTCAAATTGATTCCATAGCTCCAGTGAGACATTTACGAAAAATAACAACTTTCGATGTCAAATCCTTCGAAATCATTTGGACATGGATGCAAAAGTTGATTGGGTACTTCACAAAGATCGTCAACAAGTTATCTACCTGCGTCTGTACACTAGTGTAAATGGTTGGGTATTTTATATACATAAAAGCGAGATGTAACTAATCATGAAATGCCAAAAAATCTAACGCCTGCTTCCTCTCCCGAAGAAGTTTTCACGAATTGAGCTGAGCCGCGACGTACTAAAATTTCAAGAGCTTTGCGTAGTAGCGCTTGATCAATTCCTCGAAAATCTAAGTAAAACCGTATTAGAATAATTATCTCAGCGTTTTATGCAAATGAAGCTGACCTTCTGAAGTAGACTTGTTGCCGTCTGATATTTCGTACAAGGTTAAAATTGCATTCTTTTGACCAGTCGAGTCGATCTGTGTATGGTGATAACGTATTAACATGGGAACACAAATTACAACACGAAATCTCACTAACCCATTCTGATATGATGTTTGCCCACTCGTCTGGACGCCGCCAATAGATCAATGCGCTTGTACTTTTGCCCTCTGCTCCATTGATCCACTCAGCATCTCCCTGTTGTACGAGATGTTCAATGACTTCACGACACACATCAGGATGAAGTGATCCTTCAAATATTATTAGTAAGGACGTGATGTATTCACTTGGAAAATAACATACGATTGATACTTTTATTGTTGAAAAGGTCCCACTCAATAGCGACGTTCAAGTTGATGCGCCAAATTCTATGGTAGCGGCAATACGCGAGAACAAGAGCGTTCCAGAGCAAAAGTTGTGAAGACCATGTTTGACTATTTGGCTGACGCGTGAAAAATGGCGGAAAAGAATAAATAGAAGGGAACGAGAAACCGGCCGAGTCGTCGTTAGTGGCTTTGATTGATGATTCGTCTCGAGCTGGGACCGTAGAGGCACCTAACCGAGCCATAATTGGTGTTATGCAAACCCAAAGTGATCGGTGAAACCGTGCTACCAAACTGCTTTTCAATCACGTCAGCGAATTGTATACATCCATGGGGTATGACGACTTTTGCGTCATCCTTAATCGTAAATAAGATCCAAACTAACTGACCGCGTGCATCTCGAATTGTGACAACCACAGTATATCAAGATCATGATAAGTCCCAATTGTGACATAATCACATTGTCAGCCGATAGAATTGCAGAAGTACGCCACAGTATCCAGCGCTGTACTAGATCGATCGTGGCAACTTGTTACACTCCGCGTCTTAGAAGCAAGCATCTTTTTCGTCCAGGAGTTTCTACGAGTCGGACTTGTTCGATTGACTTGGTCTAATTTGGACTTTGAATGAGAAAGATATAATGGCGCGGAAAATTGCCGCAGTTTTGTCCTGCGTAATATTCTGTTTCGCTATCTTATCGTCCGCTTTTCAATTGCCGTTTGGATTGACCCCACAAAGTCCTGAACTCGACAGTAACAAAGACAACTTAATACATACAGATTATCCTGAAGGATTTTCTTTACGGCATATTTTCCATCATGGAACATCTGAGAATCCCACGTTGCACAAAAGGCTAGACGTCACGCCTGCAGATATTATCAGCTACGCAAATGAAGATAAGAATGGAGTCGACACTTCAAGTTTTCGGTTGTCGTCAGTTTCTCGAAAAGTCACACGAATGGCTAAGCGAGACTCTGATACTATGGAAGAGCTGGTCTCTATAGCAAATGATCCTTGGCATAGAAACAACGATGCGTTTGTGCAGGATTACGACTGGATTCATGAAGTTATTCCGGTTCCAAATATTACGGATAAAGCCACCCTTTCTGCTCTGGCAAGGATGACAGCGGACGCGTACATTAGCCTGCCAGACAACACGAACTGGCTTGATGTTGGAACCCCGTATAACGAATCTAATAATCCGTTTGGCTGGGAAGATACGGGTGTGCGCGGTCACGTATTCGCGGATCGAGCAAATTCAATTGTCGTGATTGCAATTAAGGGCACTAGCGCTGCTTTGTTTGACAATGATGGTGACACAGCAGCCAAGGATAAAGTCAATGTAAGTTATGGTGCTTTGATTGTGGACGTTTGATTAACATTCAGGATAACTTACTGTTCTCGTGCTGCTGTGCTCGAGTGAGCTACATGTGGACGACTGTGTGTGATTGCTATGATTCAACATACACCTGCAAGCAAGATTGTGTTGAAGATGCCCTGTACTCCGAAGATAAGTACTACCGTGCGCTGCTTGATATTTACCGCAACACCTCGGCTACGTACCCGACAGCCAATATTTGGCTCACTGGTCACTCCTTGGGAGGCTCGATGGCATCACTTTTGGGCCGAACATTTGCACTACCAACTGTCACGTTCGAAGCGCCACCGGAGCGACTAGCTGCAACACGGTTGCATCTACCATTTGCACCCATTCCTCCTGAGGAGGATATGATCTGGCATATTGGAAATACTGCTGATCCAATCTACATGGGTGTATGCAACGGTCCGTCTTCAATTTGCTGGATGGGAGGTTATGCAATGGAGACGCAATGCCATTCCGGATTGGAATGCGTGTATGACACAGCTGCGGATTTGAAATGGCGCGTTTCCGTATCCAGTCATCGTATTCGGGCTGTTGTGGATATGATAGAGTCGTACAACTCGACTCCGGCATGTACTACGACCGAGGCATGTAACGACTGTTTTGATTGGAATTTTATTTGATTGATGTACTCGCTTTTTTTCGGGAGTTAATTTATGCATTATTGATAATTCTACATACGTACCTGTAACAGTGCTCTCTGTTTTTCAATTACGCAATGGGGCAAGTTATATCGGAGACCATGTAACTTATATTGAAACACTAGACAAAACGTAAAACGAGAAGAAACAGAAAAAACAGATCATTAAGTGAACAAAAAAACAGAACCATTTAGCCAGTAAAACCATTCACCCATAATACTTGATCAAAACTCCTTGTCCCTATCAGACATGCCCTGGACAGGATATGGATACATTCCTGACCGATGCATTCCCATACTCATAGCAGCGGCAGCACGTTGTTGTTGTTGTTGCTGTTGTTGCTGAATAGCACGTTGTTGTGCAGTGACCAACGCATGATCATCTTGCAAGTCCTCTACGCCGAGCGGCGGAGGAGCAACACCCACTGGCTGTTGCATTGGTGGCGGCGCAGCTTGTGGTGGTGCAGAAGGAGCAACGGGCTCTTCTGGCGCGTTCAAACAGGCTTGAATAAGATTCTTTCCCTCGGCCTTCGTTACAAGAGGTTGAAGTTTTGGAGTGGTGAACGTATATACGAGACCAGTCTCCGACACTACAAGCAGAAGAACTTGGGTTCCGGTGAGCATGGACAGTTCATACGCCTATAGACACAATTAGCATTTCAGACCACAGACTAACACAAGGATCGATGGAAGATCTGTGCGTACCTTTTTCATGATGCCCGCTTTCCGCTTTGAGAATGTAATATGGCGACGCGACTTGTCATCAATGAACTTGATCTCGATCTTGCGACGCTCGCGCTGGGGCTTTGGGTTTTCATCGTCGTCGTCGTCGTCATCGTCGACGCGTGACTTATCTTTCTGCAGCTTTGGCTGCTGCTGCTGCTGCTGCTGCTGCTGCTGTTCAAGCAAGCCGTCCTGTTTAGCGATGCCGGACATGACGCGTGTGATTCGCGGTTCTGCTGAGAGCGATGTGGTGATTGACGGGCCTTCGGAACCTTAGTAGTGTAGCAACCTCAATGAAGGATTTCCAAAATGAAAAGACTGGCGACTAAAGCAGCCCGAATAGCAGAAAAGAGAAAGAGGCGGGCCAGATGTCGACGAGGTCCTAGGAGGTTAGGTGGAGAGGATGGAGGAGGCGAGTGAGGCGCGGTGATGGGAAGAGAGAAGCAGAAAGGGTAGATGCGGAGGGACGATCCAAAAGAGGCAGAGGCGAGAGAAAGAGGCAGGAGCGGAGGCGAAACGGGGAAGCGTGGACGTGTCCAGAAGGGGGAACGACGGGCGGTTGAAAAGGGCAAAAATCCAAAGCGCCGCGCATCAAAGTTACCCGGCCTGAGTGCGCCACCGCTGCAATTACTGGAATAAGCCACACGCTGCTGGGCCAATCACAGCCCGCTCACCATAGTCTCCACACATGCATGGCCGCATGCGGACATTCCACATCAGCAGAATTTGATCATTGTTGTAGCTGGTTTGGGTAGATATTGTGTTGTGTCTACAATTGTATGTCTGTATCTACAGTAGTTGGGTGGTGGCATGTCTCGTGAAAATCTACTGGCCTCCCCGATCTCGTCGATCTCATCAACGAGCAAGCCGAGAGAGGAAGCGAACGACGAATCACCAGACACGCAGGAGAACGACATGTAATTCACAAGAGTATGGTATGTATAATTAAAGTAGATTATAGCTCGTACACCTTCACAAAGAAATCATCCCCTGCACCAGCCAGACCCAGTAATTCTAGTAATGTAGCTCCCGTGTACTGGAAATCAAAAACATGATGTGCAAGTGCAAACGACTAAGTGATATGCTTAGTACATAGCACGGAGTTTCCGGCGGGCCTCAATCTTCTTGAAGACGAAGAGGCAGAAAATACCGAGACCTGTAAAAGTTTTTATTAGTATGCCGTCAAAGAAAAAAAAAAAAAAAAACCGGGAAAACACAGCTGAGACGTACCGACAACGCCGATGAGGCAGAAAACGAGAATGACACCAGCTGGCAACATTGTGAATTATCAACTGAGGAGTGTTAGTATGACGGACGGATAGGGACTGGATAGGGAATTCAACAGCTAGTGACGACTCTCCGTATGCGATAGACGTCGACGTCACACGATACAGAACCTCGCGAGGCCACGAAGCATGCAAGTCATGAAAGCGCAGACACGAGAAGCCAATAGCCTGTTGAACAATAAGGAAAAAAAAAAAAAAAAAGACGTACCAAAAAGACTGCAAAGGGAGCAGGTTTAGATGACAAGCGGATGGGAAAGAAGGGAAAGCGGACAGGAGCAGCGCGTGGAGCAGGTGCGAGAAGCGAGAGATAAATACGGCGCGAGTTTTGTTAGGGCGGCTCGAAAAGCGCGCACGCGCTCCGATAAATTAGGACTGAGCTTAAGCCGTCATACCCCGGCCGCCACACTCCGCTCCGCTCTCGACACGCCCGCTACACACCGGCTCCTGCCCGCTCCACGCGCCTCGCGAGAACAGTCGTTTCGGCAACTGCTACGTTCTACAGGCACCTGCCCGCTGAGCCGGTTTTCTGCCGCGCCCGGTGCCGCCCGGTGCCGCGGAGGGCGGCAGCGAGGGACGGTGGGCGAGCCGCGGAAGTCCAGGAACGGCCTTGGTCGCGGCCGAGGACGTAAACAAAGCGCTGCCGGGCCCTTGACGCCAATCACCGCCCGGCTTTGTGCGCCGCACAGTCCGCTGAGCACCGCCTCAGCCAGTGCGGCTCGTGCGACTACGCGGCACGCTCGGCACGCCGCGGGCGGATTAGGGTTTTCTCTCGAGCCTGTTTCCCCGATGAGCTCGGCAGTCGTCATCCGCGCGCGGCCGTCGTCGGCGCCGGCCTACATATATGGTGACACTGTGGTACAGATCTCCGCATCCGGCGACGAAGCCATTGTTTCATCGCACTTCAGCTTTCACGCCGCGTTTTTGCCGGCCGATGCCCATCAGCAGGTTTTTGATGTTCTGCTGCTCTGCTCGCGGCATCGAGTTTGCTAAGCAGCTCGAGCTATGCAGAGACATGGCTATGTACATACTGTAGACTGTACTCAACTGCTAATGCTAGAGCTAAGAAACAGTAAACAACTACCTATGTACACAACCACTGTGGCAATTGCTACAGTTAACGCACTGCTTTGACTCCTGTCTTCAGCCGCACAAAGCATTATTACTCTGCAGAGAGATTTCTTTGTTAAACTCGTACGAACCGTTTATTGTACGAAGTTTGTGAACTCTTCTCGCCAGTTAAATGGTTACATAATGCACATCAGCTTTCTTACATATCATCTAAACCTTAAACAGCTGTATCCTCAAAGCTTTGCATATAGACAACTGTGTCGGCTTTAATACGAGTCTCATGCTCGAGTATACCAGCAGTATGAGATTTATGTCTACTGATATGTTTCGCATATTCCGTGTATCATGATGTCACAGATTTTTAGCCTACGGAGGGTACCGACAACCATTCTAGTCAATCAGCCAAAACCCGCCGGTCTCTCCCCTTTTTTCCCGAAATCAGAGCCTCTCGTGAAATTCAGCAAGTGTGTCAATTCGTTCGGACAGAGAAGCGCAGTATCCACATCAAGTATCAGCAGACCTGAGTCCATATCGAGTGTCACGCGTCGCGACTCGACTCCGAAAACATTCAGCGCCAATGGTTACAATCACGACAGCGAAAGCAGTCGGTCTTCGACCAGGTTGAAAAAAGTGATGGTCAGAAAACGCAATATCAAGAAAAACAGCTTTCTTTGTATGCAAGCCAGGACAAAAAAGAAACGCACTTTTGACGAACTTCAGATCAATCGGCCAGATATACTGAGGTTTGACGGAAGAATTGAGCAATATGTGATCTCGATTGAGCCTCGGCAAGATGTTCCTATGGAGCTGTACGACTGTCATCTATTTCATCAGCGCGATGACTTGGGCGTCTATTCGACCTTACTCGCACCCAGAACCGACAGGGTCGAAAAAGTTATCAACTCAAGAGTATCTTTGAATGACTCTTACGACACTTTCTCAGCATATGTGAAGCCGAGTAGCTTGCTGAATTCGCTCTCGGAATCTCGCCGGTTGCAGCTTCTAAAGAGCTGTCAGCTCGAGCAACATCCAAAAAGCCCGGAAATTACAGAGGTACTTTATTATATTACGTCTACTGCCTTTGATTCTCACACCTCGTAACAGGCCGTGGAGAGCATAATTACTAAATGCAAAACAGACGCTTCAGCCGAAAATCAGCTTTCGTCAGTCATCCAGTTTAGCGAAGCCTTCTGCAACAGCGATTTCAGTGTCGCTTTGCAGCACCTTTTTGATCATTTGCTCTCTGATGAACAGTCGAGTATAACTAAGGTCGACATGGCCACAAGTATTGTCATGTCTTACTCGCAGGCTCCTTCTGCGTCTTGTCCTGACTGTATTGGGGTTGTGGCCGAGTACTTGAAGTTTATTGGCTTACTGTCTCAGAAAGAAGGCTCTGATGCAGATGTGTCTCTGATAGAGCATTGCAGAAATCAAACCAAACGAGGTATGAATTTTTTTGGGTTACTGTGAAGACTAAAGGCTAATTTCAGCAGTCGTTGGTGCTTTGATGAATTCGTTCAGCTTCCATGGACTTCCTGAAACGTTGATTGAGCCTTATATCTCCACTATGGCTGATTTAAACGACTTCAGCCCTGCCATGGCAGCTCTTCTGAATGCGAGACTTGTGGGGCTCTCTCCATCACTCACGGTTGTTTTCAAACTACTTGTGAATTTACAGCAATTATCCACCGTTGATTCAAAGAAAAAGTTCTTGATAAATAACGATGACACAATATTGGATCAAAAAAATATCGGATTGTTTAGGCCGTATATCATGTCTCGCCGAATGAGTGCAGAAGGCTTTGCATTCATCCTTGAACATGGCTATGCTAGAACAACCGAGGAGGTGTTTTCACTACTGGATCTATCCCTGAAAGACAGGTCCAAAGATGAATCTTACAAAATTTTGTTTTCAAATCAAGAGCTATTTGTGAAAGCTATGGGCCAGGTTGCATTAAGAGCGACATACTTGGGGAAGCCGGCAGACCGCGTGCTTATCGCTGAATCCATGATGTTGACAGTGATTTCAACGCTTGCAGAGTTCTTCGGGCATGACGTATCTGACAAGTGTTATCGAATCATGGATGAGCTCTTACATCGCAACTAATGGAAGACTGGAGTTTTCGAAACCTCTGTGCCAAGGGAATCGATTAATGTGTATATAGGTGCACCTCACTTTAGAGATACTCAATACTGTATAATGACCAAACGGAACGTCAAGATTTACACAGGAAGAGATTGATGCGAGAAAAAAATCTTTGCAATGTAGATGACGTTTTTGATTTGGGTGACGGCCCTGGAGATATGCATTATTTACATAAGGCGGTGTGCCGGCCGTGTAGAACGATGGGAAAGCCTGAATGTAACAACGACCGAGAGAAACATAATCAACAACAATAGAAACAAGATAGTCTTGCACTTTTGAGCTCTGTTTTGATAGTGCGCAGCCTGTCCGGGGGAGTTACGTTAGCATTGCAGAATCTCTCAGCGAACAATAATGAAAACTTACCTGCTGAAGCTCCTTATCTGCAGCTTTTACATGAACCTTCATATTTTCGATGTTGTAATCAATTCTGTCAATCACCGATCCTTGGTCAATGACCATGGAATGTAGCTCTTTGAAAATATTGGAAAGTTCTATGATTCCCTGAGCGATCTGTGTGATTTCAGCCTCTCTTTGTCGGATAACTGCATCATTTGACGACTGCGCTAGTTGCCTGGATTGCTGTATCTGTGTCTGTGACCAAGAAACATCTAAATCGTCATCACTGTACGGGGTTTCTGAAACAAATGAAGTGTCATGTCCTGGCAACTCTGGAGAACGAGTCTCTTGCAGTCTTCGCAGATAAGTTGACTGTTTTTTGCGAAAGATGCTGCTAAGATTTTGCACTTTTGTTGCCAAAGAAATCTTCATATTTCTGCTCATATTGATTTGAGCCGATGTGACATCAGCCCGATCTGTCAACGTGTCGAGTTGTTGAATAAGTCGCTGACAATCATGAAAGTGCTATTTCCACAAACAAAAGTTCTTAGATTGTGCGATCAATAGAAACATTCAAAAGTACGTACCTGTGTGATTTCGCCTGTGAGTCTTTCAATTGTCGCTTCTTGCTGTGTGCGGTCATCAAATCCGGGCAGTAGATGTTGCTGCTGGAGTTTGTCAAGGTACTCGTTCTTCTCTTTGATTGTCTCCAAGATCTGATCCACCTCATCACCAATGTCAGTCCAAGATGGTGGGAACACTTCCATTTCGATTGTCGTATCTCCATTACCATTCATAGCTGCCCTATCGGAACCATTTAGAAGTGGATTCGCGTCCTCGTCAGTTCGACTTCCACCTAGCCGCTGCGTCGACTGATTGTCGAACTTATACTGCATCCCTTCGTCATTTTGTCGGCCCGTGGACAACGAATGCCTCCCAGAAGACTGTCTGTAGGCAATGAACAGACTTGTTCTATCGCGAAACATTATCCTTTCCCATGCAAAAATCAGATCACACAATTCATAAAAGGAATCATCTGGATCTGTCAGCTACATATATGTACGGAGTCCATTCTATGATGTAAGAGTTATGCGGGGCATGCAATATCTGTATGTACGAATGCGGCAACTTCAGCTACCTAAAGGGGTTTGTTCCCAGACGGTTACACATCTGTAAACTGTATCGCACATGACAGCAGCTGACCGCATGATATGTATGAATGATTGATTGATCTGTAGTTTACCAGCCTCCGTCATGTGTACATTCATCTCCCCATACATAGAAGTATAACGACACCCACGTTGATCGCTGTTTTTGGACCAGACAATTAACTCTACAACCGGATTGTTGCTTGATCTGTATTTTCAGTATTGATTGCGCCAGACCACGATCAAGTCAAGATCAGTCGCAGGTCGGTCTTGCAGTTTGAGAATGGCAACAGTGACACCACCTTCGTTATCGTACTTTTGTATTTTCAATCCAACATTTTGTTATAATGATGACACTTTGCTCGATCAGATCTTCTTCTTTGCTTCACGCTCAGATGATGTCTCGTCCGATGAACAGCTTCGCAAAGTAGGACTTATTCAAGGAATCATTTCGTTTGCAAGGTATGTCTAAGTACGCAGCTGCCATTTGAATACTTGCTCATGCAAAGTCCAGTGACTTTTCGAATAAGAAACCAGTTGAAATTATTGATACACGCAAGACCCGAACTGTTATCGTGGAAGTTGAGCCCAATTGGTGGGTAGCGCTATGTGTTAATTTCACACGTATTCAAACTCCTGTTCAGAAAGGCTCTACCGACGAGTTTCAGAATTCGAACCGCAATGTGGAAATAAAAACGGACGGCAAAGGACGATCCAATGGGAGCAGGAATTTCTCTTCCTCGTCACATATGTCTACCGCGTCCGTTTCCACGACGATGTCGGCCGCATCAGATACTGGGAGATCCTTAACACAGAGTCGGATGTCGGCTTTAACATCTTTCAGGAGAAGAAAGAAAGTGGAGATGAAAACTGACTATTCTCGAAAGGAAGTCCCCGGCTGCAGTGTTTTACACACACAGTTAATTCGAGGATACAATCAGTATAAGCTTTTGTACGGCAAATTCCCGCCTTCTCGAGATCGAGATGCGGATCGCAAAAAAGCCAAGAAGAAGTCGGAGTCTACAAACTCTAACGAACAATCGGCTGCCGCTGATGCAGTCGATCAGCCAGACAATGCAACCAGTGAAACTACGGCTCAAGATGAAGACAGCGAGGAAAAGAAAAATCAAGAGTTCCGGCAGAATGTCACAAAGTTCTGGAGCTGGTGGTTACATAAATGGGAGCTTTATATCACCAGCGTCGCAAATAGAGGCGGATTGCTTAACAACAGTTTTTTGACGCATTCGCTAACTCTCGGGTCTACTCCGACTTTAAGTTTTTCTTTTATGGACTATGCAAATGGGATCAAAATTGGTGGTCCCGGAAAAGTTTCTGATCTCACAAACGAGGCAATTCGGGCTATAGTCAGACGCGAAGAACGGAACGGTATGGTGGATTTAGTTATCACTCGCATGAATCGATTTTCAATGACCGCCCCTGGAGGCAGCCTTTTGGGAGTATCGCCCAGTGTGCGGGCACCTTCATCAATCAATTATGGAGATAACGGATCCACGATAGGCGGAAAAGAAGATTCATTATCTGTTTTGTCATCCCGCTCAAGAGGATCAAGATATCTGGAAGAAACCTTCTCTGATTATCTGTCAGATATAGACGAAACTGAAGATGACCCCTGTGACGAAGAAACGCTGATGTACGAAGAGCTTTTGAATGGCTGCATCTTTCAGGGCGTTGGATATATTTCACGAACTTCAGTTGCAGAGTATAGCCGTTGGATTATAGACAATCATATTTTTCCGTCTCCGCCCGCTATCGAAGGAGTTAAATGGAGTCTCTACTCCAACCGAGAAGACCCTGTCTGGCCGTTGGCGGCTATGGTATTTAGTTTCAAATATGGCTACAAGCGTCCAATTCCTGTCAAAAAACGCATGTCGAAGAAGTCAAAGCGGTTAGGTGTCAGTTCAAATTCGAGTAATGGAAGAGGTATGAGTCAACGTCGATCAAGTGTTGTCAGTACGTCCAAATCAGGAAGTGCTTCAAGCGCCCTTGGCGAGTTTCTGAACCCAAGTGCCTCAGGAAATTTAAAGAAAGTGGTGTCAGGCTCGACAATGGACTCCTCTTCTACGCAAGTGAATGAGAAGCACTCTGATACTAAAGAAGATTTGTCTGATGCTAAGTTTTTGGTTGGTTTACAGGCGGATTTAGATATGGAACTTGACGATGGCATGTCCGAAAATTCAGAAGACAGTCATGTAAGGGGTGCTGACATTACAACACGACCGGTGTTTATCTTGCGGAAGAAAAAGAAAAACAAAGATAAACTATCAACCATGGTTCAGCAAATGTCAGTAGAAGATAAAAGCGCTGGAGCACAGCCCAGTGTGGAGCAAGATGTTGTCAAGTCAAACGGTTCAAATGGTACTGCTGTCGAATCTACGGGTACTGACGACAAGAAGGATGCAAGTACCACAGCCTATGTTGAAAGTCGGGTCGAAGAAGGCACGCCAATATCTGCGGAACCGTCTATTACTGATCATCCTGTGGGAAACGGACTTAATGAGACCAATCAGCAAAGAATGGAACAGCTTCATGTGGTGATGTATAAGCGTGCTCCGTTCTTATTTTCCGCTTTTTATGATTCTTCAAAGAGTTCTGCATCTTTGAAAGATCCTGCATACTACAAATCATTACATCTTCGGCTTGGAACGCTTGTCGAGCCAATTTATCAAGATCTTGAACAGTGAAACCTTTTGTTTTGTGACTACAGTTATGCATGCGCAAGACTTGCTGGATTTTGCTGGACGCTGTGTGCACATGTCCATGATAAGCTCTAGTTTCGTAACTGGTATATAGTCGGCTGCAGTTCAAAGGCTGGTTCAAGCAAATCACATACACACAGTTTGGAATGGTGTTTTTCAATTGAAGGGCAAAGGATGAAGAATTTTTGGTGTTTTGCGGTATTATTGTTGGTGTTGACGGTTTAGATCTACGCTGTATGTACATAGCTGATTATAAACAGCCATAGTGGTTTGGAAAGAATACATACATTGATCAGGTTTCAAACTCGCATGTAGCACTACGTGTAGCAAATTAATTTAGGTGAATTTATGGACTTGCAAATCAACGTGCAGTTCACAAGTTCCACATTGATAGTTATGTATTAAGTTAAATCAACTCCGATAGTCCAAAAAAACCGCTTTCCACACACCAACCTGTCCATCTGTATCCAAAATCTTGAACAAACGACTCCGCTTGCTTGTTCGCAACTATGCCATTTATGCCGTAACCTTTTTCTCTTTCATATCCTGCTGCGTGAAGCCAGACAGTGCATTAGTAAGAGACATCAGCATATGTTGAGCCTTTTCGGCTTGAATCTTAAGCGTAGCCATTTCATCACGATCCACAACGATCTGCTGTCCACGACGCTTTTCTTCCTCTTTGATTACATCAAGCTCGCGGTGCAATGTAGCGTGTTCTGCTTCAACATTATTGAGTCTGAGCCGCATATCCTGGTTTGCCGTCTCAGCGTCCGTGAGTTTACTCGTCAGTTTTAGTACTTCGCTTGCCAAATGATCACGTTCTTGACTAAGTCGGCTCCTGGCATCTGCCTCGCCTTGTAATTCAGCACGCAAAGCTACTATCTCTGTTTCTTTCTTCTGAACCAATTTCTCAGTTTTCCTGCTAGAGAGACTTAGATCATTGAGCCTGGCACGAAGATCTTGATTTTCGCGAACTGCTTGTTCAACTTGATGGGCATTAGCCTCGTATCTCATTCTCTATATTAAAATTAGCAATGAATACCAAATCAATCTTAATAACTTTCAACGTACCGCTTGTTTCAAACGCTCTTGAACTTCATCGTCAGATTGTTTCAGCTTCTTTTCAGCTTCAATCACTTGTTTCTCGCGCTGTGAGATAATTGCTCTTAAAACAGTAATTTCTTGCGTCCTGTAGTGATTTCCGGTCAGTTATTGCAATCAGTAATAACTCGATATACGTACAGCTTTGCCATCTCATCGGCAATTGCTTGCTCCTTGTCAGATGTACTACTGAGCTGAAGATCAAGCTCCTCTACTCTCTTGCTCATCATATTCTTCTCGCCCTCAAGCTTTCCAATGATTCGCACACCTTGCTCCAACTCTTTCCTCCATAGCTCTGCATCTTTTTCAGATCTCTTCTTCGATTGAAGTAACTCTTCGCATTGCAAATCGAGTCTGTCTAAATCGTCCACAGCATTCGCCAGCTGGTCAGCTAAGTCGGTCTCTCGCTCATGTGATTTTCTAAGCAGTTCGTCTTTTTCAAGCACATGCGCTTGTTCCTTTCTCAGGGTATCTCGTAGCGCTTCGACCTCTAGTGCCAGTCGACTAGCTTCATCTGCAGCAGTTTTCATCTTCTTGTCAGCTTCCTGTAGCTGAAGTACCACTCTTTGGTATTCTTGATTATTGGCCATGACTTGCAGCGTTTCATTTCGAGCAGTCAACATAGGCTGCATAAGTATGAATAGTTTGCGCCACTCATTTTTCTCTTGAAACGCTTTTATGCTTTGAGCAATTGTATTCGCAGATTCCGCACGATAAAGTCTTTTGTTTGCATATCGTCGTTGAATGAATCCACGGGCTGCGCTTTGGATCCGTTCAACCAAATCCTGAACAAAATGAGCCCGTCTGTCTTCAAGCTCCGCAAGAACACTAGACCTGAAGAAAACTTTTGTACGTCCAACACGGTACGTAGACTCATGTAGTTTCAGCTCTTTCAGAATACGCTTGCACGCCTGCTGACCGTCCGTGAAACCGCTCTCGCCAGTCTTAGAACTTAAAATCCCCGACAGTGCAGTAGCCGGTACCAAGACTTCATATTGATTTCGGAACTCGGAAAATGACATACGATTTGGAAAGCCTGTTCGCGCAATACGTATGCCTTCCAAAACTCCATTGCAGCGAAGCTGATCGAGAACAAGCAACTTGTCCATGTTCTTCGATTGCTTCTTGTGATTCGGCAAAATGCAACGAACAAAGTGCGGCCTTGTGGAATTCAATTGACTCATCAAGCTCGTGAGCTGCTCTTTATGTCTCTGAGCCACTGTTCTGAATTGTCCTTTTTGTTTCTTGAACTTATCACTGTCTTCTGAAGAATTTGCAGAAAATAAGCTTGAGATATGAGGTTCCGAAGAGTTTTCAAGCAACTGCGTAATATTGTCATTGAGCGGATCTTTGTTCTTCTCTAGCCATCCGTCAGTCGAGTACTCAACTTCTGCTGCGTAATGCGTTAAAGTGAAGGCCTGTGTTAGCAATGAAGCCTTATACTTGGGACTCTTGTTAGACCACAAAGAGTGCAATTTCTCAGTGAAGGACTTGTCTGTTGCACCGGGCATTACGCAATCCTCGTCCAGACATGAAAAAATTCCGACAGGATTAGATTTTTCAATTAAATTGATCGTTGGCTGAAGATCATGTCCAAAATCAGTAAATTCCCAGTCGATGTTTTCTCTGGCGTATTCTTCTTGTTCAAGCACAAACATGTGATGATTAAAAAACTGTTGCAGTTTCTCATTAGTGTAATTGATGCAAAGCTGTTCAAAAGAGTTCGTGTCGAATATTTCAAACCCTGCAATGTCCAAAACTCCAATAAACATTGAGCTCAGATTGTCACCCTTCAATACCTCATTGATTCTTTCAACTAGATAAGCAAATCCTCGCTCATACAACGTCTTGGCAAGGGCATGTAGCGAGAATTGTACCTGAGTATCTGTTCGAGATTGATCCACCCAGTCTTTACCAGCTTTGACGCGAGGTCGCAGTAAGCCTTTCACGAATGCTTCCACGGGAATGCCTAGAACCTCACAAAGTTTCTCTGCTTGACTATGGTTTAAAAGTCGCGCTTGGCCTGAAGATCTTTCAGCACCGATTTTGAGATTTCCGATGTGCAAAACTCCCGCAATGACGCGGAAGAAATTGATCTGTTCTGTCTCGGAAAACTGCATAGTTCTGAACGCCTGCAATAAACTTTGAAATTTCTCAGCATCGGAAACTCCAGGTATCACTTTATCACCGCCTCGAAGATATAAATAGTCTTCTGTAGCTCCATCAAGTAAAAGTGATGCTCGGAGACTACTAGGTGCGCCTTTCAAGAGCTGATAAAAGATATGGTAGTTGCGTTCCAAAGAACTTTGAGTAACAACTCGAGTCTTCTCAAATAAATAGTACTCTATGTTTGCTCCACAGATTTTTCCTGTTTGATCGAAACCAATTTTGATAAACTTTCCAAATCTCGAAGAGTTGTTGTTTCTTGCGGTCTGTGAGTTTCCAAAAGCCTCCAGAATAGGGTTGGCCTGCAAAATCTGCTGCTCAAAAGAAGTGTGTTTAAGAGATTCAATATTGTTGCCCTTCTTTGCTTTTGTACTCGTTACCGCGGCTAGGTATTGAATGATCTTCTTGGTATTTTCAGTCTTACCAGCTCCCGACTCGCCTGTAACAAGAATTGACTGGTTTTCCTTTAATTTCAGCATATTTCCAAGAGCGAGATCAGTCACCGCGTAAACATGAGGAATGGACGTTTCCGTCGATTTACTCTTGAACATAGAGATGAACTGGTCTCCATATATAGGAAGATCGCGATAAGGATTCACCGCTACAAGAAAAAGACCGGAATACGTCTAATGCTCGTTAGAAGCTGTATAACACAGTCTATAAAGATTTAGCTCACGTAGATAATGTCGGACATGTAGCGGGCCTCAAGATTGTGAATTACAGATGCCTCGCTTAGATGTGGAAGGTCTGCCATATCATCCGCTTTATCGAATTTCGGTGGGTTCACTCTTGAAATACTGTCCTTACTGACAACGCGTTCCTTGTGCTTTATGTTAGCAAAAAGTCAAGCAAGAAACTCATTACATACCGTGTTATCGGAACACGCAACACGCAGCATCCCATTAGATTCGCTGACGACAGTGGCTTGAATGAAAGCGAGATTTGGATCAGGTACCCATACCAATAACTTGCTAGGATATTGTGTATAGTCCTCATTGATCGTAGTAGATGCTTCATTGCTTGTTTGGCCTTTTTGACTTTCAGTAGCAATATCAAACGTATCGTAAAGACTCTCCTCGTCGCTATCTTTGTGTGATGCGAGCGTGCTGCGAATCTGACTTGGTGTAAATGTGTGTCCGCGTTTTGAACCCCCAGTCATAAAAGGTGATTGTTGCTCGCGATTAACGTTCTGCCTATTTGGCGATAAGGGCACCAGTTTGTTTGGCGACATCGAACGATTGAACGGCATCGTGAATGTTGTTGGTTCCAGCTCTAGCCGCTGTGCAAGTATGGTCTAGTGTCACACCTATCCAAAAAATGGCTATCCCAATAGCGCAATGCCTTTACCAAAACAAACTCCAGAAGCAAATGAATATTTCGAGGGCTATAAATGCATGCGACGCGCGTCGAGATGTTCGATATCGCAGTAGGCGTGCGCGCAGGCAGAGGTGTACATATAACAGCCGCACCTCAGGTCTTGTTTACAAGCACACACTATGCAAACACGCGTGGTTGCCATGGAAACATGCGAACTTTGGGGATCACGCCAACCACATATACATATAACTCTAGACTACATACGATTTAACGCATTGTATATATGTACTGCATATAGACAGTTAAGTGATTCTATACAAAAATGGCTATTTGCTACAGCTTAGTACTGTAGTTACTTATGTGCAAAAAATGTTATGACATAGCTCTCAGAGCCAAAAGCTTGAAATTCTCATAAATCAAACTTCAAAGGTCATACCTCTCAGTGCAGGCCCCTAACTACAGCCCTTAACTACTAATCATATACAAATAAAGTCGGCTATTAAGCTGCAAGCCCAGTGTGGTTTTTCCAGAAACTTCAAATCGGTGATTGCCGTGGTCAAGGAAAAAATCGTATTTTCAGTTGATCACCGATACAAGTTGTCCGTGTATCCATCCACGCTGGCCAAAATGGGCAGTGTCCATTCGACAATGCAATTATTGAATGAACTAGCATATGCTGACATGGACCAGACATGGATGGCTTCCGCGCAACCTTCTCCGATAAATTCGCTAGTGCTCGTGTTTGAATGCACAAAAAGTTCTCCCGAAGAAATGAAAAGCCTTCAGTATGTCCTGCCATTTACTTCACGGTCACAGCTTGGCATTCGCACCACTTTTGAACGTCGTGATGGTCCGGAATGTCAAATGAACCAAAGAATCACAAAGCTGTTCCACGCTCGAATGAGTCACGAGTTTCTTTGGTATATTTGTCGTAGTACCGAGCCAGTTTTCGGTTGAAATCCTTGTTTTTGCTGTTGATAGACATGATATCGGCATCACTGGAGGTAGTTTTCCTGGTTTTTGACATGCGCTTTTGATCAGCATTCCGTATATCATTCGCCAGCAAATCAACTGCTGCTGCTGGCGGTTGATTGTCTGCAAAATCCAAAGGAGACCGGAAAGCTCGCTGAGAATGCTTCTTTTCCAGCCGTCCTTCAGTGGTGGCATTATTGTTGTCTTCCTGATGTTGCGGAGTCGTTCGCGGTAACTTCCTTGCTGGCTTAAGATGATCGATCTCCTTCTCGTATGCACGCTGTGCCGATTTCGAAAAGTCTGCGAGTCCCGTTAGCAACCAAAGAAAGCTCTAGAGTTGAAAGAGTTCACAAACGTACCTGCAAGAACTGATTTATCTCTTGCCATCTTTTTCTGCTCCATACGCTCGTCCCACTTCTCTGACTCCTCGACAGTCCAATCCCATGCTCTCTTTCGTTCGAAGTCTTCACCTCTCTCCGACGCTTCCAACTTGGCAAGTTCCAGCTTTGCATCAGCCTTTTTCCTCTCCAAATGACCCTTGTCAGAGTCTTCCTTATTTCGGCGATATTCATTAAATAGCTCTTGCTTATTAGACGTCAAAGAATCGTTCTATAGTGCAGTTAGTAGCTGAATGATTGACTGTAGCTCATGAACCATACCAATTTGCGGCGAAGTTTCTGAAATCGAATCAAACGATCTCCTTTACTCTCAGCTTCTACTTTAGTCAAAGAAGAAGAAGACGTGTCGTTGTCCATGCTGTTCTTACTGGCGGCTTCATCATTAGATCGACTTGGGCCTGAGCCTGAGCTTTCAATGTTGCTAGACATGGTGTTTAGCTTTGTGATGAAGACAATATCAGAAGTAGAGGTGTGAAAAAAGTTCTGATTCGACAGAATACTCAAAAAACTTCTGAGCACAGTCGCTAATTCAAGTATCAAAGAAAAAATCAATCGCGCAATAGAAGTTCATGAATGTAACTGTTTGCAAGCTTGACTGTGGGCGATGCTCATTTACAGCGGCTTACGTAGTTACTTATGTGATAAGCAAAAAATATGTGCAGTAAATTTACGTTTAAAGCTTTTCCAAATACGGACTGTGACACTCCACGTTAAGTCATAGTATGGCTATTTGGAACTCTAAAAGCACCCCGCTAACTGTGTAACTACGTAACCTAGGCCTTGACCGATCGCGCGCTTATCCGCACGTTGGACGATAAAACGCATGCACATATTTTTTGAATTCCACAGATCCAACACAGCGCTCCAAGTACATATCACTTTCGAATCTGCCATAAACTTCCTCGGTACGCGTATTTCTTTAGACTAAAGCAATATGGTGTCACATAAGGAGGCTTTTGGAAGCATCGGTGGCATGGTTGACTCCAATCAAACGCCCCAGCATTTCACGATTGAGATTCCGCTGCGATCGACCACTGCTAAGAGCGCTTCCGGAGAACATCTACAAGGATCGGCTGGAGAGAGATATGCTCGCTCACCAGGTTCATCTTATCCGAATGCCAGGAATGACGATACAGCGTCCCTTTTGGTTGGATCTCCCATGTATGACGAAGAGAATGAAGACAGTTACTTTGGAGATTCTTTTGGCCGCGGCCGCAGCTTACGCTCCGAGAGACCACAGAGACCACTTGTGCGCATTTTCAAGCGCTTAGCTCTTCCGGCGATCATATTAATGGTGATTTCTTTCTGTGCTTTGACTGCCGCTTCGATTTTCAAGGTCGTGTCCACAGGAGCACCCAGTCTTTACGCGAAACAAGCCCTTACGATCAACGTCACATCAGTCAATGTCGTGGATTTATCTTCCTCAGGACTACGGACTCATATTGTTGCGGATGTTTGGTTTGATTCTTCAAAAGTGGAGAACCCTCTGGCTCGTAACTTCGGCCGCTTCGCCACGCGTATTATGCGCAAGGGAGAGGTTATGGATACTTTCCTGCATATCTCGCGAATTGATGAGAAAGGAACACCCATTTTTTTCGGTCGTGCCAGCATCCCAAATATCGTTGTTGACTTGCGCGATAAACATGTTACCAACGTCGATTTTTTCAGTACGGTGAGCGACTTAGCCGCCATGACCGACATTGCCAGAGTTGTCGAACAATATCTGCACGGAGAGTTGAGCAAAGCTCTATTTCGGGGTGATGCTGATCTTCCGTTGAGATCAGGTATTTTGCCTCTCGGAACTCACCATGTCACGCACGATGTGGAATTTCAGCGTATGTTCTACCTTTGTACTCCATGTCTGATTCTAACAGAAGTGTAGCATCCATTGGCTCCTCCATTCCATTTTCGGTTTCGCAGTTCAAGTTTATGGAAGCTCCATCTCATAATGGCATCCAGGTTATGGTGTCTGCTAAAGCGCATAATCCTTACCCTATCAACATCAACCTACCTGCCCTCGATTGGGTTATCGAAGCATCTGCATGTTCTCCGAGTCAGCTTGTAGATTTGGCTGCTGCTCATTCCGAGCCGATCGTTGTACGTCCACGACAGGATGTTCATCTACGGGTTACGTCTACCGTTGACTCTCTTCCTCGCCCGTTCACAGTTCCATGCCCAAATACAGAACCCGAATCATCTGCAATGGATGGATATTTGCGCAAATATCTTGCCGGTGAACAAATCACACTTTTCGTGCGCGGAAAGCCAAAACAATCAATTCCTAATTTCCCCCCTTGGGTGACCAATATGCTTGAAATGATATCGATACCCGTCCCGGTTCCAGGTCGCAACAGTGATGACGGCAGCAAAGAAAACATGGTTAAATCATTTGGTTTGACCCGAGTGAAAATTTCTATGCCGTCGCGAATTCCGGGCTCTGGAGGTTCTTCGCTTCCTCGTCTCTCGGCTCTTGTGAATGCGGTTATTGAGCTTCCTAAAGAACTCGATTTTTCTGTTTCAGTTGATAAGTTGCGTGGCATTTCAGACATGTTTTACTTGGGAGATAAGTTTGGTATTCTAGAGATTAAGGAATGGACGTCCGCGCAAAGTTTTTACACACCGGAAGGCTACATTCAGGTCGTTGCGGAAATTACCGATATTCCTATTCAGATCACCAATCAAGCCATTTTCAAAGAGATTGCGCGGCGAATTTTCTTCAATGATGAAGTAAATGTTGACTTGAAGGGAACAATCGATGTGGCATTGGGTACGCCTGTTGGGGAGTTTCAGATTCACAATGTTCCGGCTGAAGGTTCTGTTGCACTTCATGAGTATCCTGCTCATCTCGCCGGTATTCCTTCATTTTCCGAAGAAGATTTGAAAGACATCATTAAGACCATTGCTGAGATGAATGACGTGCTTGTGTCTGCGGAAACAAGTAAGCCTGTTCACTTTCTCGAACAGGCATTTACTGCAAAGGAGGATGGTCTTCTGTTGAAAGATCGTTATGTACGACTCCCACGACCTGCCTTTGAATCTGCAGAGGCATTTTTACGACATTTCAATGCCGCGATCGATGCATCTGCTGTCATCAAGCAGGACGCGGAAACTGAAGACGGAAGCCGCGCTGCTGTGCAGGAAAATAGTCGTGGAGTGACAGTGATTTATCAATCAACAGTGTCGGCAGAGAGTACTGAGCACGATAATTTGGATGAAATTCTAGTCCCAGTCTTTGTTTCCTCTCTTCTTGCGTCCACTGCAGATCACAGTGAAACCGATTTTGTTCATTCGTCGCCTGTGAATGATGTTCCTGCTCGTGATGATGCTTCTTCTCGGGCATAATTCAGATTCACAGATTTTATGATAGATATTTCAACTGGTCATCAGCTGCTGGCGCAAAGGCATTCTTTATTTCACTGGACACCTAATTTTTTTTGTTTTGTTATTGGCGATATGTTTTAGGTTGTGGTGTTTGTTTTGCGTTATTGCAAGGAACTCAGGAATAAATTTTTTGTTTTTGTTTTAGTTTATTTATGTGAACGGTTTAGCTACAGACGTAATATAATGTAGATACTTTTATGTATATAGTGCTTACGCCGAATAATGTTTACCTTTGCTCTCGGATCAGCGTTGTAGAGGAC
The DNA here is from genome assembly GCA_030705025.1 of Myxozyma udenii. Classification (NCBI taxonomy): domain Eukaryota; kingdom Fungi; phylum Ascomycota; class Lipomycetes; order Lipomycetales; family Lipomycetaceae; genus Myxozyma; species Myxozyma udenii. Next base: position 345,707 of record JANIWG010000001.1, read on the forward strand.
ATTGACCTGGTGCTACCCCCAAAGAGCTCATCGGTGTCGCTCATCGAGGTGTCTTCCACGGTGTCGGAGAACTGAGTTTCATTCAATTAGTAATGGACATAGTGTTTTGCTACAGTTGCTTATGTAAATACTGCGTAGCTTATTACGTGAACCTGACATAATAGATTGTCAAGTTCGACGCCGGGCAATGTCACTTCCAGGATTGCCAAGAATGTACATATAGGACTTGGACGTAGTCGTATTACGATCAGTTTTCAATAGTATTGGTGTTTGGAAATCTGAAGGTTTCTTTGTCTTTTACATTTGTTCGCCATGTCACGCAGCCGAGGCCTGTGGCGGAAATCGTTCCCCCGCACTGATGAAGATAACTCGTCTGCTGAAGACGATATTGTCTTTTTAGATGAGCAACGTATGCAATTTCATACCCGATACTTTGTTCAGATAATGATCAATCTGACACTGACGGTAGAGCAGGATGAGCTTATTTCGAGTCTTCGAGCGGAAAACGAGGCAATCAATATCCGATACAGAGTACGTTTGCCGTGTGCGGTCGTAACTGATGTATTTTGGCTTGCTTAACATTCTATAGTTTTTGTTTACCCTGATCACATTGGTGCAAGCACCAGTGATTGTATGGCACCCTGTTCTAAAGTACCAAAGTTCTTTTAGCCTTCGAATATCTGCCGTTACATCGCTGTTGGTTAGTGCGTATGTTATGTACACAACTCCAGTCTCCGAACCATCACATAAAGATACGAGAGCCAGCATAGGAAGATTATCGATCTTGCGGAGAGGGCTGAACATCCAAGGCACGAATCATGAGCTTCTAATATTGCTTAACTTGATATTGGGTTTTGTTGTTGGATTATCAGCTTTTATCAAGTTCCGTCCGCTGGTAGGTATCGAGTATCTTTGGTTTTCACCGCTTGGTGCAATGATTGCTATTCTGTTTGTCAAACAGTGGATGCGAGAGGGAGATGTGAGTACGTTAGAGCAGTTCAGATACAAATACAAAGGTGCTTGAGTACACGTGTGTTGCAAAACTGCTGTGATATGAGTAATGCTGGCTACTTGCAGCCGGTTTACGGTAACTCTACTCAATTTGACGTGGTACATCACATGAATAAGAAGTGCGTTTTTTGAAGATTATGAGGATACGTACGTTCGTGTGCAAAAAGAACACGGTACGAGCTCGCTCTAAGCTCGTATTAATCCTGCGCTAGCTTTCAATAGAGAGAGACTAATGTTAGAACTGTTGAGAATTCGTGCTCCATATGATTCAGACTTCGATTACAAAGGTACAGTATTAGATAAAATGCTCTATGATATACATATAAAACGTTAAGAAAATTATACGACGAAAGTATAGATAATTTCAGCTGCATCGCATAAATTCAATAGGCGAGTCTGAGAAACGCAGTAATTGATGCCAAAAATAAAACACCCAACTTATGCAGAAAATGCCTGGTTACCCATTTTGAGAGATATCAGAGCGCGCACGTCCGATACATAACGCATGGCATTTAAAAACGGAATCAGGCAGAGCAAGTCCAGATCGGAAGGGTCATTTATCCATCCTTCAATAGCAATCGCATTGTCTTCATGCAAAAGATAGCTAATTGGCGAATTATCAATAATCATCACGCGAGACAAGTCGGGCTCGACTACTGAAATATCCTTAACGTATCCACCGTTTTGGAAGGTACAATGCTGTCTATAGTAGCGGGCTTTGAAAAAATCTCGCTCTTGCTCTAGCCAGTCGATCACAGGATCAGCGTATTCCTGAACTGATGCTGTGAACACCACGAGGTTGTACCATTTTGAAACTTTGCGCAAAAATTCGTTGCAATACGGCCTCTTATGAACGTAATATAAAATTGCATGCTGTTTGTTGAGCTTCACCTCCACCATATGTCCTGGCGACATACTACCCCCTTTCGACATGGAATGTATTAAAGTTTCGTCCAAGTCTAGAATTAATGTCTTTGTAGATAAATGTTTGGGTATCAGTGGCCGCGACGGGGGAAGCGAATTTGGATAGCGAGTGACGCGAGATGAAACCGCTGGTGAGGTGGGTGACTTTAGTGATGTTGCGGAGAGCCGTTTTTTGCGTCTTGGATGTGTTGCCATCCCTGCAGACTCGAAGACCATGTCATCTTCGGAGGACGAAGAAACTCCTGAAGATGATGACGATGAAAATGCACGGCTTCGATTGTTGTTCATTGCAACTCTGATTCTCACCGACCTGCTCGACTGGGGGTCGCTTGAGTTCGTTTGTTGATAGATTGATTGTAGGTGATTTTCCCCTAGATCTGACCGAGTCGTAGCGTCGTCCGTAGACGAATCAGAATGTATGTCTTTCTTATCAAGTTCTCCCTCCGCGTTGTCCTCTTCTTCTTCGATCGCTGCATCAGGGCTTTCGCTGCGCTCTCTCAAAAGTCGACGATACGATCTCCGTGAATGATAGTCCGTTTGTGATGACAGATGTCCCGGCGTGCGCGTGGTCAAAGGAATTTCACTGGTGTCTGTTGTATTCTCAAGCTCATCAGACATCAGAGGAACCTGCTGCGGGTACGGAGAGTCTGAAACTATGCTGACATTCGGTTTGTCATAGCTTGCACCAAGAGTGGCGGCTAATGCGCGATAGAAATTGATAAGCACGTGTGCGATGAAGTAGAATGGTGCAAGCCACCACGGAGGCTCGTAGAGCTGAGATGATTCTGTGGCGCTTATATGGGGCGATGTGAGTGGTTCTGAAGTGATGCTTTCGTTCTCTGAAATTGGGGATAACGAGAAGGATCGGTCATGTGGAGAGCCTAGATCTGTATTTTGTCTGGAGGCTGCAACAGAGGACGTCGATGGTCTTGCGTTTTGGTCAAAAGCTGTGTGATCAGATGCGTGCAATTCGTCATTTTCTGAGAGATCCTCGGCATGTCCACCGGACGACGAGTTGAATTCAGAGTTCACCGATGATGGAGGCGGTTGCTGATAGATTGGTTTTTGGGAGTCATCACTACCTATGACCCTCTCGACTTGGGATGAGATGAATTGGATAGAATTCATCAAAGATTCCCGGACCCCGCGTCACAGACAGATTGAAAAGAAATCGGCAAACGTAAACGTTTGCGAGCTGCAAATTGTCTCGGTTGTGTATGATGGATGGGATGATTGTCTTGGGAGGAGCAGCTTGTGCGTTGGAGCTCAGCGATCCAGACTGCCGACTGCGTTGTGAGATCTCTTGATCTTGTTCGAGCTCTTTGAAAATCTGACGAAGGAGTATTCGACGGATGCTGTAGTTGTGTGATGGGCGTTGCAGCTGGTGCAAAACAATAGCGGGCGTGCGATGGATGTAGTTGGAGTGTGCAGGTGATATGTATGGATGGACGTATTCAGTTGACGGATTTACTGCCGTAGAAGTCGATGGCCGTTGGGACAATGTCGTGTGTACTACATGCAGTGCGATATCGTGCCATGTAATAGCAGCAGTTATACCAACAACGCACGTAACTACGAAACTACACTAAACAGAAAAGTCCCATGTAAGGTGCATCATTTCGTACAACTACGAAAGTCATTTGATCAACATAAATTGTTAGACACAGCGAAGATCTTACAGATGTACATCGTGCCTACATGCTTGGCCCTGGACTGCGCGCGATTGTGTGTCGGTCCTCCCCACGTTCTGCCTGAGCCGCACCAGCCGTATAAAGTTGCACAAGTTTTGAGAATTTGGACGCGTTCGCCGCTCGCCAGATGCCGGGCGAGCCGGCCTGCTTCTAATTGTATAGCTGCACGTATATGTCATGCTCAGCAGCAACAAAAGCCTTCCAGCAGAAGGGCTTCGCAGACTGTGCAATCCACCACAATGCTGGCTGCAGTTAACAATACGTAACTAAATATGTGCACAACTGATTCCGGTTAGTTAGCTGCAACATGCTAACGTGCGGCTCGGCCCGGCAATTCGCGCACTTTGCTGCAAAAACGTGTTTGCCGCTCGCTGCGGTCGCCTCGACCACGCCCCCTGTGGCGGTCCATTATATATATATAAGTAGTGAGAATAACTATGCAACACATTCACAAACACCACAACCGGCGAAGAAGATAAACAAAAAACAGCCAGCATCAAGTCCTGCCCGGCCATTGTCACCGTCTACTTCCTCTTTCCCATTTGCCCCTCTTGCCGCCGCCACCGCGCTGCTCCATTCTCTCCCTTCGCGTGAGCTCCGGAAGAGGCTCTGCCCGCTTTTGCAGCCACCCTACATTTCCGCGAGAGGCGTCGCCGCGCCGCGCCGCAGCATCCATCACTTCCACCTTCTCTGCAGCTTAGCTGGCTTCACCTCCCCAGCTTCGTACCTCGTCATCCTCGCGCCCGACGTGTCCACCGCTCAGCAATGGAGCCGAAGAACACCGACTTGGATGTGTCGGAGCTCGGCGACCCGGACCATGTATACGCATACGACAACGACACGCCCGATGGCGCCGATATGAAGTCAAGACGCCTGCGATGGGCCTCCATTCGTCATCCGCGTCACCGCCATCCCCATGCCAGTCACCGCATGTCTCTCAAGCGCTTCTCGCTCAATGCCCGCAATCGCATGTCCGCGATAGGTATTGGCAACCATCGTCTCTCTCGCCAGATCAGCCACATCCAGGACTCTGGCCCGCTTGGTGACGATGCCGGTGAGAATGTTGCGTCCAAGCCTCACCGACGCATCTATGTCAACCTTCCCCTTCCAGCGTCCGAAAAGGATGAGAACGGCCAGCCGCTGGCTGTCTATCCTCGCAACAAGACACGCTCTGCAAAATACACGCCGCTCACTTTCATCCCAAAGAATCTGTGGTACCAATTTCACAACGTGGCCAACATATACTTCTTGTTCACTGTCATTCTCTCCATCTTCTCCATTTTCGGCGCCACAAATCCGGGTCTTGGTGCGGTCCCGATTATCGTCATCGTCACCGTCACAGCAATCAAGGACGCAATCGAAGACTACCGCAGAACTTTGCTGGATCTCGAGCTCAACAACTCTCCCACTCAGCTCTTGACCAACTGGACAAATCCCAATGTGTCTGATGACAATATTTCCAAATGGCGACAAATCAAAAAAGCCAGCACCCGGATTTCGGTAAAGATTTTGCGAACATTGTCACGAGCATTACGAAGCAAAAAGAGCCGCGCAAAACTCGACGAGCGAGAGGCGGCTCGCAGAAATCAGGAACTCGACGATGACCAGATGTCGGAACCTGATCTTGCGCGAACCATGACCGTGCAGTCGGCCTTTACCATGGCTGAGCCCCGCGTTTCTGAGTCGTACCAGATGCATGAAATCTCCCGCGTTTCTCGCGACTTCAACAACCGACCAGCCTTGGCCAATCCGTTTGAGGTACCGGGCGTTGAGCCGACAAGACCGTCAATCGATCTTACCCGCGGTCATATTCTGGATCGCTCTATGCAAACGCCTGGACAAGCTCGCTTCAAGCGCAATTTCTGGAAAAACGTTCGTGTTGGAGATATTGTGCGCATTCGAAACGACGACGAGATTCCTGCTGATGTCATCATTCTTTCAGCGTCGGATGCTGATGGCGCTTGCTATGTTGAGACAAAAAATCTTGACGGTGAGACCAACCTCAAAGTTCGCCAGGCAGTTCATTGCGGTGCCGGAATCAAGCACTCCAAAGATTGCGAGAAAATGTCATTTGTTATTGAATCAGAAGCTCCGCATCCTAACCTTTACTCTTATTCTGGTGTGATGAGATGGTCTCAACGGAACACAAAGAACTTTGGTGAACCTGCGCAGGACATGGCAGAACCGCTTTCAATAAACAACATGCTTTTGCGTGGCTGCACTTTGCGTAACACTGAGTGGGTCATCGCTGTCGTCGTCTTCACTGGTGTCGAGACGAAAATTATGTTGAACGCCGGAGAAACTCCAAGTAAGCGCTCGCGTATGACGCGTGAGCTCAACTGGAATGTTCTTTACAACTTCATTCTTCTATTTCTTGTGTGTTTTATCTCGGGCGTTGCCGAAGGTATTTACTGGTCAAAAGACGTTTCAAGCATCAGGTGGTTCGAGTTTGGCTCTATCGGTGGATCGCAGGCTCTTGATGGTCTAATCACTTTTTGGACAAGTGTAATTCTTTTTCAAACTCTTGTTCCAATCTCTTTGTACATTTCGATCGAAATTATCAAGACCATCCAGGCCTTTTTTATCTGGTCGGACACATACATGTACTATGAGCCTATTGACTATCCCTGTACGCCTAAGTCGTGGAATATCTCGGATGATCTTGGTCAAATTGAGTACGTGTTCTCGGACAAAACTGGAACATTGACTCAAAACGTGATGGAGCTGAAGAAGGTTACTGTTAATGGTGTTGCATATGGAGAAGCCTACACTGAGGCTATGGCGGGTATTCAGAAAAGACAGGGAATGGATGTTGAGGCGGAGTCGAAGAAGGCTGTGAAGCATATTGCGGCCGCTCGGGAGGAAATGTTGGAACAGATGAGGGAAATTTACGAGAATCCATATTTGCAGCCCGAGAAGCTGACATTTGTGGCTCCTCAATATATAGCTGACCTTCAAGGAGAGTCGGGACCTGATCAGGCCGAGGCCGTCGATTTTTTCATGTTGGCGCTGGCTTTGTGTCATTCCGTTCTGGCTGAAAAAGTATCAGAGGATCCACCAGTCATTGATTTCAAAGCGCAATCGCCAGATGAAGCCGCTTTGGTTGCTACCGCTCGTGACGTTGGATATTGCTTTGTCGATCGTACTCAACGAGGAGTTGTGCTAGACATTCAGGGTGAACGTAAAGAGTTTCCTGTGCTGACCACTCTTGAATTCAACTCTACACGAAAGCGTATGAGCACAATTATTCGCATGCCCGAAACGAATGAGCTCGTCCTGTTTTGCAAGGGCGCTGATTCAATTATTTATAATCGCCTTCGTGCGGATGGCCAAGACGAATTGAAAGAAGCTACCTCCGCCGACCTTGAACTATTTGCGAATGAGGGGCTGCGTACTCTTTGTATTGCGCATCGTGTTTTGACTGAAGAAGAATTCAAAATGTGGAGTGTTGAGTACGACGATGCAGCTGCAGCTTTGGTTGATCGTGAGGAGAAGATGGAAATGGCTGCAGATCGCATCGAGCGCGAACTCGTTCTTCTTGGCGGAACTGCTATTGAGGATCGACTTCAAGACGGTGTACCAGATACCATTTCGCTACTTGCTGAAGCGGGTGTCAAGCTTTGGGTTCTCACAGGTGACCGTGTTGAAACTGCCATCAATATCGGATTCTCCTGCAACATTCTTGGTAATGATATGACTCTTATGGTGTTTCAGGTATCGCCGACTGGTGGACTGGAGGAAGCAGCTCAGAAACTGGCTGAGTTTTCCGAGCGTGAATTTGGAATCCAAGGAACTGACGAGGAACTCGAAGCGGCGAAGAAGAGTCATGAGCCTCCTGCACCAACTCATGCTCTTGTCATTGATGGCGAAGCACTCAAGCTAGTATTGGATGAGTCACTCAAAATGCGCTTCTTGTTGCTTTGTAAAAAGTGCAAAGCAGTTCTTTGCTGTCGTGTTTCACCTGCTCAGAAAGCCGCAGTTGTCAAGATGGTGAAGAATGGCCTGGATGTCATGACTCTTGCTATCGGCGATGGTGCAAACGATGTTGCTATGATTCAGTCGGCTGATGTCGGCGTTGGTATCGCAGGTGAAGAGGGTCGTCAGGCAGTAATGTCTTCAGATTATGCAATTGGACAATTCCGATTTCTAAGTCGACTTTTGCTCGTGCACGGCCGCTGGTCTTACAGACGCTTGGGTGAGATGATGGCGAATTTCTTTTACAAAAACATCATTTTCGCGATCGCCTTATTCTGGTATCAGATTTTCAACAACTTTGACGGGTCCTACTTGTTTGATTACACTTACATTATGTTGGTCAATCTTGCATTCACATCTCTGCCTGTGATTCTCTTGGGTGTTCTGGATCAGGACGTCGACGACAAGATCTCGCTTGCTGTACCTGGTCTTTACCAGCGAGGCATTCTTCGCAAGGAGTGGACTGAAACGAAATTCTGGCTATACTTTTTGGACGGCATGTATCAGTCTGCTGTTTGCTTCTTTTTCACGTACTTTGTTTTCTACCTTGGCGGATTCTACACACCAAGCGGTCTTCAGATCAATCAGCGTGAATCGATGGGCGTGTTCGTTGCCACTTCAGCAATTATCTCTGCCAACTTATACGTGTTCTTTAACCAGTATCGATGGGACTGGCTGTTTTGCCTCATCGTCGCTATTTCAATTTTGCTGTTGTTTTTCTGGACCGGCGTCTATACCTCGGTTTTGTACTCTGCAGCTTTCTTTGGCGCTGCCCCGCAGGTTTATGGATCTCTTATCTTTTGGGCAACAGTACTTGTTTCCGTTATTGCTTCTTTGCTGCCACGCTTCGCCATAAAGTGCGTCCAGAAAGTTTTTTTCCCCTATGACGTGGATATTATCCGTGAACAGGTATCGATGGGTCTGTTTGATTTCTTAAAAGATGTTGACCCTGAAAATGCTGGCATCGTTGCATTACGTCGTAAGCCGGGCGCGAGTACAACACCATCGGTCGAAAGTGAGTTTGAGTCAAACAAATCGCCGGAAGACATTTTTGGAGATGATGAAGATGACGAAGACGACGAGGTCGAATTGAAGGTGAACAGAGACAAAATGAAACGGAATGGTGTACACGAAGCTTCGGGCTCATCGTCTTCTGGCACGGGTTCTGGAATTGATGGCTTCAATGGTGTTTCCGACATTGACTTGGGTCATGATGGCAAGTACTAATTCTCCTTCTGTGCCTACGTTATTGATAAATGGCATGCACCTTTTGCTTTTGTTTACAGAGGCGAATCGATCCTGACCTTTATATCAAACTTTTGATTTCGTTTTGTTTGAAATAATTGCTAACTTCAGTGTTTAGGTCGGTCAAGGTATCCGGCAGTAGAGCAGGACGATGACGCGGTTCCGATTACGATATCAGAAACAAACAATGACGACGATCCGAATTACTTGTCGGGCAGACGGACGCCGTATATGCATGACACATATTCGGACAATATGCTCAGCTCTCCGCCGTTACAGAGTACTCAGGTGGTGTGATGAGTTGAATAGTGGTGTGCGTATGTGTGTGTGTGTGTGTGTGTGTGTGTGAATATTGTTATATAAGTTATGTGTTATATAAATGGTCTTTCTTTTTGTTTTTATCTTGCCTGTGATTTTATTTTTTCTAAAAACTCTCCTTTTTGCGACTCCTACGTTTTGTATTGCTTTTTTAGTTTTGCCGATGCCAAATTACTCTCATTTTTTTTGTAAAATTTAACTAGTTATCCTCATATATTATAACTAGAAAAGTGAAAGCACCTTCGGTGCTTGGGGCTGCAGCCTTCCGGCTCCATCTACAGTAGTTTTATTCGCTTATGCCTCTTGGACCGGTGTAAATTTATTTTATGTACTACGTACAAACTTCACAGCATCAAACAACTGGCATTCGGCACATTTAAGAACCTCAAAATACACAATATTTTGTGTCTTCATCATACCAGCGCCCAGATACACGGATAGATTCTCAATTTTTGTGGACATAAAGCTGTCTATGAGAGATGGCCAGATTTGCCAAAT